>JBAIAA010000620.1:600000-1065667 GCA_037893245.1 Crossaster papposus
GCTGTTCCTTCTGAGCAGGCTGAGTGAGGGGTAGATAGGACACGTGAATAAACCCTATCTCTGTCTTCTACCTCTGCTGTTCCTTCTGAGCAGGCTGAGTGAGGTGTAGATCAGACACTTGGATATACTCTATATCTGTCTTCTACCTCTGCTGTTCCTTCTGAGCAGGCTGAGTGAGACACGTGGATATACTCTATCTCTGTCTTCTACCTCTGCTGTTCCTTCTGAGCAGGCTGAGTGAGGTGTAGATCAGACACGTGAATATACTCTATCTCTGTCTTCTACCTCTGCTGTTCCTTCTGAGCAGGCTGAGTGAGGTGTAGATCAGACACGTGGATATACTCTATATATGTCTTCTACCTCTGCTGTTCCTTCTGAGCAGGCTGAGTGAGACACGTGGATATACTCTATCTCCGTCTTCTACCTCTGCTGTTCCTTCTGAGCAGGCTGAGTGAGGTGTAGATCAGACACGTGAATATACTCTATCTCTGTCTTCTACCTCTGCAGTTCCTTCTGAGCAGGCTGAGTGAGGTCTAGATCAGACACGTGGATATACTCTATCTCTGTCTTCTACCTCTGCTGTTCCTTCTGAGCAGGCTGAGTGAGATACGTGGATATACTCTATCTCTGTCTTCTACCTCTGCTGTTCCTTCTGAGCAGGCTGAGTGAGGTGTAGATCAGACACGTAAATATACTCTATCTCTGTCTTCTACCTCTGCTGTTCCTTCTGAGCAGGCTTATTGAGACACGTGGATAAACTCTATTTCTGTCTTCTACCTCTGCTGTTCCTTCTGAGTAGGCTGAGTGAGGTGTAGATCAGACACGTGGATATACTCTATCTCTGTCTTCTACCTCTGCTGTTCCTTCTGAGCAGGCTGAGTTAGGTGTAGATCAGACACGTGAATATACTCTATCTCTGTCTTCTACCTCTGCTGTTCCTTCTGAGCAGGCTGAGTGAGGTGTAGATCAGACACGTGGATATACTCTATATCTGTCTTCTACCTCTGCTGTTCCTTCTGAGCAGGCTGAGTGAGACACGTGGATATACTCTATCTCTGTATTCTACCTCTGCTGTTCCTTCTGAGCAGGCTGAGTGAGGTGTAGATCAGACACGTGGATATACTCTATCTCTGCCTTCTACCTCTGCTGTTCCTTCTGTGCAGGCTGAGTAGGACACGTGGATATACTCTATCTCTGTCTTCTACCTCTGCTGTTCCTTCTGAGCAGGCTGAGTGAGACACGTGTATATACTCTATCTCTGTCTTCTACCTATGCTGTTCCTTCTGAGCAGGCTGAGTGAGGTGTAGATCATACACGTGGATATACTCTATCTCTGTCTTCTACCTCTGCTGTTCCTTCTGAGCAGGCTTATTGAGACACGTGGATATACTCTATCTCTGTCTTCTACCTCTGCTGTTCCTTCTGAGTAGGCTGAGTGAGGTGTAGATCAAACACGTGGATATACTCTATTTATGTCTTCTACCTCTGCTGTTCCTTCTGAGCAGGCTGAGTGAGGTGTAGATCAGACACGTGAATATACTCTATTTCTGTCTTCTACCTCTGCTGTTCCTTCTGAGCAGGCTGAGTGAGGTGTAGATCAGACACGTGGATATACTCTATATCTGTCTTCTACCTCTGCTGTTCCTTCTGAGCAGCCTGAGTGAGACACATGGATATACTCTATCTCCGTCTTCTACCTCTGCTGTTCCTTCTGAGCAGGCTGAGTGAGGTGTAGATCAGACACGTGAATATACTCTATCTCTGTCTTCTACCTCTGCAGTTCCTTCTGAGCAGGCTGAGTGAGGTCTAGATCAGACACGTGGATATACTCTATCTCTGTCTTCTACCTCTGCTGTTCCTTCTGAGCAGGCTGAATGAGGTGTAGATCAGACACGTGGATATACTCTATCTCTGTCTTCTACCTCTGCTGTTCCTTCTGAGCAGGCTGAGTGAGACACGTGGATATACACTATCTCTGTCTTCTACCTCTGCTGTTCCTTCTGAGCAGGCTGAGTGAGGGGTAGATAGGACACGTGAATAAACCCTATCTCTGTCTTCTACCTCTGCTGTTCCTTCTGAGCAGGCTGAGTGAGGTGTAGATCAGACACTTGGATATACTCTATATCTGTCTTCTACCTCTGCTGTTCCTTCTGAGCAGGCTGAGTGAGATACGTGGATATACTCTATCTCTGTCTTCTACCTCTGCTGTTCCTTCTGAGCAGGCTGAGTGAGGTGTAGATCAGACACGTAAATATACTCTATCTCTGTCTTCTACCTCTGCTGTTCCTTCTGAGCAGGCTTATTGAGACACGTGGATAAACTCTATTTCTGTCTTCTACCTCTGCTGTTCCTTCTGAGTAGGCTGAGTGAGGTGTAGATCAGACACGTGGATATACTCTATCTCTGTCTTCTACCTCTGCTGTTCCTTCTGAGCAGGCTGAGTTAGGTGTAGATCAGACACGTGAATATACTCTATCTCTGTCTTCTACCTCTGCTGTTCCTTCTGAGCAGGCTGAGTGAGGTGTAGATCAGACACGTGGATATACTCTATATCTGTCTTCTACCTCTGCTGTTCCTTCTGAGCAGGCTGAGTGAGACACGTGGATATACTCTATCTATGTATTCTACCTCTGCTGTTCCTTCTGAGCAGGCTGAGTGAGGTGTAGATCAGACACGTGGATATACTCTATCTCTGCCTTCTACCTCTGCTGTTCCTTCTGTGCAGGCTGAGTAGGACACGTGGATATACTCTATCTCTGTCTTCTACCTCTGCTGTTCCTTCTGAGCAGGCTGAGTGAGACACGTGTATATACTCTATCTCTGTCTTCTACCTATGCTGTTCCTTCTGAGCAGGCTGAGTGAGGTGTAGATCATACACGTGGATATACTCTATCTCTGTCTTCTACCTCTGCTGTTCCTTCTGAGCAGGCTTATTGAGACACGTGGATATACTCTATCTCTGTCTTCTACCTCTGCTGTTCCTTCTGAGTAGGCTGAGTGAGGTGTAGATCAAACACGTGGATATACTCTATCTCTGTCTTCTACCTCTGCTGTTCCTTCTGAGCAGGCTGAGTGAGGTGTAGATCAGACACGTGAATATACTCTATTTCTGTCTTCTACCTCTGCTGTTCCTTCTGAGCAGGCTGAGTGAGGTGTAGATCAGACACGTGGATATACTCTATATCTGTCTTCTACCTCTGCTGTTCCTTCTGAGCAGGCTGAGTGAGACACGTGGATATACTCTATCTCTGTATTCTACCTCTGCTGTTCCTTCTGAGCAGGCTGAGTGAGGTGTAGATCAGACACGTGGATATACTCTATCTCTGTCTTCTACCTCTGCTGTTCCTTCTGAGCAGGCTGAGTGAGACACGCGGATATACTATATCTCTGTCTTCTACCTCTTCTGTTCCTTCTGAGCAGGCTGAGTGAGACACGTGGATATACTCTATCTCTGTCTTCTACCTCTGCTGTTCCTTCTGAGCAGGCTGAGTGAGGTGTAGATCAGACACGTGGATATAAACTATCTCTGTATTCTACCTCTGCTGTTCCTTCTGAGCAGGCTGAGTGAGGTGTAGATCAGACACGTGGATATACTCTATCTCTGTCTTCTACCTCTGCTGTTCCTTCTGAGCAGCCTGAGTGAGACACGTGGATATACTCTATCTCCGTCTTCTACCTCTGCTGTTCCTTCTGAGCAGGCTGAGTGAGGTGTAGATCAGACACGTGAATATACTCTATCTCTGTCTTTTACCTCTGCAGTTCCTTCTGAGCAGGCTGAGTGAGGTCTAGATCAGACACGTGGATATACTCTATCTCTGTCTTCTACCTCTGCTGTTCCTTCTGAGCAGGCTGAGTGAGGTGTAGATCAGACACGTGGATATACTCTATCTCTGTCTTCTACCTCTGCTGTTCCTTCTGAGCAGGCTGAGTGAGACACGTGGATATACACTATCTCTGTCTTCTACCTCTGCTGTTCCTTCTGAGCAGGCTGAGTGAGGGGTAGATAGGACACGTGAATAAACCCTATCTCTGTCTTCTACCTCTGCTGTTCCTTCTGAGCAGGCTGAGTGAGGTGTAGATCAGACACTTGGATATACTCTATATCTGTCTTCTACCTCTGCTGTTCCTTCTGAGCAGGCTGAGTGAGACACGTGGATATACTCTATCTCTGTCTTCTACCTCTGCTGTTCCTTCTGAGCAGGCTGAGTGAGGTGTAGATCAGACACGTGAATATACTCTATCTCTGTCTTCTACCTCTGCTGTTCCTTCTGAGCAGGCTGAGTGAGGTGTAGATCAGACACGTGGATATACTCTATATATGTCTTCTACCTCTGCTGTTCCTTCTGAGCAGGCTGAGTGAGACACGTGGATATACTCTATCTCCGTCTTCTACCTCTGCTGTTCCTTCTGAGCAGGCTGAGTGAGGTGTAGATCAGACACGTGAATATACTCTATCTCTGTCTTCTACCTCTGCAGTTCCTTCTGAGCAGGCTGAGTGAGGTCTAGATCAGACACGTGGATATACTCTATCTCTGTCTTCTACCTCTGCTGTTCCTTCTGAGCAGGCTGAGTGAGGTGTAGATCAGACACGTGGATATACTCTATCTCTGTCTTCTACCTCTGCTGTTCCTTCTGAGCAGGCTGAGTGAGACACGTGGATATACACTATCTCTGTCTTCTACCTCTGCTGTTCCTTCTGAGCAGGCTGAGTGAGGGGTAGATAGGACACGTGAATAACCCCTATCTCTGTCTTCTACCTCTGCTGTTCCTTCTGAGCAGGCTGAGTGAGGTGTAGATCAGACACTTGAATATACTCTATATCTGTCTTCTACCTCTGCTGTTCCTTCTGAGCAGGCTGAGTGAGACACGTGGATATACTCTATCTCTGTCTTCTACCTCTGCTGTTCCTTCTGAGCAGGCTGAGTGAGGTGTAGATCAGACACGTGAATATACTCTATCTCTGTCTTCTACCTCTGCTGTTCCTTCTGAGCAGGCTGAGTGAGGTGTAGATCCGACACGTGGATATACTCTATATATGTCTTCTACCTCTGCTGTTCCTTCTGAGCAGGCTGAGTGAGACACGTGTATATACTCTATCTCTGTCTTCTACTTCTGCTGTTCCTTCTGAGCAGGCTGAGTGAGACACGTGGATATACTCTATCTCTGTCTTCTACCTCTGCTGTTCCTTCTGAGCAGGCTGAGTGAGGTGTAGATCAGACACGTGAATATACTCTATCTCTGTCTTCTACCTCTGCTGTTCCTTCTGAGCAGGCTGAGTGAGGTGTAGATCAGACACGTGGATATACTCTATCTCTGTCTTCTACCTCTGATGTTCCTTCTGAGCAGGCTGAGTGAGGTGTAGATCAGACACGTGAATATATTCTATCTCTGTCTTCTACCTCTGCTGTTCCTTCTGAGCAGGCTGAGTGAGGTGTAGATCAGACACGTGGATATACTCTATATCTGTCTTCTACCTCTGCTGTTCCTTCTGAGCAGGCTGAGTGAGACACGTGTATATACTCTATCTCTGTCTTCTACTTCTGCTGTTCCTTCTGAGCAGGCTGCGTGAGGTGTAGGTCAGACACGTGGATATACTATATCTCTGTCTTCTACCTCTGCTGTTCCTTCTGAGCAGGCTGAGTGAGGTGTAGATCAGACACGTGAATATACTATATCTCTGTCTTCTACCTCTGCTGTTCCTTCTGAGCAGGCTGAGTGAGGTGTAGATCAGACACGTGGATATACTCTATATCTGTCTTCTACCTCTGCTGTTCCTTCTGAGCAGGCTGAGTGAGACACGTGGATATACTATATCTCTGTATTCTACCTCTGCTGTTCCTTCTGAGCAGGCTGAGTGAGGTGTAGATCAGACACGTGGATATACTCTATCTCTGTCTTCTACCTCTGCTGTTCCTTCTGAGCAGGCTGAGTGAGACACGCGGATATACTATATCTCTGTCTTCTACCTTTTCCTCATCCTTCTGAGCAGGCTGAGTGAGACACGTGGATATACTCTATCTCTGTCTTCTACCTCTGCTGTTCCTTCTGAGCAGGCTGAGTGAGGTGTAGATCAGACACGTGAATATACTCTATCTCTGTCTTCTACCTCTGCAGTTCCTTCTGAGCAGGCTGAGTGAGGTCTAGATCAGACACGTGGATATACTCTATCTCTGTCTTCTACCTCTGCTGTTCCTTCTGAGCAGGCTGAGTGAGGTGTAGATCAGACACGTGGATATACTCTATCTCTGTCTTCTACCTCTGCTGTTCCTTCTGAGCAGGCTGAGTGAGACACGTGAATATACACTATCTCTGTCTTCTACCTCTGCTGTTCCTTCTGAGCAGGCTGAGTGAGGGGTAGATAGGACACGTGAATAAACCCTATCTCTGTCTTCTACCTCTGCTGTTCCTTCTGAGCAGGCTGAGTGAGGTGTAGATCAGACACTTGGATATACTCTATATCTGTCTTCTACCTCTGCTGTTCCTTCTGAGCAGGCTGAGTGAGACACGTGGATATACTCTATCTCTGTCTTCTACCTCTGCTGTTCCTTCTGAGCAGGCTGAGTGAGGTGTAGATCAGACACGTGAATATACTCTATCTCTGTCTTCTACCTCTGCTGTTCCTTCTGAGCAGGCTGAGTGAGGTGTAGATCAGACACGTGGATATACTCTATATATGTCTTCTACCTCTGCTGTTCCTTCTGAGCAGGCTGAGTGAGACACGTGTATATACTCTATCTCTGTCTTCTACTTCTGCTGTTCCTTCTGAGCAGGCTGCGTGAGGTGTAGATTAGACACGTGGATATACTATATCTCTGTCTTCTACCTCTGCTGTTCCTTCTGAGCAGGCTGAGTGAGGTGTAGATCAGACACTTGGATATACTCTATATCTGTCTTCTACCTCTGCTGTTCCTTCTGAGCAGGCTGAGTGAGACACGTGGATATACTCTATCTCTGTCTTCTACCTCTGCTGTTCCTTCTGAGCAGGCTGAGTGAGGTGTATATAAGACACGTGAATATACTCTATCTCTGTCTTCTACCTATGCTGTTCCTTCTGAGTAGGCTGAGTGAGGTGTAGATCAGACACGTGGATATACTCTATCTCTGTCTTCTACCTCTGATGTTCCTTCTGAGCAGGCTGAGTGAGGTGTAGATCAGACACGTGAATATACTCTATCTCTGTCTTCTACCTCTGCTGTTCCTTCTGAGCAGGCTGAGTGAGGTGTAGATCAGACACGTGGATATACTCTATATCTGTCTTCTACCTCTGCTGTTCCTTCTGAGCAGGCTGAGTGAGACACGTGTATATACTCTATCTCTGTCTTCTACTTCTGCTGTTACTTCTGAGCAGGCTGCGTGAGGTGTAGGTCAGACACGTGGATATACTATATCTCTGTCTTCTACCTCTGCTGTTCCTTCTGAGCAGGCTGAGTGAGGTGTAGATCAGACACGTGAATATACTATATCTCTGTCTTCTACCTCTGCTGTTCCTTCTGAGCAGGCTGAGTGAGGTGTAGATCAGACACGTGGATATACTCTATCTCTGTCTTCTACCTCTGCTGTTCCTTCTGAGCAGGCTGAGTGAGACACGCGGATATACTATATCTCTGTCTTCTACCTTTTCCTCATCCTTCTGAGCAGGCTGAGTGAGACACGTGGATATACTCTATCTCTGTCTTCTACCTCTGCTGTTCCTTCTGAGCAGGCTGAGTGAGACACGCGGATATAATATATCTCTGTCTTCTACCTTTTCCTCATCCTTCTGAGCAGGCTGAGTGAGACACGTGGATATACTCTATCTCTGTCTTCTACCTCTGCTGTTCCTTCTGAGCAGGCTGAGTGAGGTGTAGATCAGACACGTGAATATACTATATCTCTGTATTCTACCTCTGCTGTTCCTTCTGAGCAGGCTGAGTGAGGTGTAGATCAGACACGTGGATATACTCTATATCTGTCTTATACCTCTGCTGTTCCTTCTGAGCAGGCTGAGTAAGACACGTGTATATACTCTATCTCTGTCTTCTACTTCTGCTGTTCCTTCTGAGCAGGCTGCGTGAGGTGTAGATCAGACACGTGGATATACTATATCTCTGTCTTCTACCTCTGCTGTTCCTTCTGAGCAGGCTGAGTGAGGTGTAGATCAGACACGTGAATATACTATATCTCTGTCTTCTACCTCTGCTGTTCCTTCTGAGCAGGCTGAGTGAGGTGTAGATCAGACACGTGGATATACTCTATATCTGTCTTCTACCTCTGCTGTTCCTTCTGAGCAGGCTGAGTGAGACACGTGGATATACTCTATCTCTGTATTCTACCTCTGCTGTTCCTTCTGAGCAGGCTGAGTGAGGTGTAGATCAGACACGTGGATATACTCTATCTCTGTCTTCTACCTCTGCTGTTCCTTCTGAGCAGGCTGAGTGAGGTGTAGATCAGACACGTGGATATACTCTATATCTGTCTTCTACCTCTGCTGTTCCTTCTGAGCAGGCTGAGTGAGACACGTGGATATACTCTATCTCTGTATTCTACCTCTGCTGTTCCTTCTGAGCAGGCTGAGTGAGGTGTAGATCAGACACGTGGATATACTCTATCTCTGTCTTCTACCTCTGCTGTTCCTTCTGAGCAGGCTGAGTGAGACACGCGGATATACTATATCTCTGTCTTCTACCTTTTCCTCATCCTTCTGAGCAGGCTGAGTGAGACACGTGGATATACTCTATCTCTGTCTTCTACCTCTGCTGTTCCTTATGAGCAGGCTGAGTGAGGTGTAGATCAGACACGTGGATATACTCTATCTCTGTATTCTACCTCTGCTGTTCCTTCAGAGCAGGCTGAGTGAGGTGTAGATCAGACACGTGGATATAATCTATCTCTGTCTTCTACCTCTGCTGTTCCTTCTGAGCAGCCTGAGTGAGACACGTGGATATACTCTATCTCTGTCTTCTACCTCTGCTGTTCCTTCTGAGCAGGCTGAGTGAGGTGTAGATCAGACACGTGAATATACTCTATCTCTGTCTTCTACCTCTGCTGTTCCTTCTGAGCAGGCTGGTGAGGTCTAGATCAGACACGTGGATATACTCTATCTCTGTCTTCTACCTCTGTTGTTCCTTCTGAGCAGGCTGAGTGAGGTGTAGATCAGACACGTGGATATACTCTATCTCTGTCTTCTACCTCTGCTGTTCCTTCTGAGCAGGCTGAGTGAGACACGCGGATATACTCTATTTCTGTCTTCTACCTCTGCTGTTCCTTCTGAGCAGGCTGAGTGAGGGGTAGATAGGACACGTGAATATACTTTATCTCTGTCTTCTACCTCTGCTGTTCCTTCTGAGCAGGCTGAGTGAGACACGTGGATATACTCTATCTCTGTCTTTTACCTCTTCTGTTCCTTCTGAGCAGGCTGAGTGAGGTGTAGATAAGACACGTGAATATACTCTATCTCTGTCTTCTACCTCTGCTGTTCCTTCTGAGTAGGCTGAGTGAGGTGTAGATCAGACACGTGGATATACTCTATCTCTGTCGTCTACCTCTGCTGTTCCTTCTGAGCAGGCTGAGTGAGGTGTAGATCAGACACGTGGATATACTCTATATCTGTCTTCTACCTCTGCTGTTCCTTCTGAGCAGGCTGAGTGAGACACGTGTATATACTCTATCTCTGTCTTCTACTTCTGCTGTTCCTTCTGAGCAGGCTGCGTGAGGTGTAGATCAGACACGTGGATATACTATATCTCTGTCTTCTACCTCTGCTGTTCCTTCTGAGCAGGCTGAGTGAGGTGTAGATACGACACTTGGATATACTCTATATCTGTCTTCTACCTCTGCTGTTCCTTCTGAGCAGGCTGAGTGAGACACGTGGATATACTCTATCTCTGTCTTCTACCTCTGCTGTTCCTTCTGAGCAGGCTGAGTGAGGTGTATATAAGACACGTGAATATACTCTATCTCTGTCTTCTACCTCTGCTGTTCCTTCTGAGTAGGCTGAGTGAGGTGTAGATCAGACACGTGGATATACTCTATCTCTGTCTTCTACCTCTGATGTTCCTTCTGAGCAGGCTGAGTGAGGTGTAGATCAGACACGTGAATATACTCTATATCTGTCTTTTACCTCTGCTTTTCCTTCTGAGCAGGCTGAGTGAGGTGTAGATCAGACACGTGGATATACTCTATATCTGTCTTCTACCTCTGCTGTTCCTTCTGAGCAGGCTGAGTGAGACACGTGTATATACTCTATCTCTGTCTTCTACTTCTGCTGTTCCTTCTGAGCAGGCTGCGTGAGGTGTAGATCAGACACGTGGATATACTATATCTCTGTCTTCTACCTCTGCTGTTCCTTCTGAGCAGGCTGAGTGAGGTGTAGATCAGACACGTGAATATACTATATCTCTGTCTTCTACCTCTGCTGTTCCTTCTGAGCAGGCTGAGTGAGGTGTAGATCAGACACGTGGATATACTCTATATCTGTCTTCTACCTCTGCTGTTCCTTCTGATCAGGCTGAGTGAGACACGTGGATATACTCTATCTCTGTATTCTACCTCTGCTGTTCCTTCTGAGCAGGCTGAGTGAGGTGTAGATCAGACACGTGGATATACTCTATCTCTGTCTTCTACCTCTGCTGTTCCTTCTGAGCAGGCTGAGTGAGACACGCGGATATACTATATCTCTGTCTTCTACCTTTTCCTCATCCTTCTGAGCAGGCTGAGTGAGACACGTGGATATACTCTATCTCTGTCTTCTACCTCTGCTGTTCCTTCTGAGCAGGCTGAGTGAGACACGTGTATATACTCTATCTCTGTCTTCTACTTCTGCTGTTCCTTCTGAGCAGGCTGCGTGAGGTGTAGATCAGACACGTGGATATACTATATCTCTGTCTTCTACCTCTGCTGTTCCTTCTGAGCAGGCTGAGTGAGGTGTAGATCAGACACGTGAATATACTATATCTCTGTCTTCTACCTCTGCTGTTCCTTCTGAGCAGGCTGAGTGAGGTGTAGATCAGACACGTGGATATACTCTATATCTGTCTTCTACCTCTGCTGTTCCTTCTGATCAGGCTGAGTGAGACACGTGGATATACTCTATCTCTGTATTCTACCTCTGCTGTTCCTTCTGAGCAGGCTGAGTGAGGTGTAGATCAGACACGTGGATATACTCTATCTCTGTCTTCTACCTCTGCTGTTCCTTCTGAGCAGGCTGAGTGAGACACGCGGATATACTATATCTCTGTCTTCTACCTTTTCCTCATCCTTCTGAGCAGGCTGAGTGAGACACGTGGATATACTCTATCTCTGTCTTCTACCTCTGCTGTTCCTTCTGAGCAGGCTGAGTGAGGTGTAGATCAGACACGTGGATATTCTCTATCTCTGTATTCTACCTCTGCTGTTCCTTCTGAGCAGGCTGAGTGAGGTGTAGATCAGACACGTGGATATACTCTATCTCTGTCTTCTACCTCTGCTGTTCCTTCTGAGCAGCCTGAGTGAGACACGTGGATATACTCTATATCTGTCTTCTACCTCTGCTGTTCCTTCTGAGCAGGCTGAGTGAGACACGTGGATATACTCTATCTCTGTATTCTACCTCTGCTGTTTCTTCTGAGCAGGCTGAGTGAGGTGTAGATCAGACACGTGGATATACTCTATCTCTGTATTCTACCTCTGCTGTTCCTTCTGAGCAGGCTGAGTGAGACACGCGGATATACTATATCTCTGTCTTCTACCTTTTCCTCATCCTTCTGAGCAGGCTGAGTGAGACACGTGGATATACTCTATCTCTGTCTTCTACCTCTGCTGTTCCTTCTGAGCAGGCTGAGTGAGGTGTAGATCAGACACGTGGATATACTCTATCTCTGTATTCTACCTCTGCTGTTCCTTCTGAGCAGGCTGAGTGAGGTGTAGATCAGACACGTGGATATAATCTATCTCTGTCTTCTACCTCTGCTGTTCCTTCTGAGCAGCCTGAGTGAGACACGTGGATATACTCTATCTCTGTCTTCTACCTCTGCTGTTCCTTCTGAGCAGGCTGAGTGAGGTGTAGATCAGACACGTGAATATACTCTATCTCTGTCTTCTACCTCTGCTGTTCCTTCTGAGCAGGCTGGTGAGGTCTAGATCAGACACGTGGATATACTCTATCTCTGTCTTCTACCTCTGTTGTTCCTTCTGAGCAGGCTGAGTGAGGTGTAGATCAGACACGTGGATATACTCTATCTCTGTCTTCTACCTCTGCTGTTCCTTCTGAGCAGGCTGAGTGAGACACGTGGATATACTCTATTTCTGTCTTCTACCTCTGCTGTTCCTTCTGAGCAGGCTGAGTGAGGGGTAGATAGGACACGTGAATATACTTTATCTCTGTCTTCTACCTCTGCTGTTCCTTCTGAGCAGGCTGAGTGAGACACGTGGATATACTCTATCTCTGTCTTTTACCTCTTCTGTTCCTTCTGAGCAGGCTGAGTGAGGTGTAGATAAGACACGTGAATATACTCTATCTCTGTCTTCTACCTCTGCTGTTCCTTCTGAGTAGGCTGAGTGAGGTGTAGATCAGACACGTGGATATACTCTATCTCTGTCGTCTACCTCTGCTGTTCCTTCTGAGCAGGCTGAGTGAGGTGTAGATCAGACACGTGGATATACTCTATATCTGTCTTCTACCTCTGCTGTTCCTTCTGAGCAGGCTGAGTGAGACACGTGGATATACACTATCTCTGTATTCTACCTCTGCTGTTCCTTCTGAGCAGGCTGAGTGAGGTGTAGATCAGACACGTGGATATACTCTATCTCTATCTTCTACATCTGCTGTTCCTTCTGAGCAGGCTGAGTGAGACACGTGGATATACTCTATCTCTGTCTTCTACCTCTGCTGTTCCTTCTGAGCAGGCTGAGTGAGACACGTGTATATACTCTATCTCTGTCTTAAACTTCTGCTGTTCCTTCTGAGCAGGCTGCTTGAGGTGTAGATCAGACACGTGGATATACTATATCTCTGTCTTCTACCTCTGCTGTTCCTTCTGAGCAGGCTGAGTGAGACACGTGGATATACTCTATCTCTGTCTTCTACCTATGCTGTTCCTTCTGAGCAGGCTTAGTGAGGTGTATATCAGACACGTGGATATACTCTATATCTGTCTTCTACCTCTGCTGTTCCTTCTGAGCAGGCTGAGTGATGTGTAGATCAGACACGTGGATATACTATATCTCTGTCTTCTACCTCTGCTGTTCCTTCTGAGCAGGCTGAGTGAGGTGTAGATCAGACACGTGGATATACTCTATCTCTGTCTTCTACCTCTGCTGTTCCTTCTGAGCAGCCTGAGTGAGACACGTTGATATACTATATATCTGTCTTCTACCTCTGCTGTTCCTTCTGAGCAGGCTGAGTGAGGTGTAGATCAGACACGTGGATATACTCTATCTCTGTCTTCTACCTCTGCTGTTCCTTCTGAGCAGGCTGAGTGAGGTGTAGATCAGACACGTGGATATACTCTATCTCAGTATTCTACCTCTGCTGTTCCTTCTGAGCAGGCTGAGTGAGGTGTAGATCAGACACGTGGATATACTCTATCTCTGTCTTCTACCTCTGCTGTTCCTTCTGAGCAGGCTGAGTGAGACACGTGGATATACTATATCTCTGTCTTCTACCTCTGCTGTTCCTTCTGAGCAGGCTGAGTGAGACACGTGGATATACTCTATCTCTGTCTTCTACCTCTGCTGTTCCTTCTGAGCAGGCTGAGTGAGGTGTAGATCAGACACTTGGATATACTCTATATCTGTCTTCTACCTCTGCTGTTCCTTCTGATCAGGCTGAGTGAGACACGTGGATATAATCTATCTCTGTATTCTAACTCTGTTGTTCCTTCTGAGCAGGTTGAGTGAGGTGTAGATCAGACACGTGGATATACTCTATCTCTGTCTTCTACCTCTGCTGTTCCTTCTGAGCAGGCTGAGTGAGACACGTGGATATACTCTATCTCTGTCTTCTACCTCTGCTGTTCCTTCTGAGCAGGTTGAGTGAGACACGTGTATATACTATATCTCTGTCTTCTACCTCTACTGTTCCTTCTGATTAGGCTGCGTGAGGTGTAGATCAGACACGTGGATATACTATATCTCTGTCTTCTACCTCTGTTGTCCCTTCTGAGCAGGCTGAGTGAGACACGTGTATATACTCTATCTCTGTCTTCTACCTATGCTGTTCCTTCTGAGCAGGCTGAGTGAGGTGTAGATCAGACACGTGGATATACTCTATCTCTGTCTTCTACCTCTGCTGTTCCTTCTGAGCAGGATTATTGAGACACGTGGATATACTCTATCTCTGTCTTCTACCTTTGCTGTTCCTTCTGAGCAGGCTGAGTGAGGTGTAGATCAGACACGTGGATATACTCTATCTCTGTCTTCTACCTCTGCTGTTCCTTCTGAGCAGGCTGAGTGAGACACGTGGATATACTCTATAACTGTCTTCTACCTCTGCTGTTCCTTCTGAGCAGGCTGAGTGAGGTGTATATCAGACACGTGGATATACTCTATCTCCGTCTTCTACCTCTGCTGTTCCTTCTGAGCAGGCTGAGTGAGACACGTGGATATACTCTATCTCTGTCTTCTACCTCTGCTGTTCCTTCTGAGCAGGCTGAGTGAGACACGTGGATATACTCTATCTCTGTCTTCTACCTCTGCTGTTCCTTCTGAGTAGGCTGAGTGAGGTTTAGATCAGACACGTGGATATACTCTATCTCTGACTTCTAACTCTGCTGTTCCTTCTGAGCAGGCTGAGTGAGACACGTGGATATACTCTATCTCTGTCTTCTACCTCTGCTGTTCCTTCTGAGCAGGCTGAGTGAGGTGTAGATCAGACACGTGGATATACTCTATCTCCGTCTTCTACCTCTGCTGTTCCTTCTGAGTAGGCTGAGTGAGGTTTAGATCAGACACGTGGATATACTCTATCTCTGACTTCTACCTCTGCTGTTCCTTCTGAGCAGGCTGAGTGAGACACGTGGATATACTCTATCTCTGTCTTCTACATATGCTGTTCCTTCTGAGCAGGCTTAGTGAGGTGTATATCAGACACGTGGATATACTCTATATCTGTCTTCTACCTCTGCTGTTCCTTCTGAGCAGGCTGAGTGATGTGTAGATCAGACACGTGGATATACTCTATCTCTGTCTTCTACCTCTGCTGTTCCTTCTGAGCAGGCTGAGTGAGGTGTAGATCAGACACGTGGATATACTCTATCTCTGTCTTCTACCTCTGCTGTTCCTTCTGAGCAGCCTGAGTGAGACACGTTGATATACTATATATCTGTCTTCTACCTCTGCTGTTCCTTCTGAGCAGGCTGAGTGAGGTGTAGATCAGACACGTGGATATACTCTATCTCTGTCTTCTACCTCTGCTGTTCCTTCTGAGCAGGCTGAGTGAGACACGCGGATATACTATATCTCTGTCTTCTACCTCTGCTGTTCCTTCTGAGCAGGCTGAGTGAGACACGTGGATATACTCTATCTCTGTCTTCTACCTCTGCTGTTCCTTCTGAGCAGGCTGAGTGAGGTGTAGATCAGACACGTGGATATACTCTATCTCAGTATTCTACCTCTGCTGTTCCTTCTGAGCAGGCTGAGTGAGGTGTAGATCAGACACGTGGATATACTCTATCTCTGTCTTCTACCTCTGCTGTTCCTTCTGAGCAGGCTGAGTGAGACACGTGGATATACTATATCTCTGTCTTCTACCTCTGCTGTTCCTTCTGAGCAGGCTGAGTGAGACACGTGGATATACTCTATCTCTGTCTTCTACCTCTGCTGTTCCTTCTGAGCAGGCTGAGTGAGGTGTAGATCAGACACTTGGATATACTCTATATCTGTCTTCTACCTCTGCTGTTCCTTCTGATCAGGCTGAGTGAGACACGTGGATATAATCTATCTCTGTATTCTAACTCTGTTGTTCCTTCTGAGCAGGTTGAGTGAGGTGTAGATCAGACACGTGGATATACTCTATCTCTGTCTTCTACCTCTGCTGTTCCTTCTGAGCAGGCTGAGTGAGACACGTGGATATACTCTATCTCTGTCTTCTACCTCTGCTGTTCCTTCTGAGCAGGTTGAGTGAGACACGTGTATATACTATATCTCTGTCTTCTACCTCTACTGTTCCTTCTGATTAGGCTGCGTGAGGTGTAGATCAGACACGTGGATATACTATATCTCTGTCTTCTACCTCTGTTGTCCCTTCTGAGCAGGCTGAGTGAGACACGTGTATATACTCTATCTCTGTCTTCTACCTATGCTGTTCCTTCTGAGCAGGCTGAGTGAGGTGTAGATCAGACACGTGGATATACTCTATCTCTGTCTTCTACCTCTGCTGTTCCTTCTGAGCAGGATTATTGAGACACGTGGATATACTCTATCTCTGTCTTCTACCTTTGCTGTTCCTTCTGAGCAGGCTGAGTGAGGTGTAGATCAGACACGTGGATATACTCTATCTCTGTCTTCTACCTCTGCTGTTCCTTCTGAGCAGGCTGAGTGAGACACGTGGATATACTGTATAACTGTCTTCTACCTCTGCTGTTCCTTCTGAGCAGGCTGAGTGAGGTGTATATCAGACACGTGGATATACTCTATCTCCGTCTTCTACCTCTGCTGTTCCTTCTGAGCAGGCTGAGTGAGACACGTGGATATACTCTATCTCTGTCTTCTACCTCTGCTGTTCCTTCTGAGCAGGCTGAGTGAGACACGTGGATATACTATATCTCTGTCTTCTACCTCTGCTGTTCCTTCTGAGTAGGCTGAGTGAGGTTTAGATCAGACACGTGGATATACTCTATCTCTGACTTCTAACTCTGCTGTTCCTTCTGAGCAGGCTGAGTGAGACACGTGGATATACTCTATCTCTGTCTTCTACCTCTGCTGTTCCTTCTGAGCAGGTTTAGTGAGACACGTGTATATACTATATCTCTGTCTTCTACCTCTACTGTTCCTTCTGATTAGGCTGCGTGAGGTGTAGATCAGACACGTGGATATACTATATCTCTGTCTTCTACCTCTGCTGTCTCTTCTGAGCAGGCTGAGTGAGACACGTGTATATACTCTATCTCTGTCATCTACCTATGCTGTTCCTTCTGAGCAGGCTGAGTGAGGTGTAGATCAGACACGTGGATATACTCTATCTCTGTCTTCTACCTCTGCTGTTCCTTCTGAGCAGGCTTATTGAGACACGTGGATATACTATATCTCTGTCTTCTACCTTTGCTGTTCCTTCTGATCAGGCTGAGTGAGGTGTAGATCAGACACGTGGATATACTCTATCTCTGTCTTCTACCTCTGCTGTTCCTTCTGAGCAGGCTGAGTGAGACACGTGGATATACTCTATAACTGTCTTCTACCTCTGCTGTTCCTTCTGAGCAGGCTGAGTGAGGTGTATATCAGACACGTGGATATACTCTATCTCCGTCTTCTACCTCTGCTGTTCCTTCTGAGCAGGCTGAGTGAGACACGTGGATATACTCTATCTCTGTCTTCTACCTCTGCTGTTCCTTCTGAGCAGGCTGAGTGAGACACGTGGATATACTCTATCTCTGTCTTCTACCTCTGCTGTTCCTTCTGAGCAGGCTGAGTGAGACACGTGGATATACTCTATCTCTGTCTTCTACCTCTGCTGTTCCTTCTGAGCAGGTTGTGTGAGACACGTGTATATACTATATCTCTGTCTTCTACCTCTACTGTTCCTTCTGATTAGGCTGCGTGAGGTGTAGATCAGACACGTGGATATACTATATCTCTGTCTTCTACCTCTGTTGTCCCTTCTGAGCAGGCTGAGTGAGACACGTGTATATACTCTATCTCTGTCTTCTACCTATGCTGTTCCTTCTGAGCAGGCTGAGTGAGGTGTAGATCAGACACGTGGATATACTCTATCTCTGTCTTCTACCTCTGCTGTTCCTTCTGAGCAGGATTATTGAGACACGTGGATATACTCTATCTCTGTCTTCTACCTTTGCTGTTCCTTCTGAGCAGGCTGAGTGAGGTGTAGATCAGACACGTGGATATACTCTATCTCTGTCTTCTACCTCTGCTGTTCCTTCTGAGCAGGCTGAGTGAGACACGTGGATATACTCTATAACTGTCTTCTACCTCTGCTGTTCCTTCTGAGCAGGCTGAGTGAGGTGTATATCAGACACGTGGATATACTCTATCTCCGTCTTCTACCTCTGCTGTTCCTTCTGAGCAGGCTGAGTGAGACACGTGGATATACTCTATCTCTGTCTTCTACCTCTGCTGTTCCTTCTGAGCAGGCTGAGTGAGACACGTGGATATACTCTATCTCTGTCTTCTACCTCTGCTGTTCCTTCTGAGTAGGCTGAGTGAGGTTTAGATCAGACACGTGGATATACTCTATCTCTGACTTCTAACTCTGCTGTTCCTTCTGAGCAGGCTGAGTGAGACACGTGGATATACTCTATCTCTGTCTTCTACCTCTGCTGTTCCTTCTGAGCAGGTTGAGTGAGACACGTGTATATACTATATCTCTGTCTTCTACCTCTACTGTTCCTTCTGATTAGGCTGCGTGAGGTGTAGATCAGACACGTGGATATACTATATCTCTGTCTTCTACCTCTGCTGTCTCTTCTGAGCAGGCTGAGTGAGACACGTGTATATACTCTATCTCTGTCTTCTACCTATGCTGTTCCTTCTGAGCAGGCTGAGTGAGGTGTAGATCAGACACGTGGATATACTCTATCTCTGTCTTCTACCTCTGCTGTTCCTTCTGAGCAGGCTTATTGAGACACGTGGATATACTATATCTCTGTCTTCTACCTTTGCTGTTCCTTCTGATCAGGCTGAGTGAGGTGTAGATCAGACACGTGGATATACTCTATCTCTGTCTTCTACCTCTGCTGTTCCTTCTGAGCAGGCTGAGTGAGACACGTGGATATACTCTATAACTGTCTTCTACCTCTGCTGTTCCTTCTGAGCAGGCTGAGTGAGGTGTATATCAGACACGTGGATATACTCTATCTCCGTCTTCTACCTCTGCTGTTCCTTCTGAGCAGGCTGAGTGAGACACGTGGATATACTCTATCTCTGTCTTCTACCTCTGCTGTTCCTTCTGAGCAGGCTGAGTGAGACACGTGGATATACTCTATCTCTGTCTTCTACCTCTGCTGTTCCTTCTGAGCAGGCTGAGTGAGACACGTGGATATACTCTATCTCTGTCTTCTACCTCTGCTGTTCCTTCTGAGCAGGTTGTCTGAGACACGTGTATATACTATATCTCTGTCTTCTACCTCTACTGTTCCTTCTGATTAGGCTGCGTGAGGTGTAGATCAGACACGTGGATATACTATATCTCTGTCTTATACCTCTGTTGTCCCTTCTGAGCAGGCTGAGTGAGACACGTGTATATACTCTATCTCTGTCTTCTACCTATGCTGTTCCTTCTGAGCAGGCTGAGTGAGGTGTAGATCAGACACGTGGATATACTCTATCTCTGTCTTCTACCTCTGCTGTTCCTTCTGAGCAGGATTATTGAGACACGTGGATATACTCTATCTCTGTCTTCTACCTTTGCTGTTCCTTCTGAGCAGGCTGAGTGAGGTGTAGATCAGACACGTGGATATACTCTATCTCTGTCTTCTACCTCTGCTGTTCCTTCTGAGCAGGCTGAGTGAGACACGTGGATATACTCTATAACTGTCTTGTACCTCTGCTGTTCCTTCTGAGCAGGCTGAGTGAGGTGTATATCAGACACGTGGATATACTCTATCTCCGTCTTCTACCTCTGCTGTTCCTTCTGAGCAGGCTGAGTGAGACACGTGGATATACTCTATCTCTGTCTTCTACCTCTGCTGTTCCTTCTGAGCAGGCTAAGTGAGACACGTGGATATACTCTATCTCTGTCTTCTACCTCTGCTGTTCCTTCTGAGTAGGCTGAGTGAGGTTTAGATCAGACACGTGGATATACTCTATCTCTGACTTCTAACTCTGCTGTTCCTTCTGAGCAGGCTGAGTGAGACACGTGGATATACTCTATCTCTGTCTTCTACCTCTGCTGTTCCTTCTGAGCAGGCTGAGTGAGGTGTAGATCAGACACGTGGATATACTCTATCTCCGTCTTCTACCTCTGCTGTTTCTTCTGAGCAGGCTGAGTGAGACACGTGGATATACTCTATCTCTGTCTTCTACCTCTGCTGTTCCTTCTGAGCAGGTTGAGTGAGACACGTGTATATACTATATCTCTGTCTTCTACCTCTACTGTTCCTTCTGATTAGGCTGCGTGATGTGTAGATCAGACACGTGGATATACTATATCTCTGTCTTCTACCTCTGCTGTCTCTTCTGAGCAGGCTGAGTGAGACACGTGTATATACTCTATCTCTGTCTTCTACCTATGCTATTCCTTCTGAGCAGGCTGAGTGAGGTGTAGATCAGACACGTGGATATACTCTATCTCTGTCTTCTACCTCTGCTGTTCCTTCTGAGCAGGCTTATTGAGACACGTGGATATACTATATCTCTGTCTTCTACCTTTGCTGTTCCTTCTGATCAGGCTGAGTGAGGTGTAGATCAGACACGTGGATATACTCTATATCTGTCTTCTACCTCTGCTGTTCCTTCTGAGCAGGCTGAGTGAGACACGTGGATATACTCTATCTATGTATTCTACCTCTGCTGTTCCTTCTGAGCAGGCTGAGTGAGGTGTAGATCAGACACGTGGATATACTCTATCTCTGCCTTCTACCTCTGCTGTTCCTTCTGTGCAGGCTGAGTAGGACACGTGGATATACTCTATCTCTGTCTTCTACCTCTGCTGTTCCTTCTGAGCAGGCTGAGTGAGACACGTGTATATACTCTATCTCTGTCTTCTACCTATGCTGTTCCTTCTGAGCAGGCTGAGTGAGGTGTAGATCATACACGTGGATATACTCTATCTCTGTCTTCTACCTCTGCTGTTCCTTCTGAGCAGGCTTATTGAGACACGTGGATATACTCTATCTCTGTCTTCTACCTCTGCTGTTCCTTCTGAGTAGGCTGAGTGAGGTGTAGATCAAACACGTGGATATACTCTATCTCTGTCTTCTACCTCTGCTGTTCCTTCTGAGCAGGCTGAGTGAGGTGTAGATCAGACACGTGAATATACTCTATTTCTGTCTTCTACCTCTGCTGTTCCTTCTGAGCAGGCTGAGTGAGGTGTAGATCAGACACGTGGATATACTCTATATCTGTCTTCTACCTCTGCTGTTCCTTCTGAGCAGGCTGAGTGAGACACGTGGATATACTCTATCTCTGTATTCTACCTCTGCTGTTCCTTCTGAGCAGGCTGAGTGAGGTGTAGATCAGACACGTGGATATACTCTATCTCTGTCTTCTACCTCTGCTGTTCCTTCTGAGCAGGCTGAGTGAGACACGCGGATATACTATATCTCTGTCTTCTACCTCTTCTGTTCCTTCTGAGCAGGCTGAGTGAGACACGTGGATATACTCTATCTCTGTCTTCTACCTCTGCTGTTCCTTCTGAGCAGGCTGAGTGAGGTGTAGATCAGACACGTGGATATAAACTATCTCTGTATTCTACCTCTGCTGTTCCTTCTGAGCAGGCTGAGTGAGGTGTAGATCAGACACGTGGATATACTCTATCTCTGTCTTCTACCTCTGCTGTTCCTTCTGAGCAGCCTGAGTGAGACACGTGGATATACTCTATCTCCGTCTTCTACCTCTGCTGTTCCTTCTGAGCAGGCTGAGTGAGGTGTAGATCAGACACGTGAATATACTCTATCTCTGTCTTCTACCTCTGCAGTTCCTTCTGAGCAGGCTGAGTGAGGTCTAGATCAGACACGTGGATATACTCTATCTCTGTCTTCTACCTCTGCTGTTCCTTCTGAGCAGGCTGAGTGAGGTGTAGATCAGACACGTGGATATACTCTATCTCTGTCTTCTACCTCTGCTGTTCCTTCTGAGCAGGCTGAGTGAGACACGTGGATATACACTATCTCTGTCTTCTACCTCTGCTGTTCCTTCTGAGCAGGCTGAGTGAGGGGTAGATAGGACACGTGAATAAACCCTATCTCTGTCTTCTACCTCTGCTGTTCCTTCTGAGCAGGCTGAGTGAGGTGTAGATCAGACACTTGGATATACTCTATATCTGTCTTCTACCTCTGCTGTTCCTTCTGAGCAGGCTGAGTGAGACACGTGGATATACTCTATCTCTGTCTTCTACCTCTGCTGTTCCTTCTGAGCAGGCTGAGTGAGGTGTAGATCAGACACGTGAATATACTCTATCTCTGTCTTCTACCTCTGCTGTTCCTTCTGAGCAGGCTGAGTGAGGTGTAGATCAGACACGTGGATATACTCTATATATGTCTTCTACCTCTGCTGTTCCTTCTGAGCAGGCTGAGTGAGACACGTGGATATACTCTATCTCCGTCTTCTACCTCTGCTGTTCCTTCTGAGCAGGCTGAGTGAGGTGTAGATCAGACACGTGAATATACTCTATCTCTGTCTTCTACCTCTGCAGTTCCTTCTGAGCAGGCTGAGTGAGGTCTAGATCAGACACGTGGATATACTCTATCTCTGTCTTCTACCTCTGCTGTTCCTTCTGAGCAGGCTGAGTGAGATACGTGGATATACTCTATCTCTGTCTTCTACCTCTGCTGTTCCTTCTGAGCAGGCTGAGTGAGGTGTAGATCAGACACGTAAATATACTCTATCTCTGTCTTCTACCTCTGCTGTTCCTTCTGAGCAGGCTTATTGAGACACGTGGATAAACTCTATTTCTGTCTTCTACCTCTGCTGTTCCTTCTGAGTAGGCTGAGTGAGGTGTAGATCAGACACGTGGATATACTCTATCTCTGTCTTCTACCTCTGCTGTTCCTTCTGAGCAGGCTGAGTGAGACACGTGGATATACTCTATCTCTGTCTTCTACCTCTGCTGTTCCTTCTGAGCAGGCTGAGTGAGACACGTGGATATACTCTATCTCTGTCTTCTACCTCTGCTGTTCCTTCTGAGCAGGTTGTCTGAGACACGTGTATATACTATATCTCTGTCTTCTACCTCTACTGTTCCTTCTGATTAGGCTGCGTGAGGTGTAGATCAGACACGTGGATATACTATATCTCTGTCTTATACCTCTGTTGTCCCTTCTGAGCAGGCTGAGTGAGACACGTGTATATACTCTATCTCTGTCTTCTACCTATGCTGTTCCTTCTGAGCAGGCTGAGTGAGGTGTAGATCAGACACGTGGATATACTCTATCTCTGTCTTCTACCTCTGCTGTTCCTTCTGAGCAGGATTATTGAGACACGTGGATATACTCTATCTCTGTCTTCTACCTTTGCTGTTCCTTCTGAGCAGGCTGAGTGAGGTGTAGATCAGACACGTGGATATACTCTATCTCTGTCTTCTACCTCTGCTGTTCCTTCTGAGCAGGCTGAGTGAGACACGTGGATATACTCTATAACTGTCTTGTACCTCTGCTGTTCCTTCTGAGCAGGCTGAGTGAGGTGTATATCAGACACGTGGATATACTCTATCTCCGTCTTCTACCTCTGCTGTTCCTTCTGAGCAGGCTGAGTGAGACACGTGGATATACTCTATCTCTGTCTTCTACCTCTGCTGTTCCTTCTGAGCAGGCTAAGTGAGACACGTGGATATACTCTATCTCTGTCTTCTACCTCTGCTGTTCCTTCTGAGTAGGCTGAGTGAGGTTTAGATCAGACACGTGGATATACTCTATCTCTGACTTCTAACTCTGCTGTTCCTTCTGAGCAGGCTGAGTGAGACACGTGGATATACTCTATCTCTGTCTTCTACCTCTGCTGTTCCTTCTGAGCAGGCTGAGTGAGGTGTAGATCAGACACGTGGATATACTCTATCTCCGTCTTCTACCTCTGCTGTTTCTTCTGAGCAGGCTGAGTGAGACACGTGGATATACTCTATCTCTGTCTTCTACCTCTGCTGTTCCTTCTGAGCAGGTTGAGTGAGACACGTGTATATACTATATCTCTGTCTTCTACCTCTACTGTTCCTTCTGATTAGGCTGCGTGATGTGTAGATCAGACACGTGGATATACTATATCTCTGTCTTCTACCTCTGCTGTCTCTTCTGAGCAGGCTGAGTGAGACACGTGTATATACTCTATCTCTGTCTTCTACCTATGCTATTCCTTCTGAGCAGGCTGAGTGAGGTGTAGATCAGACACGTGGATATACTCTATCTCTGTCTTCTACCTCTGCTGTTCCTTCTGAGCAGGCTTATTGAGACACGTGGATATACTATATCTCTGTCTTCTACCTTTGCTGTTCCTTCTGATCAGGCTGAGTGAGGTGTAGATCAGACACGTGGATATACTCTATCTCTGTCTTCTACCTCTGCTGTTCCTTCTGAGCAGGCTGAGTGAGACACGTGGATATACTCTATAACTGTCTTCTACCTCTGCTGTTCCTTCTGAGCAGGCTGAGTGAGGTGTATATCAGACACGTGGATATACTCTATCTCCGTCTTCTACCTCTGCTGTTTTTTCTGAGCAGGCTGAGTGAGACACGTGGATATACTCTATCTCTGTCTTCTACCTCTGCTGTTCCTTCTGAGCAGGCTGAGTGAGACACGTGGATATACTCTATCTCTGTCTTCTACCTCTGCTGTTCCTTCTGAGTAGGCTGAGTGAGGTTTAGATCAGACACGTGGATATACTCTATCTCTGACTTCTACCTCTGCTGTTCCTTCTGAGCAGGCTGAGTGAGACACGTGGATATACTCTATCTCTGTCTTCTACCTCTGCTGTTCCTTCTGAGTAGGCTGAGTGAGGTGTAGATCAGACACGTGGATATACTCTATCTCAGTATTCTACCTCTGCTGTTCCTTCTGAGCAGGCTGAGTGAGGTGTAGATCAGACACGTGGATATACTCTATCTCTGTCTTCTACCTCTGCTGTTCCTTCTGAGCAGGCTGAGTGAGACACGTGGATATACTATATCTCTGTCTTCTACCTCTGCTGTTCCTTCTGAGCAGGCTGAGTGAGACACGTGGATATACTCTATCTCTGTCTTCTACCTTTGCTGTTCCTTCTGATCAGGCTGAGTGAGGTGTAGATCAGACACGTGGATATACTCTATCTCTGTCTTCTACCTCTGCTGTTCCTTCTGAGCAGGCTGAGTGAGACACGTGGATATACTCTATAACTGTCTTCTACCTCTGCTGTTCCTTCTGAGCAGGCTGAGTGAGGTGTATATCAGACACGTGGATATACTCTATCTCCGTCTTCTACCTCTGCTGTTTTTTCTGAGCAGGCTGAGTGAGACACGTGGATATACTCTATCTCTGTCTTCTACCTCTGCTGTTCCTTCTGAGCAGGCTGAGTGAGACACGTGGATATACTCTATCTCTGTCTTCTACCTCTGCTGTTCCTTCTGAGTAGGCTGAGTGAGGTTTAGATCAGACACGTGGATATACTCTATCTCTGACTTCTACCTCTGCTGTTCCTTCTGAGCAGGCTGAGTGAGACACGTGGATATACTCTATCTCTGTCTTCTACCTCTGCTGTTCCTTCTGAGTAGGCTGAGTGAGGTGTAGATCAGACACGTGGATATACTCTATCTCAGTATTCTACCTCTGCTGTTCCTTCTGAGCAGGCTGAGTGAGGTGTAGATCAGACACGTGGATATACTCTATCTCTGTCTTCTACCTCTGCTGTTCCTTCTGAGCAGGCTGAGTGAGACACGTGGATATACTATATCTCTGTCTTCTACCTCTGCTGTTCCTTCTGAGCAGGCTGAGTGAGACACGTGGATATACTCTATCTCTGTCTTCTACCTCTGCTGTTCCTTCTGAGCAGGCTGAGTGAGGTGTAGATCAGACACTTGGATATACTCTATATCTGTCTTCTACCTCTGCTGTTCCTTCTGATCAGGCTGAGTGAGACACGTGGATATACTCTATCTCTGTATTCTACCTCTGTTGTTTCTTCTGAGCAGGTTGAGTGAGGTGTAGATCAGACACGTGGATATACTCTATCTCTGTCTTCTACCTCTGCTGTTCCTTCTGAGCAGGCTGAGTGAGACACGTGGATATACTCTATCTCTGTCTTCTACCTCTGCTGTTCCTTCTGAGCAGGTTGAGTGAGACACGTGTATATACTATATCTCTGTCTTCTACCTCTACTGTTCCTTCTGATTAGGCTGCGTGAGGTGTAGATCAGACACGTGGATATACTATATCTCTGTCTTCTACCTCTGTTGTCCCTTCTGAGCAGGCTGAGTGAGACACGTGTATATACTCTATCTCTGTCTTCTACCTCTGCTGTTCCTTCTGAGTAGGCTGAGTGAGGTTTAGATCAGACACGTGGATATACTCTATCTCTGACTTCTACCTCTGCTGTTCCTTCTGAGCAGGCTGAGTGAGACACGTGGATATACTCTATCTCTGTCTTCTACCTCTGCTGTTCCTTCTGAGCAGGCTGAGTGAGGTGTAGATCAGACACGTGGATATACTCTATCTCCGTCTTCTACCTCTGCTGTTCCTTCTGAGCAGGCTGAGTGAGACACGTGGATATACTCTATCTCTGTCTTCTACCTCTGCTGTTCCTTCTGAGTAGGCCGAGTGAGGTTTAGATCAGACACGTGGATATACTCTATCTCTGTCTTCTACCTCTGCTGTTCCTTCTGAGCAGGCTGAGTGAGGTGTAGATCACACACATGGATATACTATATCTCTGTCTTCTACCTCTGCTGTTCCTTCTGAGCAGGCTGAGTGTGGTGTAGATCACACACGTGGATATACTCTATATCTGTCTTCTACCTCTGCTGTTCCTTCTGAGCAGGCTGAGTGAGACACGTGGATATACTCTATCTCTGTCTTCTACGTCTGCTCTTCCTTCTGAGCAGGCTGAGTGAGACACGTGGATATACTCTATCTCTGTATTCTACCTCTGCTGTTCCTTCTGAGCAGGCTGAGTGAGACACGTGAATATACTCTATATCTGTCTTCTAACTCTGCTGTTCCTTCTGAGCAGGCTGAGTGAGACACGTGGATATACTCTATATCTGTCTTCTACCTCTGCTGTTCCTTCTGAGCAGGCTGAGTGAGACACGTGGATATACTCTATATCTGTCTTCTACCTATGATGTTCATTCTGCGCAGGCTGAGTGAGGTGTAGATTAGACACGTGGATATACTCTATCTCTGTCTTCTACCTCTGCTGTTCCTTCTGAGCAGGCTGAGTGAGACACGTGGATATACTCTATCTCTGTCATCTACCTTTGCTGTTCCTTCTGAGCAGGCTGAGTGAGGTGTAGATCAGACACGTGGATATACTCTATCTCTGTCTTCTACCTCTGCTGTTCCTTCTGAGCAGGCTGAGTGAGACACGTGGATATACTATATCTCTGTCTTCTACCTCTGCTGTTCCTTCTGAGCAGGCTGAGTGAGACACGTGGATATACTCTATCTCTGTCTTCTACCTCTGCTGTTCCTTCTGAGCAGGCTGAGTGAGGTGTAGATCAGACACTTGGATATACTCTATATCTGTCTTCTACCTCTGCTGTTCCTTCTGATCAGGGTGAGTGAGACACGTGGATATACTCTATCTCTGTATTCTACCTCTGTTGTTCCTTCTGAGCAGGTTGAGTGAGGTGTAGATCAGACACGTGGATATACTCTATCTCTGTCTTCTACCTCTGCTGTTCCTTCTGAGCAGGCTGAGTGAGACACGTGGATATACTCTATCTCTGTCTTCTACCTCTGCTGTTCCTTCTGAGCAGGTTGAGTGAGACACGTGTATATACTATATCTCTGTCTTCTACCTCTACTGTTCCTTCTGATTAGGCTGCGTGAGGTGTAGATCAGACACGTGGATATACTATATCTCTGTCTTCTACCTCTGTTGTCCCTTCTGAGCAGGCTGAGTGAGACACGTGTATATACTCTATCTCTGTCTTCTACCTATGCTGTTCCTTCTGAGCAGGCTGAGTGAGACACGTGGATATACTCTATCTCTGTCTTCTACCTCTGCTGTTCCTTCTGAGCAGGCTGAGTGAGGTGTAGATCAGACACGTGGATATACTCTATCTCCGTCTTCTACCTCTGCTGTTCCTTCTGAGCAGGCTGAGTGAGACACGTGGATATACTCTATCTCTGTCTTCTACCTCTGCTGTTCCTTCTGAGCAGGTTGAGTGAGACACGTGTATATACTATATCTCTGTCTTCTACCTCTACTGTTCCTTCTGATTAGGCTGCGTGAGGTGTAGATCAGACACGTGGATATACTCTATCTCTGTCTTCTACCTCTGCTGTTCCTTCTGAGCAGGTTGAGTGAGACACGTGTATATACTATATCTCTGTCTTCTACCTCTACTGTTCCTTCTGATTAGGCTGCGTGAGGTGTAGATCAGACACGTGGATATACTCTATCTCTGTCTTCTACCTCTGCTGTTCCTTCTGAGCAGGCTGAGTGAGACACGTGGATATACTCTATCTCTGTCTTCTACCTCTGCTGTTCCTTCTGAGCAGGTTGAGTGAGACACGTGTATATACTATATATCTGTCTTCTACCTCTACTGTTCCTTCTGATTAGGCTGCGTGAGGTGTAGATCAGACACGTGGATATACTATATCTCTGTCTTCTACCTCTGTTGTCCCTTCTGAGCAGGCTGAGTGAGACACGTGTATATACTCTATCTCTGTCTTCTACCTCTGCTGTTCCTTCTGAGTAGGCTGAGTGAGGTTTAGATCAGACACGTGGATATACTCTATCTCTGACTTCTACCTCTGCTGTTCCTTCTGAGCAGGCTGAGTGAGACACGTGGATATACTCTATCTCTGTCTTCTACCTCTGCTGTTCCTTCTGAGCAGGCTGAGTGAGGTGTAGATCAGACACGTGGATATACTCTATCTCCGTCTTCTACCTCTGCTGTTCCTTCTGAGCAGGCTGAGTGAGACACGTGGATATACTCTATCTCTGTCTTCTACCTCTGCTGTTCCTTCTGAGTAGGCTGAGTGAGGTTTAGATCAGACACGTGGATATACTCTATCTCTGTCTTCTACCTCTGCTGTTCCTTCTGAGCAGGCTGAGTGAGGTGTAGATCACACACATGGATATACTATATCTCTGTCTTCTACCTCTGCTGTTCCTTCTGAGCAGGCTGAGTGTGGTGTAGATCACACACGTGGATATACTCTATCTCTGTCTTCTACCTCTGCTGTTCCTTCTGAGCAGGCTGAGTGAGACACGTGGATATACTCTATCTCTGTCTTCTACGTCTGCTCTTCCTTCTGAGCAGGCTGAGTGAGACACGTGGATATACTCTATCTCTGTATTCTACCTCTGCTGTTCCTTCTGAGCAGGCTGAGTGAGACACGTGAATATACTCTATATCTGTCTTCTAACTCTGCTGTTCCTTCTGAGCAGGCTGAGTGAGACACGTGGATATACTCTATATCTGTCTTCTACCTCTGCTGTTCCTTCTGAGCAGGCTGAGTGAGACACGTGGATATACTCTATATCTGTCTTCTACCTATGATGTTCATTCTGCGCAGGCTGAGTGAGGTGTATATTAGACACGTGGATATACTCTATCTCTGTCTTCTACCTCTGCTGTTCCTTCTGAGCAGGCTGAGTGAGACACGTGGATATACTCTATCTCTGTCATCTACCTTTGCTGTTCCTTCTGAGCAGGCTGAGTGAGGTGTAGATCAGACACGTGGATATACTCTATCTCTGTCTTCTACCTCTGCTGTTCCTTCTGAGCAGGCTGAGTGAGACACGTGGATATACTATATCTCTGTCTTCTACCTCTGCTGTTCCTTCTGAGCAGGCTGAGTGAGACACGTGGATATACTCTATCTCTGTCTTCTACCTCTGCTGTTCCTTCTGAGCAGGCTGAGTGAGGTGTAGATCAGACACTTGGATATACTCTATATCTGTCTTCTACCTCTGCTGTTCCTTCTGATCAGGCTGAGTGAGACACGTGGATATACTCTATCTCTGTATTCTACCTCTGTTGTTCCTTCTGAGCAGGTTGAGTGAGGTGTAGATCAGACACGTGGATATACTCTATCTCTGTCTTCTACCTCTGCTGTTCCTTCTGAGCAGGCTGAGTGAGACACGTGGATATACTCTATCTCTGTCTTCTACCTCTGCTGTTCCTTCTGAGCAGGTTGAGTGAGACACGTGTATATACTATATCTCTGTCTTCTACCTCTACTGTTCCTTCTGATTAGGCTGCGTGAGGTGTAGATCAGACACGTGGATATACTATATCTCTGTCTTCTACCTCTTTTGTCCCTTCTGAGCAGGCTGAGTGAGACACGTGTATATACTCTATCTCTGTCTTCTACCTATGCTGTTCCTTCTGAGCAGGCTGAGTGAGACACGTGGATATACTCTATCTCTGTCTTCTACCTCTGCTGTTCCTTCTGAGTAGGCTGAGTGAGGTTTAGATCAGACACGTGGATATACTCTATCTCTGACTTATAACTCTGCTGTTCCTTCTGAGCAGGCTGAGTGAGACACGTGGATATACTCTATCTCTGTCTTCTACCTCTGCTGTTCCTTCTGAGCAGGCTGAGTGAGGTGTAGATCAGACACGTGGATATACTCTATCTCCGTCTTCTACCTCTGCTGTTCCTTCTGAGCAGGCTGAGTGAGACACGTGGATATACTCTATCTCTGTCTTCTACCTCTGCTGTTCCTTCTGAGCAGGTTGAGTGAGACACGTGTATATACTATATCTCTGTCTTCTACCTCTACTGTTCCTTCTGATTAGGCTGCGTGAGGTGTAGATCAGACACGTGGATATACTATATCTCTGTCTTCTACCTCTGCTGTCTCTTCTGAGCAGGCTGAGTGAGACACGTGTATATACTCTATCTCTGTCTTCTACCTATGCTGTTCCTTCTGAGCAGGCTGAGTGAGGTGTAGATCAGACACGTGGATATACTCTATCTCTGTCTTCTACCTCTGCTGTTCCTTCTGAGCAGGCTTATTGAGACACGTGGATATACTCTATCTCTGTCTTCTACCTTTGCTGTTCCTTCTGATCAGGCTGAGTGAGGTGTAGATCAGACACGTGGATATACTCTATCTCTGTCTTCTACCTCTGCTGTTCCTTCTGAGCAGGCTGAGTGAGACACGTGGATATACTCTATAACTGTCTTCTACCTCTGCTGTTCCTTCTGAGTAGGCTGAGTGAGGTGTATATCAGACACGTGGATATACTCTATCTCCGTCTTCTACCTCTGCTGTTCCTTCTGAGCAGGCTGAGTGAGACACGTGGATATACTCTATCTCTGTCTTCTACCTCTGCTGTTCCTTCTGAGCAGGCTGAGTGAGACACGTGGATATACTCTATCTCTGTCTTCTACCTCTGCTGTTCCTTCTGAGTAGGCTGAGTGAGGTTTAGATCAGACACGTGGATATACTCTATCTCTGACTTCTAACTCTGCTGTTCCTTCTGAGCAGGCTGAGTGAGACACGTGGATATACTCTATCTCTGTCTTCTACCTCTGCTGTTCCTTCTGAGCAGGCTGAGTGAGGTGTAGATCAGACACGTGGATATACTCTATCTCCGTCTTCTACCTCTGCTGTTCCTTCTGAGCAGGCTGAGTGAGACACGTGGATATACTCTATCTCTGTCTTCTACCTCTGCTGTTCCTTCTGAGTAGGCTGAGTGAGGTTTAGATCAGACACGTGGATATACTCTATCTCTGTCTTCTACCTCTGCTGTTCCTTCTGAGCAGGCTGAGTGAGGTGTAGATCACACACGTGGATATACTATATATCTGTCTTCTACCTCTGCTGTTCCTTCTGAGCAGGCTGAGTGTGGTGTAGATCACACACGTGGATATACTCTATCTCTGTCTTCTACCTCTGCTGTTCCTTCTGAGCAGACTGAGTGAGACACGTGGATATACTCTATCTCTGTCTTCTACCTCTGCTCTTCCTTCTGAGCAGGCTGAGTGAGACACGTGGATATACTCTATCTCTGTATTCTACCTCTGCTGTTCCTTCTGAGCAGGCTGAGTGAGACACGTGAATATACTCTATATCTGTCTTCTAACTCTGCTGTTCCTTCTGAGCAGGCTGAGTGAGACACGTGGATATACTCTATATCTGTCTTCTACCTCTGCTGTTCCTTCTGAGCAGGCTGAGTGAGACACGTGGATATACTCTATATCTGTCTTCTACCTATGATGTTCATTCTGCGCAGGCTGAGTGAGGTGTAGATTAGACACGTGGATATACTCTATCTCTGTCTTCTACCTCTGCTGTTCCTTCTGAGCAGGCTGAGTGAGACACGTGGATATACTCTATCTCTGTCATCTACCTTTGCTGTTCCTTCTGAGCAGGCTGAGTGAGGTGTAGATCAGACACGTGGATATACTCTATCTCTGTCTTCTACCTCTGCTGTTCCTTCTGAGCAGGCTGAGTGAGACACGTGGATATACTCTATAACTGTCTTCTACCTCTGCTGTTCCTTCTGAGCAGGCTGAGTGAGGTGTAGATCAGACACGTGGATATACTCTATCTCCGTCTACTACCTCTGCTGTTCCTTCTGAGCAGGCTGAGTGAGACACGTGGATATACTCTATCTCTGTCTTCTACCTCTGCTGTTCCTTCTGAGTAGGCTGAGTGAGGTTTAGATCAGACACGTGGATATACTCTATCTCTGTCTTCTACCTCTGCTGTTCCTTCTGAGCAGGCTGATTGAGGTGTAGATCACACACGGGGATATACTATATCTCTGTCTTCTACCTCTGCTGTTTCTTCTGAGCAGGCTGAGTGTGGTGTAGATCACACACGTGGATATACTCTATCTCTGTCTTATACCTCTGCTGTTCCTTCTGAGCAGGCTGAGTGAGACACGTGGATATACTCTATCTCTGTCTTCTACCTCTGCTGTTCCTTCTGAGCAGGCTGAGTGAGACACGTGGATATACTCTATCTCTGTCTTCTACCTCTGATGTTCCTTCTGAGTAGGCTGAGTGAGGTTTAGATCAGACACGTGGATATACTCTATCTCTGTCTTCTACCTCTGCTGTTCCTTCTGAGCAGGCTGAGTGGGGTGTAGATCACACACGTGGATATACTCTATCTCTGTCTTCTACCTCTGCTGTTCCTTCTGAGCAGGCTGAGTGTGGTGTAGATCACACACGTGGATATACTCTATCTCTGTCTTCTACCTCTGCTGTTCCTTCTGAGCAGGCTGAGTGAGACACGTGGATATACTCTATCTCTGTATTCTACCTCTGCTGTTCCTTCTGAGCAGGCTGAGTGAGACACGTGAATATACTCTATATCTGTCTTCTAAATCTGCTGTTCCTTCTGAGCAGGCTGAGTGAGACACGTGGATATACTCTATATCTGTCTTCTACCTATGATGTTCCTTCTGCGCAGGCTGAGTGAGGTGTAGATTAGACACGTGGATATACTCTATCTCTGTCTTCTACCTCTGCTGTTCCTTCTGAGCAGGCTGAGTGAGACACGTGGATATACTCTATCTCTGTCTTCTACCTTTGCTGTTCCTTCTGAGCAGGCTGAGTGAGGTGTAGATCAGACACGTGGATATACTCTATCTCTGTCTTCTACCTCTGCTGTTCCTTCTGAGCAGGCTGAGTGAGGGGTAGATAGGACACTTGGATATACTCTATATCTGTCTTCTACCTCTGCTGTTCCTTCTGAGCAGGCTGAGTGAGACACGTGGATATACTCTATCTCTGTCTTCTACCTCTGCTGTTCCTTCTGAGCAGGCTGAGTGAGGTGTATATAAGACACGTGAATATACTCTATCTCAGTCTTCTACCTCTGCTGTTCCTTCTGAGTAGGCTGAGTGAGGTGTAGATCAGACACGTGGATATACTCTATCTCTGTCTTCTACCTCTGATGTTCCTTCTGAGCAGGCTGAGTGAGGTGTAGATCAGACACGTGACTATACTCTATCTCTGTCGTCTACCTCTGCTGTTCCTTCTGAGCAGGCTGAGTGAGACACGTGGATATACACTATCTCTGTATTCTACCTCTGCTGTTCCTTCTGAGCAGGCTGAGTGAGGTGTAGATCAGACACGTGGATATACTCTATCTCTGTCTTCTACCTCTGCTGTTCCATCTGAGCAGGCTGAGTGAGACACGCGGATATACTATATCTCTGTCTTCTACCTTTTCCTCATCCTTCTGAGCAGGCTGAGTGAGACACGTGGATATACTCTATCTCTGTCTTCTACCTCTGATGTTCCTTCTGAGCAGGCTGAGTGAGACACGTGGATATACTCTATCTCTGTCATCTACCTTTGCTGTTCCTTCTGAGCAGGCTGAGTGAGGTGTAGATCAGACACGTGGATATACTCTATCTCTGTCTTCTACCTCTGCTGTTCCTTCTGAGCAGGCTGAGTGAGACACGTGGATATACTCTATAACTGTCTTCTACCTCTGCTGTTCCTTCTGAGCAGGCTGAGTGAGGTGTAGATCAGACACGTGGATATACTCTATCTCCGTCTTCTACCTCTGCTGTTCCTTCTGAGCAGGCTGAGTGAGACACGTGGATATACTCTATCTCTGTCTTCTACCTCTGCTGTTCCTTCTGAGTAGGCTGAGTGAGGTTTAGATCAGACACGTGGATATACTCTATCTCTGTCTTCTACCTCTGCTGTTCCTTCTGAGCAGGCTGATTGAGGTGTAGATCACACACGGGGATATACTCTATCTCTGTCTTCTACCTCTGCTGTTTCTTCTGAGCAGGCTGAGTGTGGTGTAGATCACACACGTGGATATACTCTATCTCTGTCTTATACCTCTGCTGTTCCTTCTGAGCAGGCTGAGTGAGACACGTGGATATACTCTATCTCTGTCTTCTACCTCTGCTGTTCCTTCTGAGCAGGCTGAGTGAGACACGTGGATATACTCTATCTCTGTCTTCTACCTCTGATGTTCCTTCTGAGTAGGCTGAGTGAGGTTTAGATCAGACACGTGGATATACTCTATCTCTGTCTTCTACCTCTGCTGTTCCTTCTGAGCAGGCTGAGTGAGGTGTAGATCACACACGTGGATATACTCTATCTCTGTCTTCTACCTCTGCTGTTCCTTCTGAGCAGGCTGAGTGTGGTGTAGATCACACACGTGGATATACTCTATCTCTGTCTTCTACCTCTGCTGTGCCTTCTGAGCAGGCTGAGTGAGACACGTGGATATACTCTATCTCTGTATTCTACCTCTGCTGTTCCTTCTGAGCAGGCTGAGTGAGACACGTGAATATACTCTATATCTGTCTTCTAACTCTGCTGTTCCTTCTGAGCAGGCTGAGTGAGACACGTGGATATACTCTATATCTGTCTTCTACCTATGATGTTCCTTCTGCGCAGGCTGAGTGAGGTGTAGATTAGACACGTGGATATACTCTATCTCTGTCTTCTACCTCTGCTGTTCCTTCTGAGCAGGCTGAGTGAGACACGTGGATATACTCTATCTCTGTCTTCTACCTCTGCTGTTCCTTCTGAGCAGGCTGAGTGAGACACGCGGATATACTATATCTCTGTCTTCTACCTTTTCCTCATCCTTCTGAGCAGGCTGAGTGAGACACGTGGATATACTCTATCTCTGTCTTCTACCTCTGCTGTTCCTTCTGAGCAGGCTGAGTGAGACACGTGGATATACTCTATCTCTGTCATCTACCTTTGCTGTTCCTTCTGAGCAGGCTGAGTGAGGTGTAGATCAGACACGTGGATATACTCTATCTCTGTCTTGTACCTCTGCTGTTCCTTCTGAGCAGGCTGAGTGAGCCACGTGGATATACTCTATAACTGTCTTCTACCTCTGCTGTTCCTTCTGAGCAGGCTGAGTGAGGTGTAGATCAGACACGTGGATATACTCTATCTCCGTCTTCTACCTCTGCTGTTCCTTCTGAGCAGGCTGAGTGAGGTGTAGATCAGACACGTGGATATACTCTATCTCTGTCTTCTACCTCTGCTGTTCCTTCTGAGCAGGCTGAGTGAGGTGTAGATCAGACACGTGGATATACTCTATCTCCGTCTTCTACCTCTGCTGTTCCTTCTGAGCAGGCTGAGTGAGGTGTAGATCACACACGTGGATATACTATATATCTGTCTTCTACCTCTGCTGTTCCTTCTGAGCAGGCTGAGTGTGGTGTAGATCACACACGTGGATATACTCTATCTCTGTCTTCTACCTCTGCTGTTCCTTCTGAGCAGACTGAGTGAGACACGTGGATATACTCTATCTCTGTCTTCTACCTCTGCTCTTCCTTCTGAGCAGGCTGAGTGAGACACGTGGATATACTCTATCTCTGTATTCTACCTCTGCTGTTCCTTCTGAGCAGGCTGAGTGAGACACGTGAATATACTCTATATCTGTCTTCTAACTCTGCTGTTCCTTCTGAGCAGGCTGAGTGAGACACGTGGATATACTCTATATCTGTCTTCTACCTCTGCTGTTCCTTCTGAGCAGGCTGAGTGAGACACGTGGATATACTCTATATCTGTCTTCTACCTATGATGTTCATTCTGCGCAGGCTGAGTGAGGTGTAGATTAGACACGTGGATATACTCTATCTCTGTCTTCTACCTCTGCTGTTCCTTCTGAGCAGGCTGAGTGAGACACGTGGATATACTCTATCTCTGTCATCTACCTTGGCTGTTCCTTCTGAGCAGGCTGAGTGAGGTGTAGATCAGACACGTGGATATACTCTATCTCTGTCTTCTACCTCTGCTGTTCCTTCTGAGCAGGCTGAGTGAGACACGTGGATATACTCTATAACTGTCTTCTACCTCTGCTGTTCCTTCTGAGCAGGCTGAGTGAGGTGTAGATCAGACACGTGGATATACTCTATCTCCGTCTACTACCTCTGCTGTTCCTTCTGAGCAGGCTGAGTGAGACACGTGGATATACTCTATCTCTGTCTTCTACCTCTGCTGTTCCTTCTGAGTAGGCTGAGTGAGGTTTAGATCAGACACGTGGATATACTCTATCTCTGTCTTCTACCTCTGCTGTTCCTTCTGAGCAGGCTGATTGAGGTGTAGATCACACACGGGGATATACTCTATCTCTGTCTTCTACCTCTGCTGTTTCTTCTGAGCAGGCTGAGTGTGGTGTAGATCACACACGTGGATATACTCTATCTCTGTCTTATACCTCTGCTGTTCCTTCTGAGCAGGCTGAGTGAGACACGTGGATATACTCTATCTCTGTCTTCTACCTCTGCTGTTCCTTCTGAGCAGGCTGAGTGAGACACGTGGATATACTCTATCTCTGTCTTCTACCTCTGATGTTCCTTCTGAGTAGGCTGAGTGAGGTTTAGATCAGACACGTGGATATACTCTATCTCTGTCTTCTACCTCTGCTGTTCCTTCTGAGCAGGCTGAGTGGGGTGTAGATCACACACGTGGATATACTCTATCTCTGTCTTCTACCTCTGCTGTTCCTTCTGAGCAGGCTGAGTGTGGTGTAGATCACACACGTGGATATACTCTATCTCTGTCTTCTACCTCTGCTGTTCCTTCTGAGCAGGCTGAGTGAGACACGTGGATATACTCTATCTCTGTCATCTACCTTTGCTGTTCCTTCTGAGCAGGCTGAGTGAGGTGTAGATCAGACACGTGGATATACTCTATCTCTGTCTTGTACCTCTGCTGTTCCTTCTGAGCAGGCTGAGTGAGACACGTGGATATACTCTATAACTGTCTTCTACCTCTGCTGTTCCTTCTGAGCAGGCTGAGTGAGGTGTAGATCAGACACGTGGATATACTCTATCTCCGTCTTCTACCTCTGCTGTTCCTTCTGAGCAGGCTGAGTGAGGTGTAGATCAGACACGTGGATATACTCTATCTCTGTCTTCTACCTCTGCTCTTCCTTCTGAGCAGGCTGAGTGAGACACGTGGATATACTCTATCTCTGTATTCTACCTCTGCTGTTCCTTCTGAGCAGGCTGAGTGAGACACGTGAATATACTATATATCTGTCTTCTAACTCTGCTGTTCCTTCTGAGCAGGCTGAGTGAGACACGTGGATATACTCTATATCTGTCTTCTACCTCTGCTGTTCCTTCTGAGCAGGCTGAGTGAGACACGTGGATATACTCTATATCTGTCTTCTACCTATGATGTTCATTCTGCGCAGGCTGAGTGAGGTGTAGATTAGACACGTGGATATACTCTATCTCTGTCTTCTACCTCTGCTGTTCCTTCTGAGCAGGCTGAGTGAGACACGTGGATATACTCTATCTCTGTCATCTACCTTTGCTGTTCCTTCTGAGCAGGCTGAGTGAGGTGTAGATCAGACACGTGGATATACTCTATCTCTGTCTTCTACCTCTGCTGTTCCTTCTGAGCAGGCTGAGTGAGACACGTGGATATACTCTATAACTGTCTTCTACCTCTGCTGTTCCTTCTGAGCAGGCTGAGTGAGGTGTAGATCAGACACGTGGATATACTCTATCTCCGTCTACTACCTCTGCTGTTCCTTCTGAGCAGGCTGAGTGAGACACGTGGATATACTCTATCTCTGTCTTCTACCTCTGCTGTTCCTTCTGAGTAGGCTGAGTGAGGTTTAGATCAGACACGTGGATATACTCTATCTCTGTCTTCTACCTCTGCTGTTCCTTCTGAGCAGGCTGATTGAGGTGTAGATCACACACGGGGATATACTCTATCTCTGTCTTCTACCTCTGCTGTTTCTTCTGAGCAGGCTGAGTGTGGTGTAGATCACACACGTGGATATACTCTATCTCTGTCTTATACCTCTGCTGTTCCTTCTGAGCAGGCTGAGTGAGACACGTGGATATACTCTATCTCTGTCTTCTACCTCTGCTGTTCCTTCTGAGCAGGCTGAGTGAGACACGTGGATATACTCTATCTCTGTCTTCTACCTCTGATGTTCCTTCTGAGTAGGCTGAGTGAGGTTTAGATCAGACACGTGGATATACTCTATCTCTGTCTTCTACCTCTGCTGTTCCTTCTGAGCAGGCTGAGTGGGGTGTAGATCACACACGTGGATATACTCTATCTCTGTCTTCTACCTCTGCTGTTCCTTCTGAGCAGGCTGAGTGTGGTGTAGATCACACACGTGGATATACTCTATCTCTGTCTTCTACCTCTGCTGTTCCTTCTGAGCAGGCTGAGTGAGACACGTGGATATACTCTATCTCTGTATTCTACCTCTGCTGTTCCTTCTGAGCAGGCTGAGTGAGACACGTGAATATACTCTATATCTGTCTTCTAAATCTGCTGTTCCTTCTGAGCAGGCTGAGTGAGACACGTGGATATACTCTATATCTGTCTTCTACCTATGATGTTCCTTCTGCGCAGGCTGAGTGAGGTGTAGATTAGACACGTGGATATACTCTATCTCTGTCTTCTACCTCTGCTGTTCCTTCTGAGCAGGCTGAGTGAGACACGTGGATATACTCTATCTCTGTCTTCTACCTTTGCTGTTCCTTCTGAGCAGGCTGAGTGAGGCGTAGATCAGACACGTGGATATACTCTATCTCTGTCTTCTACCTCTGCTGTTCCTTCTGAGCAGGCTGAGTGAGGGGTAGATAGGACACTTGGATATACTCTATATCTGTCTTCTACCTCTGCTGTTCCTTCTGAGCAGGCTGAGTGAGACACGTGGATATACTCTATCTCTGTCTTCTACCTCTGCTGTTCCTTCTGAGCAGGCTGAGTGAGGTGTATATAAGACACGTGAATATACTCTATCTCAGTCTTCTACCTCTGCTGTTCCTTCTGAGTAGGCTGAGTGAGGTGTAGATCAGACACGTGGATATACTCTATCTCTGTCTTCTACCTCTGATGTTCCTTCTGAGCAGGCTGAGTGAGGTGTAGATCAGACACGTGACTATACTCTATCTCTGTCGTCTACCTCTGCTGTTCCTTCTGAGCAGGCTGAGTGAGGTGTAGATCAGACACGTGGATATACTCTATATCTGTCTTCTACCTCTGCTGTTCCTTCTGAGCAGGCTGAGTGAGACACGTGGATATACACTATCTCTGTATTCTACCTCTGCTGTTCCTTCTGAGCAGGCTGAGTGAGGTGTAGATCAGACACGTGGATATACTCTATCTCTGTCTTCTACCTCTGCTGTTCCTTCTGAGCAGGCTGAGTGAGACACGCGGATATACTATATCTCTGTCTTCTACCTTTTCCTCATCCTTCTGAGCAGGCTGAGTGAGACACGTGGATATACTCTATCTCTGTCTTCTACCTCTGCTGTTCCTTCTGAGCAGGCTGAGTGAGACACGTGGATATACTCTATCTCTGTCATCTACCTTTGCTGTTCCTTCTGAGCAGGCTGAGTGAGGTGTAGATCAGACACGTGGATATACTCTATCTCTGTCTTCTACCTCTGCTGTTCCTTCTGAGCAGGCTGAGTGAGACACGTGGATATACTCTATAACTGTCTTCTACCTCTGCTGTTCCTTCTGAGCAGGCTGAGTGAGGTGTAGATCAGACACGTGGATATACTCTATCTCCGTCTTCTACCTCTGCTGTTCCTTCTGAGCAGGCTGAGTGAGACACGTGGATATACTCTATCTCTGTCTTCTACCTCTGCTGTTCCTTCTGAGTAGGCTGAGTGAGGTTTAGATCAGACACGTGGATATACTCTATCTCTGTCTTCTACCTCTGCTGTTCCTTCTGAGCAGGCTGATTGAGGTGTAGATCACACACGGGGATATACTCTATCTCTGTCTTCTACCTCTGCTGTTTCTTCTGAGCAGGCTGAGTGTGGTGTAGATCACACACGTGGATATACTCTATCTCTGTCTTATACCTCTGCTGTTCCTTCTGAGCAGGCTGAGTGAGACACGTGGATATACTCTATCTCTGTCTTCTACCTCTGCTGTTCCTTCTGAGCAGGCTGAGTGAGACACGTGGATATACTGTATCTCTGTCTTCTACCTCTGATGTTCCTTTTGAGTAGGCTGAGTGAGGTTTAGATCAGACACGTGGATATACTCTATCTCTGTCTTCTACCTTTGCTGTTCCTTCTGAGCAGGCTGAGTGAGGCGTAGATCAGACACGTGGATATACTCTATCTCTGTCTTCTACCTCTGCTGTTCCTTCTGAGCAGGCTGAGTGAGGGGTAGATAGGACACTTGGATATACTCTATATCTGTCTTCTACCTCTGCTGTTCCTTCTGAGCAGGCTGAGTGAGACACGTGGATATACTCTATCTCTGTCTTCTACCTCTGCTGTTCCTTCTGAGCAGGCTGAGTGAGGTGTATATAAGACACGTGAATATACTCTATCTCAGTCTTCTACCTCTGCTGTTCCTTCTGAGTAGGCTGAGTGAGGTGTAGATCAGACACGTGGATATACTCTATCTCTGTCTTCTACCTCTGATGTTCCTTCTGAGCAGGCTGAGTGAGGTGTAGATCAGACACGTGACTATACTCTATCTCTGTCGTCTACCTCTGCTGTTCCTTCTGAGCAGGCTGAGTGAGGTGTAGATCAGACACGTGGATATACTCTATATCTGTCTTCTACCTCTGCTGTTCCTTCTGAGCAGGCTGAGTGAGACACGTGGATATACACTATCTCTGTATTCTACCTCTGCTGTTCCTTCTGAGCAGGCTGAGTGAGGTGTAGATCAGACACGTGGATATACTCTATCTCTGTCTTCTACCTCTGCTGTTCCTTCTGAGCAGGCTGAGTGAGACACGCGGATATACTATATCTATGTCTTCTACCTTTTCCTCATACTTCTGAGCAGGCTGAGTGAGACACGTGGATATACTCTATCTCTGTCTTCTACCTCTGCTGTTCCTTCTGAGCAGGCTGAGTGAGACACGTGGATATACTCTATCTCTGTCATCTACCTTTGCTGTTCCTTCTGAGCAGGCTGAGTGAGGTGTAGATCAGACACGTGGATATACTCTATCTCTGTCTTCTACCTCTGCTGTTCCTTCTGAGCAGGCTGAGTGAGACACGTGGATATACTCTATAACTGTCTTCTACCTCTGCTGTTCCTTCTGAGCAGGCTGAGTGAGGTGTAGATCAGACACGTGGATATACTCTATCTCCGTCTTCTACCTCTGCTGTTCCTTCTGAGCAGGCTGAGTGAGACACGTGGATATACTCTATCTCTGTCTTCTACCTCTGCTGTTCCTTCTGAGTAGGCTGAGTGAGGTTTAGATCAGACACGTGGATATACTCTATCTCTGTCTTCTACCTCTGCTGTTCCTTCTGAGCAGGCTGATTGAGGTGTAGATCACACACGGGGATATACTCTATCTCTGTCTTCTACCTCTGCTGTTTCTTCTGAGCAGGCTGAGTGTGGTGTAGATCACACACGTGGATATACTCTATCTCTGTCTTATACCTCTGCTGTTCCTTCTGAGCAGGCTGAGTGAGACACGTGGATATACTCTATCTCTGTCTTCTACCTCTGCTGTTCCTTCTGAGCAGGCTGAGTGAGACACGTGGATATACTGTATCTCTGTCTTCTACCTCTGATGTTCCTTCTGAGTAGGCTGAGTGAGGTTTAGATCAGACACGTGGATATACTCTATCTCTGTCTTCTACCTCTGCTGTTCCTTCTGAGCAGGCTGAGTGAGGTGTAGATCACACACGTGGATATACTCTATCTCTGTCTTCTACCTCTGCTGTTCCTTCTGAGCAGGCTGAGTGTGGTGTAGATCACACACGTGGATATACTCTATCTCTGTCTTCTACCTCTGCTGTTCCTTCTGAGCAGGCTGAGTGAGACACGTGGATATACTCTATCTCTGTCTTCTACCTCTGCTGTTCCTTCTGAGCAGGCTGAGTGTGGTGTAGATCACACACGTGGATATACTCTATCTCTGTCTTCTACCTCTGCTGTTCCTTCTGAGCAGGCTGAGTGAGACACGTGGATATACTCTATCTCTGTATTCTACCTCTGCTGTTCCTTCTGAGCAGGCTGAGTGAGACACGTGAATATACTCTATATCTGTCTTCTAAATCTGCTGTTCCTTCTGAGCAGGCTGAGTGAGACACGTGGATATACTCTATATCTGTCTTCTACCTATGATGTTCCTTCTGCGCAGGCTGAGTGAGGTGTAGATTAGACACGTGGATATACTCTATCTCTGTCTTCTACCTCTGCTGTTCCTTCTGAGCAGGCTGAGTGAGACACGTGGATATACTCTATCTCTGTCTTCTACCTTTGCTGTTCCTTCTGAGCAGGCTGAGTGAGGCGTAGATCAGACACGTGGATATACTCTATCTCTGTCTTCTACCTCTGCTGTTCCTTCTGAGCAGGCTGAGTGAGGGGTAGATAGGACACTTGGATATACTCTATATCTGTCTTCTACCTCTGCTGTTCCTTCTGAGCAGGCTGAGTGAGACACGTGGATATACTCTATCTCTGTCTTCTACCTCTGCTGTTCCTTCTGAGCAGGCTGAGTGAGGTGTATATAAGACACGTGAATATACTCTATCTCAGTCTTCTACCTCTGCTGTTCCTTCTGAGTAGGCTGAGTGAGGTGTAGATCAGACACGTGGATATACTCTATCTCTGTCTTCTACCTCTGATGTTCCTTCTGAGCAGGCTGAGTGAGGTGTAGATCAGACACGTGACTATACTCTATCTCTGTCGTCTACCTCTGCTGTTCCTTCTGAGCAGGCTGAGTGAGGTGTAGATCAGACACGTGGATATACTCTATATCTGTCTTCTACCTCTGCTGTTCCTTCTGAGCAGGCTGAGTGAGACACGTGGATATACACTATCTCTGTATTCTACCTCTGCTGTTCCTTCTGAGCAGGCTGAGTGAGGTGTAGATCAGACACGTGGATATACTCTATCTCTGTCTTCTACCTCTGCTGTTCCTTCTGAGCAGGCTGAGTGAGACACGCGGATATACTATATCTCTGTCTTCTACCTTTTCCTCATCCTTCTGAGCAGGCTGAGTGAGACACGTGGATATACTCTATCTCTGTCTTCTACCTCTGCTGTTCCTTCTGAGCAGGCTGAGTGAGACACGTGGATATACTCTATCTCTGTCATCTACCTTTGCTGTTCCTTCTGAGCAGGCTGAGTGAGGTGTAGATCAGACACGTGGATATACTCTATCTCTGTCTTCTACCTCTGCTGTTCCTTCTGAGCAGGCTGAGTGAGACACGTGGATATACTCTATAACTGTCTTCTACCTCTGCTGTTCCTTCTGAGCAGGCTGAGTGAGGTGTAGATCAGACACGTGGATATACTCTATCTCCGTCTTCTACCTCTGCTGTTCCTTCTGAGCAGGCTGAGTGAGACACGTGGATATACTCTATCTCTGTCTTCTACCTCTGCTGTTCCTTCTGAGTAGGCTGAGTGAGGTTTAGATCAGACACGTGGATATACTCTATCTCTGTCTTCTACCTCTGCTGTTCCTTCTGAGCAGGCTGATTGAGGTGTAGATCACACACGGGGATATACTCTATCTCTGTCTTCTACCTCTGCTGTTTCTTCTGAGCAGGCTGAGTGTGGTGTAGATCACACACGTGGATATACTCTATCTCTGTCTTATACCTCTGCTGTTCCTTCTGAGCAGGCTGAGTGAGACACGTGGATATACTCTATCTCTGTCTTCTACCTCTGCTGTTCCTTCTGAGCAGGCTGAGTGAGACACGTGGATATACTGTATCTCTGTCTTCTACCTCTGATGTTCCTTCTGAGTAGGCTGAGTGAGGTTTAGATCAGACACGTGGATATACTCTATCTCTGTCTTCTACCTCTGCTGTTCCTTCTGAGCAGGCTGAGTGAGGTGTAGATCACACACGTGGATATACTCTATCTCTGTCTTCTACCTCTGCTGTTCCTTCTGAGCAGGCTGAGTGTGGTGTAGATCACACACGTGGATATACTCTATCTCTGTCTTCTACCTCTGCTGTGCCTTCTGAGCAGGCTGAGTGAGACACGTGGATATACTCTATCTCTGTCTTCTACCTCTGCTGTTCCTTCTGAGCAGGCTGAGTGAGACACGCGGATATACTATATCTCTGTCTTCTACCTTTTCCTCATCCTTCTGAGCAGGCTGAGTGAGACACGTGGATATACTCTATCTCTGTCTTCTACCTCTGCTGTTCCTTCTGAGCAGGCTGAGTGAGACACGTGGATATACTCTATCTCTGTCATCTACCTTTGCTGTTCCTTCTGAGCAGGCTGAGTGAGGTGTAGATCAGACACGTGGATATACTCTATCTCTGTCTTCTACCTCTGCTGTTCCTTCTGAGCAGGCTGAGTGAGACACGTGGATATACTCTATAACTGTCTTCTACCTCTGCTGTTCCTTCTGAGCAGGCTGAGTGAGGTGTAGATCAGACACGTGGATATACTCTATCTCCGTCTTCTACCTCTGCTGTTCCTTCTGAGCAGGCTGAGTGAGACACGTGGATATACTCTATCTCTGTCTTCTACCTCTGCTGTTCCTTCTGAGTAGGCTGAGTGAGGTTTAGATCAGACACGTGGATATACTCTATCTCTGTCTTCTACCTCTGCTGTTCCTTCTGAGCAGGCTGATTGAGGTGTAGATCACACACGGGGATATACTCTATCTCTGTCTTCTACCTCTGCTGTTTCTTCTGAGCAGGCTGAGTGTGGTGTAGATCACACACGTGGATATACTCTATCTCTGTCTTATACCTCTGCTGTTGCTTCTGAGCAGGCTGAGTGAGACACGTGGATATACTCTATCTCTGTCTTCTAACTCTGCTGTTCCTTCTGAGCAGGCTGAGTGAGACACGTGGATATACTCTATCTCTGTCTTCTACCTCTGATGTTCCTTCTGAGTAGGCTGAGTGAGGTTTAGATCAGACACGTGGATATACTCTATCTCTGTCTTCTACCTCTGCTGTTCCTTCTGAGCAGGCTGAGTGAGGTGTAGATCACACACGTGGATATACTCTATCTCTGTCTTCTACCTCTGCTGTTCCTTCTGAGCAGGCTGAGTGTGGTGTAGATCACACACGTGGATATACTCTATCTCTGTCTTCTACCTCTGATGTTCCTTCTGAGTAGGCTGAGTGAGGTTTAGATCAGACACGTGGATATACTCTATCTCTGTCTTCTACCTCTGCTGTTCCTTCTGAGCAGGCTGAGTGGGGTGTAGATCACACACGTGGATATACTCTATCTCTGTCTTCTACCTCTGCTGTTCCTTCTGAGCAGGCTGAGTGTGGTGTAGATCACACACGTGGATATACTCTATCTCTGTCTTCTACCTCTGCTGTTCCTTCTGAGCAGGCTGAGTGAGACACGTGGATATACTCTATCTCTGTATTCTACCTCTGCTGTTCCTTCTGAGCAGGCTGAGTGAGACACGTGAATATACTCTATATCTGTCTTCTAAATCTGCTGTTCCTTCTGAGCAGGCTGAGTGAGACACGTGGATATACTCTATATCTGTCTTCTACCTATGATGTTCCTTCTGCGCAGGCTGAGTGAGGTGTAGATTAGACACGTGGATATACTCTATCTCTGTCTTCTACCTCTGCTGTTCCTTCTGAGCAGGCTGAGTGAGACACGTGGATATACTCTATCTCTGTCTTCTACCTTTGCTGTTCCTTCTGAGCAGGCTGAGTGAGGCGTAGATCAGACACGTGGATATACTCTATCTCTGTCTTCTACCTCTGCTGTTCCTTCTGAGCAGGCTGAGTGAGGGGTAGATAGGACACTTGGATATACTCTATATCTGTCTTCTACCTCTGCTGTTCCTTCTGAGCAGGCTGAGTGAGACACGTGGATATACTCTATCTCTGTCTTCTACCTCTGCTGTTCCTTCTGAGCAGGCTGAGTGAGGTGTATATAAGACACGTGAATATACTCTATCTCAGTCTTCTACCTCTGCTGTTCCTTCTGAGTAGGCTGAGTGAGGTGTAGATCAGACACGTGGATATACTCTATCTCTGTCTTCTACCTCTGATGTTCCTTCTGAGCAGGCTGAGTGAGGTGTAGATCAGACACGTGACTATACTCTATCTCTGTCGTCTACCTCTGCTGTTCCTTCTGAGCAGGCTGAGTGAGGTGTAGATCAGACACGTGGATATACTCTATATCTGTCTTCTACCTCTGCTGTTCCTTCTGAGCAGGCTGAGTGAGACACGTGGATATACACTATCTCTGTATTCTACCTCTGCTGTTCCTTCTGAGCAGGCTGAGTGAGGTGTAGATCAGACACGTGGATATACTCTATCTCTGTCTTCTACCTCTGCTGTTCCTTCTGAGCAGGCTGAGTGAGACACGCGGATATACTATATCTCTGTCTTCTACCTTTTCCTCATCCTTCTGAGCAGGCTGAGTGAGACACGTGGATATACTCTATCTCTGTCTTCTACCTCTGCTGTTCCTTCTGAGCAGGCTGAGTGAGACACGTGGATATACTCTATCTCTGTCATCTACCTTTGCTGTTCCTTCTGAGCAGGCTGAGTGAGGTGTAGATCAGACACGTGGATATACTCTATCTCTGTCTTCTACCTCTGCTGTTCCTTCTGAGCAGGCTGAGTGAGACACGTGGATATACTCTATAACTGTCTTCTACCTCTGCTGTTCCTTCTGAGCAGGCTGAGTGAGGTGTAGATCAGACACGTGGATATACTCTATCTCCGTCTTCTACCTCTGCTGTTCCTTCTGAGCAGGCTGAGTGAGACACGTGGATATACTCTATCTCTGTCTTCTACCTCTGCTGTTCCTTCTGAGTAGGCTGAGTGAGGTTTAGATCAGACACGTGGATATACTCTATCTCTGTCTTCTACCTCTGCTGTTCCTTCTGAGCAGGCTGATTGAGGTGTAGATCACACACGGGGATATACTCTATCTCTGTCTTCTACCTCTGCTGTTTCTTCTGAGCAGGCTGAGTGTGGTGTAGATCACACACGTGGATATACTCTATCTCTGTCTTATACCTCTGCTGTTCCTTCTGAGCAGGCTGAGTGAGACACGTGGATATACTCTATCTCTGTCTTCTACCTCTGCTGTTCCTTCTGAGCAGGCTGAGTGAGACACGTGGATATACTGTATCTCTGTCTTCTACCTCTGATGTTCCTTCTGAGTAGGCTGAGTGAGGTTTAGATCAGACACGTGGATATACTCTATCTCTGTCTTCTACCTTTGCTGTTCCTTCTGAGCAGGCTGAGTGAGGCGTAGATCAGACACGTGGATATACTCTATCTCTGTCTTCTACCTCTGCTGTTCCTTCTGAGCAGGCTGAGTGAGGGGTAGATAGGACACTTGGATATACTCTATATCTGTCTTCTACCTCTGCTGTTCCTTCTGAGCAGGCTGAGTGAGACACGTGGATATACTCTATCTCTGTCTTCTACCTCTGCTGTTCCTTCTGAGCAGGCTGAGTGAGGTGTATATAAGACACGTGAATATACTCTATCTCAGTCTTCTACCTCTGCTGTTCCTTCTGAGTAGGCTGAGTGAGGTGTAGATCAGACACGTGGATATACTCTATCTCTGTCTTCTACCTCTGATGTTCCTTCTGAGCAGGCTGAGTGAGGTGTAGATCAGACACGTGACTATACTCTATCTCTGTCGTCTACCTCTGCTGTTCCTTCTGAGCAGGCTGAGTGAGGTGTAGATCAGACACGTGGATATACTCTATATCTGTCTTCTACCTCTGCTGTTCCTTCTGAGCAGGCTGAGTGAGACACGTGGATATACACTATCTCTGTATTCTACCTCTGCTGTTCCTTCTGAGCAGGCTGAGTGAGGTGTAGATCAGACACGTGGATATACTCTATCTCTGTCTTCTACCTCTGCTGTTCCTTCTGAGCAGGCTGAGTGAGACACGCGGATATACTATATCTATGTCTTCTACCTTTTCCTCATCCTTCTGAGCAGGCTGAGTGAGACACGTGGATATACTCTATCTCTGTCTTCTACCTCTGCTGTTCCTTCTGAGCAGGCTGAGTGAGACACGTGGATATACTCTATCTCTGTCATCTACCTTTGCTGTTCCTTCTGAGCAGGCTGAGTGAGGTGTAGATCAGACACGTGGATATACTCTATCTCTGTCTTCTACCTCTGCTGTTCCTTCTGAGCAGGCTGAGTGAGACACGTGGATATACTCTATAACTGTCTTCTACCTCTGCTGTTCCTTCTGAGCAGGCTGAGTGAGGTGTAGATCAGACACGTGGATATACTCTATCTCCGTCTTCTACCTCTGCTGTTCCTTCTGAGCAGGCTGAGTGAGACACGTGGATATACTCTATCTCTGTCTTCTACCTCTGCTGTTCCTTCTGAGTAGGCTGAGTGAGGTTTAGATCAGACACGTGGATATACTCTATCTCTGTCTTCTACCTCTGCTGTTCCTTCTGAGCAGGCTGATTGAGGTGTAGATCACACACGGGGATATACTCTATCTCTGTCTTCTACCTCTGCTGTTTCTTCTGAGCAGGCTGAGTGTGGTGTAGATCACACACGTGGATATACTCTATCTCTGTCTTATACCTCTGCTGTTCCTTCTGAGCAGGCTGAGTGAGACACGTGGATATACTCTATCTCTGTCTTCTACCTCTGCTGTTCCTTCTGAGCAGGCTGAGTGAGACACGTGGATATACTGTATCTCTGTCTTCTACCTCTGATGTTCCTTCTGAGTAGGCTGAGTGAGGTTTAGATCAGACACGTGGATATACTCTATCTCTGTCTTCTACCTCTGCTGTTCCTTCTGAGCAGGCTGAGTGAGGTGTAGATCACACACGTGGATATACTCTATCTCTGTCTTCTACCTCTGCTGTTCCTTCTGAGCAGGCTGAGTGTGGTGTAGATCACACACGTGGATATACTCTATCTCTGTCTTCTACCTCTGCTGTGCCTTCTGAGCAGGCTGAGTGAGACACGTGGATATACTCTATCTCTGTATTCTACCTCTGCTGTTCCTTCTGAGCAGGCTGAGTGAGACACGTGAATATACTCTATATCTGTCTTCTAACTCTGCTGTTCCTTCTGAGCAGGCTGAGTGAGACACGTGGATATACTCTATATCTGTCTTCTACCTATGATGTTCCTTCTGCGCAGGCTGAGTGAGGTGTAGATTAGACACGTGGATATACTCTATCTCTGTCTTCTACCTCTGCTGTTCCTTCTGAGCAGGCTGAGTGAGACACGTGGATATACTCTATCTCTGTCTTCTACCTCTGCTGTTCCTTCTGAGCAGGCTGAGTGAGACACGCGGATATACTATATCTCTGTCTTCTACCTTTTCCTCATCCTTCTGAGCAGGCTGAGTGAGACACGTGGATATACTCTATCTCTGTCTTCTACCTCTGCTGTTCCTTCTGAGCAGGCTGAGTGAGACACGTGGATATACTCTATCTCTGTCATCTACCTTTGCTGTTCCTTCTGAGCAGGCTGAGTGAGGTGTAGATCAGACACGTGGATATACTCTATCTCTGTCTTCTACCTCTGCTGTTCCTTCTGAGCAGGCTGAGTGAGACACGTGGATATACTCTATAACTGTCTTCTACCTCTGCTGTTCCTTCTGAGCAGGCTGAGTGAGGTGTAGATCAGACACGTGGATATACTCTATCTCCGTCTTCTACCTCTGCTGTTCCTTCTGAGCAGGCTGAGTGAGACACGTGGATATACTCTATCTCTGTCTTCTACCTCTGCTGTTCCTTCTGAGTAGGCTGAGTGAGGTTTAGATCAGACACGTGGATATACTCTATCTCTGTCTTCTACCTCTGCTGTTCCTTCTGAGCAGGCTGATTGAGGTGTAGATCACACACGGGGATATACTCTATCTCTGTCTTCTACCTCTGCTGTTTCTTCTGAGCAGGCTGAGTGTGGTGTAGATCACACACGTGGATATACTCTATCTCTGTCTTATACCTCTGCTGTTGCTTCTGAGCAGGCTGAGTGAGACACGTGGATATACTCTATCTCTGTCTTCTAACTCTGCTGTTCCTTCTGAGCAGGCTGAGTGAGACACGTGGATATACTCTATCTCTGTCTTCTACCTCTGATGTTCCTTCTGAGTAGGCTGAGTGAGGTTTAGATCAGACACGTGGATATACTCTATCTCTGTCTTCTACCTCTGCTGTTCCTTCTGAGCAGGCTGAGTGAGGTGTAGATCACACACGTGGATATACTCTATCTCTGTCTTCTACCTCTGCTGTTCCTTCTGAGCAGGCTGAGTGTGGTGTAGATCACACACGTGGATATACTCTATCTCTGTCTTCTACCTCTGCTGTGCCTTCTGAGCAGGCTGAGTGAGACACGTGGATATACTCTATCTCTGTATTCTACCTCTGCTGTTCCTTCTGAGCAGGCTGAGTGAGACACGTGAATATACTCTATATCTGTCTTCTAACTCTGCTGTTCCTTCTGAGCAGGCTGAGTGAGACACGTGGATATACTCTATATCTGTCTTCTACCTATGATGTTCCTTCTGCGCAGGCTGAGTGAGGTGTAGATTAGACACGTGGATATACTCTATCTCTGTCTTCTACCTCTGCTGTTCCTTCTGAGCAGGCTGAGTGAGACACGTGGATATACTCTATCTCTGTCTTCTACCGTTGCTGTTCCTTCTGAGCAGGCTGAGTGAGGTGTAGATCAGACACGTGGATATACTCTATCTCTGTCTTCTACCTCTGCTGTTCCTTCTGAGCAGGCTGAGTGAGGGGTAGATAGGACACGTGAATAAACCCTATCTCTGTCTTCTACCTCTGCTGTTCCTTCTGAGCAGGCTGAGTGAGGTGTAGATCAGACACTTGGATATACTCTATATCTGTCTTCTACCTCTGCTGTTCCTTCTGAGCAGGCTGAGTGAGACACGTGGATATACTCTATCTCTGTCTTCTACCTCTGCTGTTCCTTCTGAGCAGGCTGAGTGAGGTGTAGATAAGACACGTGAATATACTCTATCTCTGTCTTCTACCTCTGCTGTTCCTTCTGAGTAGGCTGAGTGAGGTGTAGATCAGACACGTGGATATACTCTATCTCTGTCTTCTACCTCTGCTGTTCTTTCTGAGCAGGCTGAGTGAGGTGTAGATCAGACACGTGAATATACTCTATCTCTGTCTTCTACCTCTGCTGTTCCTTCTGAGCAGGCTGAGTGAGGTGTAGATCAGACACGTGGATATACTCTATATATGTCTTCTACCTCTGCTGTTCCTTCTGAGCAGGCTGAGTGAGACACGTGTATATACTCTATCTCTGTCTTCTACTTCTGCTGTTCCTTCTGAGCAGGCTGCGTGAGGTGTAGATCAGACACGTGGATATACTATATCTCTGTCTTCTACCTCTGCTGTTCCTTCTGAGCAGGCTGAGTGAGGTGTAGATCAGACACTTGGATATACTCTATATCTGTCTTCTACCTCTGCTGTTCCTTCTGAGCAGGCTGAGTGAGACACGTGGATATACTCTATCTCTGTCTTCTACCTCTGCTGTTCCTTCTGAGCAGGCTGAGTGAGGTGTATATAAGACACGTGAATATACTCTATCTCAGTCTTCTACCTCTGCTGTTCCTTCTGAGTAGGCTGAGTGAGGTGTAGATCAGACACGTGGATATACTCTATCTCTGTCTTCTACCTATGATGTTCCTTCTGAGCAGGCTGAGTGAGGTGTAGATCAGACACGTGACTATACTCTATCTCTGTCGTCTACCTCTGCTGTTCCTTCTGAGCAGGCTGAGTGAGGTGTAGATCAGACACGTGGATATACTCTATATCTGTCTTCTACCTCTGCTGTTCCTTCTGAGCAGGCTGAGTGAGACACGTGGATATACACTATCTCTGTATTCTACCTCTGCTGTTCCTTCTGAGCAGGCTGAGTGAGGTGTAGATCAGACACGTGGATATACTCTATCTCTGTCTTCTACCTCTGCTGTTCCTTCTGAGCAGGCTGAGTGAGAAACGCGGATATACTATATCTCTGTCTTCTACCTTTTCCTCATCCTTCTGAGCAGGCTGAGTGAGACACGTGGATATACTCTATCTCTGTCTTCTACCTCTGCTGTTCCTTCTGAGCAGGCTGAGTGAGGTGTAGATCAGACACGTGGATATACTCTATCTCTGTATTCTACCTCTGCTGTTCCTTCTGAGCAGGCTGAGTGAGGTGTAGATCAGACACGTGGATATACTCTATCTCTGTCTTCTACCTCTGCTGTTCCTTCTGAGCAGGCTGGTGAGGTCTAGATCAGACACGTGGATATACTCTATCTCTGTCTTCTACCTCTGTTGTTCCTTCTGAGCAGGCTGAGTGAGGTGTAGATCAGACACGTGGATATACTCTATCTCTGTCTTCTACCTCTGCTGTTCCTTCTGAGCAGGCTGAGTGAGACACGTGGATATACTCTATCTCTGTCTTCTACCTCTGCTGTTCCTTCTGAGCAGGCTGATTGAGGGGTAGATAGGACACGTGAATATACTTTATCTCTGTCTTCTACCTCTGCTGTTCCTTCTGAGCAGGCTGAGTGAGACACGTGGATATACTCTATCTCTGTCTTTTACCTCTTCTGTTCCTTCTGAGCAGGCTGAGTGAGGTGTAGATAAGACACGTGAATATACTCTATCTCTGTCTTCTACCTCTGCTGTTCCTTCTGAGTAGGCTGAGTGATGTGTAGATCAGACACGTGGATATACTCTATCTCTGTCTTCTACCTCTGCTGTTCCTTCTGAGCAGGCTGAGTGAGGTGTATATCAGACACGTGGATATACTCTATATCTGTCTTCTACCTCTGCTGTTCCTTCTGAGCAGGCTGAGTGAGACACGTGGATATACACTATCTCTGTATTCTACCTCTGCTGTTCCTTCTGAGCAGGCTGAGTGAGGTGTAGATCAGACACGTGGATATACTCTATCTCTATCTTCTACATCTGCTGTTCCTTCTGAGCAGGCTGCGTGAGACACGTGGATATACTCTATCTCTGTCTTCTACCTCTGCTGTTCCTTCTGAGCAGGCTGAGTGAGACACGTGTATATACTCTATCTCTGTCTTAAACTTCTGCTGTTCCTTCTGAGCAGGCTGCTTGAGGTGTAGATCAGACACGTGGATATACTATATCTCTGTCTTCTACCTCTGCTGTTCCTTCTGAGCAGGCTGAGTGAGACACGTGGATATACTCTATCTCTGTCTTCTACCTATGCTGTTCCTTCTGAGCAGGCTTAGTGAGGTGTATATCAGACACGTGGATATACTCTATATCTGTCTCCTACCTCTGCTGTTCCTTCTGAGCAGGCTTAGTGAGGTGTATATCAGACACGTGGATATACTCTATATCTGTCTCCTACCTCTGCTGTTCCTTCTGAGCAGGCTGAGTGATGTGTAGATCAGACACGTGGATATACTCTATCTCTGTCTTCTACCTCTGCTGTTCCTTCTGAGCAGCCTGAGTGAGACAAGTGGATATACTCTATCTCTGTCTTCTACCTCTGCTGTTCCTTATGAGCAGGCTGAGTGAGGTGTAGATCAGACACGTGAATATACTCTATCTCTGTCTTCTACCTCTGCTGTTCCTTCTGAGCAGGCTGAGTGAGGTGTAGATCAGACACGTGGATATACTTTATCTCTGTCTTCTACCTCTGCTGTTCCTTCTGAGCAGGCTGAGTGAGGTGTAGATCAGACACGTGGATATACTCTATCTCTGTCTTCTACCTCTGCTGTTCCTTCTGAGCAGCCTGAGTGAGACACGTTGATATACTGTATATCTGTCTTCTACCTCTGCTGTTCCTTCTGAGCAGGCTGAGTGAGGTGTAGATCAGACACGTGGATATACTCTATCTCTGTCTTCTACCTCTGCTGTTCCTTCTGAGCAGGCTGAGTGAGATACGCGGATATACTATATCTCTGTCTTCTACCTCTGCTGTTCCTTCTGAGCAGGCTGAGTGAGGTGTAGATCAGACACGTGGATATACTCTATCTCTGTATTCTACCTCTGCTGTTCCTTCTGAGCAGGCTGAGTGAGGTGTATATCAGACACGTGGATATACTCTATCTCTGTCTTCTACCTCTGCTGTTCCTTCTGAGCAGGCTGAGTGAGACACGTGGATATACTATATCTCTGTCTTCTACCTCTGCTGTTCCTTCTGAGCAGGCTGAGTGAGACACGTGGATATACTCTATCTCTGTCTTATACCTCTGCTGTTCCTTCTGAGCAGGCTGAGTGAGGTGTAGATCAGACACTTGGATATACTCTATATCTGTCTTCTACCTCTGCTGTTCCTTCTGATCAGGCTGAGTGAGACACGTGGATATACTCTATCTCTGTATTCTACCTCTGTTGTTCCTTCTGAGCAGGTTGAGTGAGGTGTAGATCAGACACGTGGATATACTCTCTCTCTGTCTTCTACCTCTGCTGTTCCTTATGAGCAGGCTGAGTGAGACACGTGGATATACTCTATCTCTGTCTTCTACCTCTGCTGTTCCTTCTGAGCAGGTTGAGTGAGACACGTATATATACTATATCTCTGTCTTCTACCTCTACTGTTCCTTCTGATTAGGCTGCGTGAGGTGTAGATCAGACACGTGGATATACTATATCTCTGTCTTCCACCTCTGTTGTCCCTTCTGAGCAGGCTGAGTGAGACACGTGTATATACTCTATCTCTGTCTTCTACCTATGCTGTTCCTTCTGGGCAGGCTGAGTGAGGTGTAGATCAGACACGTGGATATACTCTATCTCTGTCTTCTACCTCTGCTGTTCCTTCTGAGCAGGCTTATTGAGACACGTGGATACACTCTATCTCTGTCTTCTACCTTTGCTGTTCCTTCTGAGCAGGCTGAGTGAGGTGTAGATCAGACACGTGGATATACTCTATCTCTGTCTTCTACCTCTGCTGTTCCTTCTGAGCAGGCTGAGTGAGACACGTGGATATACTCTATAACTGTCTTCTACCTCTGCTGTTCCTTCTGAGCAGGCTGAGTGAGGTGTATATCAGACACGTGGATATACTCTATCTCCGTCTTCTACCTCTGCTGTTCCTTCTGAGCAGGCTGAGTGAGACACGTGGATATACTCTATCTCTGTCTTCTACCTCTGCTGTTCCTTCTGAGCAGGCTGAGTGAGACACGTGGATATACTATATCTCAGTCTTCTACCTCTGCTGTTCCTTCTGAGTAGGCTGAGTGAGGTTTAGATCAGACACGTGGATATACTCTATCTCTGACTTCTAACTCTGCTGTTCCTTCTGAGCAGGCTGAGTGAGACACATAGATATACTCTATCTCTGTCTTCTACCTCTGCTGTTCCTTCTGAGCAGGCTGAGTGAGGTGTAGATCAGACACGTGGATATACTCTATCTCCGTCTTCTACCTCTGCTGTTCCTTCTGAGCAGGCTGAGTGAGACACGTGGATATACTCTATCTATGTCTTCTACCTCTGCTGTTCCTTCTGAGCAGGTTGAGTGAGACACGTGTATATACTATATCTCTGTCTTATACCTCTACTGTTCCTTCTGATTAGGCTGCGTGAGGTGTAGATCAGACACGTGGATATACTATATCTCTGTCTTCTACCTCTGCTGTCTCTTCTGAGCAGGCTGAGTGAGACACGTGTATATACTCTATCTCTGTCTTCTACCTATGCTGTTCCTTCTGAGCAGGCTGAGTGAGGTGTAGATCAGACACGTGGATATACTCTATCTCTGTCTTCTACCTCTGCTGTTCCTTCTGAGCAGGCTTATTGAGACACGTGGATATACTCTATCTCTGTCTTCTACCTTTGCTGTTCCTTCTGATCAGGCTGAGTGAGGTGTAGATCAGACACGTGGATATACTCTATCTCTGTCTTCTACCTCTGCTGTTCCTTCTGAGCAGGCTGAGTGAGACACGTGGATATACTCTATAACTGTCTTCTACCTCTGCTGTTCCTTCTGAGCAGGCTGAGTGAGGTGTATATCAGACACGTGGATATACTCTATCTCCGTCTTCTACCTCTGCTGTTCCTTCTGAGCAGGCTGAGTGAGACACGTGGATATACTCTATCTCTGTCTTCTACCTCTGCTGTTCCTTCTGAGCAGGCTGAGTGAGACACGTGGATATACTCTATCTCTGTCTTCTACCTCTGCTGTTCCTTCTGAGTAGGCTGAGTGAGGTTTAGATCAGACACGTGGATATACTCTATCTCTGACTTCTAACTCTGCTGTTCCTTCTGAGCAGGCTGAGTGAGGTGTAGATCAGACACGTGGATATACTCTATCTCCGTCTTCTACCTCTGCTGTTCCTTCTGAGCAGGCTGAGTGAGACACGTGGATATACTCTATCTCTGTCTTCTACCTTTGCTGTTCCTTCTGAGCAGGCTGAGTGAGGTGTAGATCAGACACGTGGATATACTCTATCTCTGTCTTCTACCTGTGCTGTTCCTTCTGAGCAGGCTGAGTGAGACACGTGGATATACTCTATAACTGTCTTATACCTCTGCTGTTCCTTCTGAGCAGGCTGAGTGAGGTGTAGATCAGACACGTGGATATACTCTATCTCCGTCTTCTACCTCTGCTGTTCCTTCTGAGCAGGCTGAGTGAGAAACGTGGTTATACTCTATCTCTGTCTTCTACCTCTGCTGTTCCTTCTGAGCAGGCTGAGTGAGACACGTGGATATACTCTATCTCTGTCTTCTACCTCTGCTGTTCCTTCTGAGTAGGCTGAGTGAGGTTTATATCAGACACGTGGATATACTCTATCTCTGACTTCTAACTCTGCTGTTCCTTCTGAGCAGTCTGAGTGAGACACGTGGATATACTCTATCTCTGTATTCTACCTCTGCTGTTCCTTCTGAGCAGGCTGAGTGAGACACGTGGATATACTCTATCTCTGTCTTCTACCTCTGATGTTCCTTCTGAACAGGCTGAGTGAGGTGTAGATCTGACACGTGGATATACTCTATTTCTGTCTTTTACCTCTGCTGTTACTTCTGAGCAGGCTGGGTGAGACACGTGGATATACTCTATCTCTGTCTTCTACCTCTGCTGTTCCTTCTGAGCAGGCTGAGTGAGGTGTAGATCAGACACGTGGATATACTCTATCTCTGTCTTCTACCTCTGCTATTCCTTCTGAGCAGGATGAGTGAGTCACGTGGATATACTCTATCTCTGTCTTCTACCTCTGCTGTTCATTCTGAGCAGGCTGAGTGAGGTGTAGATCAGACACGTGGATATACTATATCTCTGTCTTCTACCTCTGCTGTTCCTTCTGAGCAGGCTGAGTGAGGTGTAGATCAGACACGTGGATATACTCTATCTCTGTCTTCTACCTCTGCTGTTCCTTTTGAGCAGGATGAGTGAGACACGTGGATATATCTCTGTCTTCTACCTCTGCTGTTCATTCTGAGCAGGCTGAGTGAGGTGTAGATCAGACACGTGGATATACTCTATCTCTTTCTTCTACCTCTGCTGTTCCTTCTGAGCAGCCTGAGTGAGATACGTGGATATACTCTATCTCTGTCTTCTACCTCTGCTGTTCCTTCTGAGCAGGATGAGTGAGACATGTGGATATACTCTATCTCTGTCTTCTACCTCTGCTGTACCTTCTGAGCAGGCTATGTGAGACACGTTGATATACTCTATTTCTGTCTTCTACCTCTGCTGTTCCTTCTGAGCAGGCTGAGTGAGGTGTAGATCAGACACGTGGATATACTCTATATCTGTCTTCTACCTCTGCTGTTCCTTCTGGGCAGGCTGAGTGAGTTGTAGATCAGACATGTGGATATACTATATCTCTGTCTTCTAACTCTGCTGTTCCTTCTGAGCAGGCTGAGTGAGACACGTGGATATACTCTATCTCTGTCTTCTACCTCTGCTGTTCCTTCTGAGCAGGCTGAGTAAGGTGTAGATCAGACACGTGGATAAACTCTATCTCTGTCTTCTACCTCTGGTGTTCCTTCTGAGCAGCCTGAGTGAGGTGTAGATCAGACACGTGGATATACTCTATCTTTTTCTTCTACCTCTGCTGTTCCTTCTGAGCAGCCTGAGTGAGATACGTGGATATACTCTATCTCTGTCTTCTACCTCTGCTGTTCTTTCTGAGCAGAATGAGTGAGACACGTGGATATACTCTACCTCTGTCTTCGACCTCTGCTGTTCCTTCTGAGCAGGCTGAGTAAGATGTAGATCAGACACGTGAATATACTCTATCTCTGTCTTCTACCTCTGCTGTTCCTTCTGAGCAGGCTGAGTGAGGTCTAGATCAGACACGTGGATATACTCTATCTCTGTCTTCTACCTCTTCTGTTCCTTCTGAGCAGGCTGAGTGAGGTGTAGATCAGACACGTGGATATACTCTATCTCTGTCTCTACCTCTGCTGTTCCTTCTGAGCAGGCTTATTGAGACACGTGGATATACTCTATCTCTGTCTTCTACCTTTGCTGTTCCTTCTGATCAGGCTGAGTGAGGTGTAGATCAGACACGTGGATATACTCTATCTCTGTCTTCTACCTCTGCTGTTCCTTCTGAGCAGGCTGAGTGAGACACGTGGATATACTCTATAACTGTCTTCTACCTCTGCTGTTCCTTCTGAGCAGGCTGAGTGAGGTGTATATCAGACACGTGGATATACTCTATCTCCGTCTTCTACCTCTGCTGTTCCTTCTGAGCAGGCTGAGTGAGACACGTGGATATACTCTATCTCTGTCTTCTACCTCTGCTGTTCCTTCTGAGCAGGCTGAGTGAGACACGTGGATATACTCTATCTCTGTCTTCTACCTCTGCTGTTCCTTCTGAGTAGGCTGAGTGAGGTTTAGATCAGACACGTGGATATACTCTATCTCTGACTTCTAACTCAGCTGTCCCTTCTGAGCAGGCTGAGTGAGACACGTGGATATACTCTATCTCTGTCTTCTACCACTGCTGTTCCTTCTGAGTAGGCTGAGTGAGGTTTAGATCAGACACGTGGATATACTCTATCTCTGTCTTCTACCTCTGCTGTTCCTTCTGAGCAGGCTGAGTGAGGTGTAGATCACACACGTGGATATACTCTATCTCTGTCTTCTACCTCTGCTGTTCCTTCTGAGCAGGCTGAGTGTGGTGTAGATCACACACGTGGATATACTCTATCTCTGTCTTCTACCTCTGCTGTTCCTTCTGAGCAGGCTGAGTGAGACACGTGGATATACTCTATCTCTGTCTTCTACCTCTGCTGTTCCTTCTGAGCAGGCTGAGTGAGACACGTGGATATACTCTATATCTGTCTTCTACCTCTGCTGTTCCTTCTGAGCAGGCTGAGTGAGACACGTGGATATACTCTATATCTGTCTTCTACCTATGATGTTCCTTCTGCGCAGGCTGAGTGAGGTGTAGATTAGACACGTGGATATACTCTATCTCTGTCTTCTACCTCTGCTGTTCCTTCTGAGCAGGCTGAGTGAGGTCTAGATCAGACACGTGGATATACTCTATCTCTGTCTTCTACCTCTTCTGTTCCTTCTGAGCAGGCTGAGTGAGGTGTAGATCAGACACGTGGATATACTCTATCTCTGTCTTCTACCTCTGCTGTTCCTTCTGAGCAGGCTTATTGAGACACGTGGATATACTCTATCTCTGTCTTCTACCTTTGCTGTTCCTTCTGATCAGGCTGAGTGAGGTGTAGATCAGACACGTGGATATACTCTATCTCTGTCTTCTACCTCTGCTGTTCCCTCTGAGCAGGCTGAGTGAGACACGTGGATATACTCTATAACTGTCTTCTACCTCTGCTGTTCCTTCTGAGCAGGCTGAGTGAGGTGTATATCAGACACGTGGATATACTCTATCTCTGTCTTTTACCTCTGCTGTTCCTTCTGAGCAGGCTGAGTGAGGTGTAGATCAGACACGTGGATATACTCTATCTCCGTCTTCTACCTCTGCTGTTCCTTCTGAGCAGGCTGAGTGAGACACGTGGATATACTCTATCTCTGTCTTCTACCTCTGCTGTTCCTTCTGAGCAGGCTGAGTGAGACACGTGGATATACTCTATCTCTGTCTTCTACCTCTGCTGTTCCTTCTGAGTAGGCTGAGTGAGGTTTAGATCAGACACGTGGATATACTCTATCTCTGACTTCTAACTCAGCTGTCCCTTCTGAGCAGGCTGAGTGAGACACGTGGATATACTCTATCTCTGTCTTCTACCTCTGCTGTTCCTTCTGAGCAGGCTGAGTGAGGTGTAGATCAGACACGTGGATATACTCTATCTCTGTCTCTACCTCTGCTGTTCCTTCTGAGCAGGCTTATTGAGACACGTGGATATACTCTATCTCTGTCTTCTACCTTTGCTGTTCCTTCTGATCAGGCTGAGTGAGGTGTAGATCAGACACGTGGATATACTCTATCTCTGTCTTCTACCTCTGCTGTTCCTTCTGAGCAGGCTGAGTGAGACACGTGGATATACTCTATAACTGTCTTCTACCTCTGCTGTTCCTTCTGAGCAGGCTGAGTGAGGTGTATATCAGACACGTGGATATACTCTATCTCCGTCTTCTACCTCTGCTGTTCCTTCTGAGCAGGCTGAGTGAGACACGTGGATATACTCTATCTCTGTCTTCTACCTCTGCTGTTCCTTCTGAGCAGGCTGAGTGAGACACGTGGATATACTCTATCTCTGTCTTCTACCTCTGCTGTTCCTTCTGAGTAGGCTGAGTGAGGTTTAGATCAGACACGTGGATATACTCTATCTCTGACTTCTAACTCAGCTGTCCCTTCTGAGCAGGCTGAGTGAGACACGTGGATATACTCTATCTCTGTCTTCTACCACTGCTGTTCCTTCTGAGTAGGCTGAGTGAGGTTTAGATCAGACACGTGGATATACTCTATCTCTGTCTTCTACCTCTGCTGTTCCTTCTGAGCAGGCTGAGTGAGGTGTAGATCACACACGTGGATATACTCTATCTCTGTCTTCTACCTCTGCTGTTCCTTCTGAGCAGGCTGAGTGTGGTGTAGATCACACACGTGGATATACTCTATCTCTGTCTTCTACCTCTGCTGTTCCTTCTGAGCAGGCTGAGTGAGACACGTGGATATACTCTATCTCTGTCTTCTACCTCTGCTGTTCCTTCTGAGCAGGCTGAGTGAGACACGTGGATATACTCTATCTCTGTATTCTACCTCTGCTGTTCCTTCTGAGCAGGCTGAGTGAGACACGTGAATATACTCTATATCTGTCTTCTAACTCTGCTGTTCCTTCTGAGCAGGCTGAGTGAGACACGTGGATATACTCTATATCTGTCTTCTACCTCTGCTGTTCCTTCTGAGCAGGCTGAGTGAGACACGTGGATATACTCTATATCTGTCTTCTACCTATGATGTTCCTTCTGCGCAGGCTGAGTGAGGTGTAGATTAGACACGTGGATATACTCTATCTCTGTCTTCTACCTCTGCTGTTCCTTCTGAGCAGGCTGAGTGAGGTCTAGATCAGACACGTGGATATACTCTATCTCTGTCTTCTACCTCTTCTGTTCCTTCTGAGCAGGCTGAGTGAGGTGTAGATCAGACACGTGGATATACTCTATCTCTGTCTTCTACCTCTGCTGTTCCTTCTGAGCAGGCTGAGTGAGGTGTAGATCAGACACGTGGATATACTCTATCTCTGTCTTCTACCTCTGCTGTTCCTTCTGAGCAGGCTTATTGAGACACGTGGATATACTCTATCTCTGTCTTCTACCTTTGCTGTTCCTTCTGATCAGGCTGAGTGAGGTGTAGATCAGACACGTGGATATACTCTATCTCTGTCTTCTACCTCTGCTGTTCCTTCTGAGCAGGCTGAGTGAGACACGTGGATATACTCTATAACTGTCTTCTACCTCTGCTGTTCCTTCTGAGCAGGCTGAGTGAGGTGTATATCAGACACGTGGATATACTCTATCTCTGTCTTTTACCTCTGCTGTTCCTTCTGAGCAGGCTGAGTGAGGTGTAGATCAGACACGTGGATATACTCTATCTCCGTCTTCTACCTCTGCTGTTCCTTCTGAGCAGGCTGAGTGAGACACGTGGATATACTCTATCTCTGTCTTCTACCTCTGCTGTTCCTTCTGAGCAGGCTGAGTGAGACACGTGGATATACTCTATCTCTGTCTTCTACCTCTGCTGTTCCTTCTGAGTAGGCTGAGTGAGGTTTAGATCAGACACGTGGATATACTCTATCTCTGACTTCTAACTCAGCTGTCCCTTCTGAGCAGGCTGAGTGAGACACGTGGATATACTCTATCTCTGTCTTCTACCTCTGCTGTTCCTTCTGAGCAGGCTGAGTGAGGTGTAGATCAGACACGTGGATATACTCTATCTCCGTCTTCTACCTCTGCTGTTCCTTCTGAGCAGGCTGAGTGAGACACGTGTATATACTCTATCTCTGTCTTCTACCTCTGCTGTTCCTTCTGAGTAGGCTGAGTGAGGTTTATATCAGACACGGGGATATACTCTATCTCTGTCTTCTACCTCTGCTGTTCCTTCTGAGCAGGCTGAGTGAGGTGTAGATCACACACGTGGATATACTCTATCTCTGTCTTCTACCTCTGCTGTTCCTTCTGAGCAGGCTGAGTGTGGTGTAGATCACACACGTGGATATACTCTATCTCTGTCTTCTACCTCTGCTGTTCCTTCTGAGCAGGCTGAGTGAGACACGTGGATATACTCTATCTCTGTCTTCTACCTCTGCTGTTCCTTCTGAGCAGGCTGAGTGAGACACGTGGATATACTCTATCTCTGTATTGTACCTCTGCTGTTCCTTCTGAGCAGGCTGAGTGAGACACGTGGATATACTCTATATCTGTCTTCTACCTCTGCTGTTCCTTCTGAGCAGGCTGAGTGAGGTGTAGATCACACACGTGGATATAATCTATCTCTGTCTTCTACCTCTGCTGTTCCTTCTGAGCAGGCTGAGTGAGGTGTAGATCAGACACGTGGATATACTCTATCTCCGTCTTCTACCTCTGCTGTTCCTTCTGAGCAGGCTGAGTGAGACACGTGGATATACTCTATCTCTGTCTTCTACCTCTGCTGTTCCTTCTGAGTAGGCTGAGTGAGGTTTAGATCAGACACGTGGATATACTCTATCTCTGTCTTCTACCTCTGCTGTTCCTTCTGAGCAGGCTGAGTGAGGTGTAGATCACACACGTGGATATAATCTATCTCTGTCTTCTACCTCTGCTGTTCCTTCTGAGCAGGCTGAGTGTGGTGTAGATCACACACGTGGATATACTCTATCTCTGTCTTCTACCTCTGCTGTTCCTTCTGAGCAGGCTGAGTGAGACACGTGGATATACTCTATCTCTGTCTTCTACCTCTGCTGTTCCTTCTGAGCAGGCTGAGTGAGACACGTGGATATACTCTATCTCTGTATTCTACCTCTGCTGTTCCTTCTGAGCAGGCTGAGTGAGACACGTGAATATACTCTATATCTGTCTTCTAACTCTGCTGTTCCTTCTGAGCAGGCTGAGTGAGACACGTGGATATACTCTATATCTGTCTTCTACCTCTGCTGTTCCTTCTGAGCAGGCTGAGTGAGACACGTGGATATACTCTATATCTGTCTTCTACCTATGATGTTCCTTCTGCGCAGGCTGAGTGAGGTGTAGATTAGACACGTGGATATACTCTATCTCTGTCTTCTACCTCTGCTGTTCCTTCTGAGCTGGCTGAGTGAGGTCTAGATCAGACACGTGGATATACTCTATCTCTGTCTTCTACCTCTTCTGTCCCTTCTGAGCAGGCTGAGTGAGGTGTAGATCAGACACGTGGATATACTCTATCTCTGTCTTCTACCTCTGCTGTTCCTTCTGAGCAGGCTTATTGAGACACGTGGATATACTCTATCTCTGTCTTCTACCTTTGCTGTTCCTTCTGATCAGGCTGAGTGAGGTGTAGATCAGACACGTGGATATACTCTATCTCTGTCTTCTACCTCTGCTGTTCCTTCTGAGCAGGCTGAGTGAGACACGTGGATATACTCTATAACTGTCTTCTACCTCTGCTGTTCCTTCTGAGCAGGCTGAGTGAGACACGTGGATATACTCTATCTCTGTCTTCTACCTCTGCTGTTCCTTCTGAGTAGGCTGAGTGAGGTTTAGATCACACACGTGGATATACTCTATCTCTGACTTCTAACTCAGCTGTCCCTTCTGAGCAGGCTGAGTGAGACACGTGGATATACTCTATCTCTGTCTTCTACCTCTGCTGTTCCTTCTGAGCAGGCTGAGTGAGGTGTAGATCAGACACGTGGATATACTCTATCTCCGTCTTCTACCTCTGCTGTTCCTTCTGAGCAGGCTGAGTGAGACACGTGGATATACTCTATCTCTGTCTTCTACCTCTGCTGTTCCTTCTGAGTAGGCTGAGTGAGGTTTAGATCAGACACGTGGATATACTCTATCTCTGTCTTCTACCTATGCTGTTCCTTCTGAGCAGGCTGAGTGAGGTGTAGATCACACACGTGGATATACTCTATCTCTGTCTTCTACCTCTGCTGTTCCTTCTGAGCAGGCTGAGTGTGGTGTAGATCACACACGTGGATATACTCTATCTCTGTCTTCTACCTCTGCTGTTCCTTCTGAGCAGGCTGAGTGAGACACGTGGATATACTCTATATCTGTCTTCTAACTCTGCTGTTCCTTCTGAGCAGGCTGAGTGAGACACGTGGATATACTCTATATCTGTCTTCTACCTCTGCTGTTCCTTCTGAGCAGGCTGAGTGAGACACGTGGATATACTCTATATCTGTCTTCTACCTATGATGTTCCTTCTGCGCAGGCTGAGTGAGGTGTAGATTAGACACGTGGATATACTCTAGCTCTGTCTTCTACCTCTGCTGTTCCTTCTGAGCAGGCTGAGTGAGACACGTGGATATACTCTATCTCTGTCTTCTACCTCTGCTGTTCCTTCTGAGTAGGTTGAGTGAGGTGTAGATCACACACGGGGATATACTCTATCTCTGTCTTCTACCTCTGCTGTTCCTTCTGAGCAGGCTGAGTGTGGTGTAGATCACACACGTGGATATACTCTATCTCTGTCTTCTACCTCTGCTGTTCCTTCTGAGCAGGCTGAGTGAGACACGTGGATATACTCTATCTCTGTCTTCTACCTCTGCTGTTCCTTCTGAGCAGGCTGAGTGAGACACGTGGATATACTCTATATCTGTCTTCTACCTATGATGTTCCTTCTGCGCAGGCTGAGTGAGGTGTAGATTAGACACGTGGATATACTATATCTCTGTCTTCTACCTCTGCTGTTCCTTCTGAGCAGGCTGAGTGAGACACGTGGATATACTCTATCTCTGTCTTCTACCTTTGCTGTTCCTTCTGAGCAGGCTGAGTGAATTGTAGATCAGACACGTGGATATACTCTATCTCTGTCTTCTACCTCTGCTGTTCCTTCTGAGCAAGCTGAGTGAGACACGTGGATATACTCTATAACTGTCTTCTACCTCTGCTGTTCCTTCTGAGCAGGCTGAGTGAGACACGTGGATATACTCTATCTCTGTCTTCTACCTCTGCTGTTCCTTCTGAGCAGGCTGAGTGAGACACGTGGATATACTCTATATCTGTCTTCTACCTTTGCTGTTCGTTCTGATCAGGCTGAGTGAGGTGTAGATCAGACACGTGGATATACTCTATCTCCGTCTTCTACCTCTGCTGTTCCTTCTGAGCAGGCTGAGTGAGACACGTGGATATACTCTATCTCTGTCTTCTACCTCTGCTGTTCCTTCTGAGCAGGCTGAGTGAGACACGTGGATATACTCTATATCTGTCTTATACCTCTGCTGTTCCTTCTGCGCAGGCTGAGTGAGGTGTAGATTAGACACGTGGATATACTCTATCTCTGTCTTCTACCTCTGCTGTTCCCTCTGAGCAGGCTGAGTGCGACACGTGGATATACTCTATCTCTGTCTTCTACCTTTGCTGTTCCTTCTGAGCAGGCTGAGTGAGGTGTAGATCAGACACGTGGATATACTCTATCTCTGTCTTCTACCTGTGCTGTTCCTTCTGAGCAGGCTGAGTGAGACACGTGTATATACTCTATAACTGTCTTCTAGCTCTGCTGTTCCTTCTGAGCAGGCTGAGTGAGGTGTAGATCAGACACGTGGATATACTCTATCTCCGTCTTCTACCTCTGCTGTTCATTCTGAGCAGGCTTAGTGAGACACGTGGATATACTCTATCTCTGTCTTCTACCTCTGCTGTTCCTTCTGAGCAGGCTGAGTGAGACACGTGGATATACTCTATCTCTGTCTTCTACCTCTGCTGTTCCTTCTGAGTAGGCTGAGTGAGGTTTATATCAGACACGTGGATATACTCTATCTCTGACTTCTAACTCTGCTGTTCCTTCTGAGCAGGCTGAGTGAGACACGTGGATATACTCTATCTCTGTCTTCTACCTCTGCTGTTCCTTCTGAGCAGGCTGAGTGAGACACGTGGATATACTCTATCTCTGTATTCTACCTCTGCTGTTCCTTCTGAGCAGGCTGAGTGAGACACATGGATATATTCTATCTCTGTCTTCTACCTCTGATGTTCCTTCTGAACAGGCTGAGTGAGGTGTAGATCAGACACGTGGATATACTCTATTTCTGTCTTTTACCTCTGCTGTTACTTCTGAGCAGGCTGAGTGAGACACGTGGATATACTCTATATCTGTCTTCTACCTCTGCTGTTCCTTCTGCGCAGGCTGAGTGAGGTGTAGATTAGACACGTGGATATACTCTATCTCTGTCTTCTACCTCTGCTGTTCCTTCTGAGCAGGCTTAGTGAGGTGTAGATCAGACACGTGGATATACTCTATCTCTGTCTTCTACCTGTGCTGTTCCTTCTGAGCAGGCTGGGTGAGACACGTGGGTATACTCTATAACTGTCTTCTACCTCTGCTGTTCCTTCTGAGCAGGCTGAGTGAGGTGTAGATCAGACACGTGGATATACTCTATCTCCGTCTTCTACCTCTGCTGTTCCTTCTGAGCAGGCTGAGTGAGACACGTGGTTATACTCTATCTCTGTCTTCTACCTCTGCTGTTCCTTCTGAGCAGGCTGAGTGAGACACGTGGATATACTCTATCTCTGTCTTCTACCTCTGCTGTTCCTTCTGAGTAGGCTGAGTGAGGTTTATATCAGACACGTGGATATACTCTATCTCTGACTTCTAACTCTGCTGTTCCTTCTGAGCAGTCTGAGTGAGACACGTGGATATACTCTATCTCTGTCTTCTACCTCTGCTGTTCCTTCTGAGCAGGCTGAGTGAGACACGTGGATATACTCTATCTCTGTATTCTACCTCTGCTATTCCTTCTGAGCAGGATGAGTGAGTCACGTGGATATACTCTATCTCTGTCTTCTACCTCTGCTGTTCCTTCTGAGCAGGCTGAGTGAGACACGTGTATATACTCTATAACTGTCTTCTAGCTCTGCTGTTCCTTCTGAGCAGGCTGAGTGAGGTGTAGATCAGACACGTGGATATACTCTATCTCCGTCTTCTACCTCTGCTGTTCATTCTGAGCAGGCTTAGTGAGACACGTGGATATACTCTATCTCTGTCTTCTACCTCTGCTGTTCCTTCTGAGCAGGCTGAGTGAGACACGTGGATATACTCTATTTCTGTCTTCTACCTCTGCTGTTCCTTCTGAGTAGGCTGAGTGAGGTTTATATCAGACACGTGGATATACTCTATCTCTGACTTCTAACTCTGCTGTTCCTTCTGAGCAGGCTGAGTGAGACACGTGGATATACTCTATCTCTGTCTTCTACCTCTGCTGTTCCTTCTGAGCAGGCTGAGTGAGACACGTGGATATACTCTATCTCTGTATTCTACCTCTGCTGTTCCTTCTGAGCAGGCTGAGTGAGACACATGGATATATTCTATCTCTGTCTTCTACCTCTGATGTTCCTTCTGAACAGGCTGAGTGAGGTGTAGATCAGACACGTGGATATACTCTATCTCTGACTTCTAACTCTGCTGTTCCTTCTGAGCAGGCTGAGTGAGACACGTGGATATACTCTATTTCTGTCTTTTACCTCTGCTGTTACTTCTGAGCAGGCTGAGTGAGACACGTGGATATACTCTATATCTGTCTTCTACCTCTGCTGTTCCTTCTGCGCAGGCTGAGTGAGGTGTAGATTAGACACGTGGATATACTCTATCTCTGTCTTCTACCTCTGCTGTTCCTTCTGAGCAGGCTTAGTGAGGTGTAGATCAGACACGTGGATATACTCTATCTCTGTCTTCTACCTGTGCTGTTCCTTCTGAGCAGGCTGGGTGAGACACGTGGATATACTCTATAACTGTCTTCTACCTCTGCTGTTCCTTCTGAGCAGGCTGAGTGAGGTGTAGATCAGACACGTGGATATACTCTATCTCCGTCTTCTACCTCTGCTGTTCCTTCTGAGCAGGCTGAGTGAGACACGTGGTTATACTCTATCTCTGTCTTCTACCTCTGCTGTTCCTTCTGAGCAGGCTGAGTGAGACACGTGGATATACTCTATCTCTGTCTTCTACCTCTGCTGTTCCTTCTGAGTAGGCTGAGTGAGGTTTATATCAGACACGTGGATATACTCTATCTCTGACTTCTAACTCTGCTGTTCCTTCTGAGCAGTCTGAGTGAGACACGTGGATATACTCTATCTCTGTCTTCTACCTCTGCTGTTCCTTCTGAGCAGGCTGAGTGAGACACGTGGATATACTCTATCTCTGTATTCTACCTCTGCTATTCCTTCTGAGCAGGATGAGTGAGTCACGTGGATATACTCTATCTCTGTCTTCTACCTCTGCTGGTCATTCTGAGCAGGCTGAGTGAGGTGTAGATCAGACACGTGGATATACTATATCTCTGTCTTCTACCTCTGCTGTTCCTTCTGAGCAGGCTGAGTGAGGTGTAGACCAGACACGTGGATATACTCTATCTCTGTCTTCTACCTCTGCTGTTCCTTCTGAGCAGGATGAGTGAGATACGTGGATATACTCTATCTCTGTCTTCTACCTCTGCTGTTCCTTCTGAGCAGCCTGAGTGAGACACGTGGATATACTCTATCTCTGTCTTCTACCTCTGCTGTTCCTTCTGAGCAGGCTGAGTGAGGTGTAGATCAGACACGTGGATATACTCTATCTCTGTCTTCTACCTCTGCTGTACCTTCTGAGCAGGCTATGTGAGACACGTGGATATACTCTATTTCTGTCTTCTACCTCTGCTGTTCCTTCTGAGCAGGCTGAGTGAGGTGTAGATCAGACACGTGGATATACTCTATATCTGTCTTCTACCTCTGCTGTTCCTTCTGGGCAGGCTGAGTGAGTTGTAGATCAGACACGTGGATATACTATATCTCTGTCTTCTAACTCTGCTGTTCCTTCTGAGCAGGCTGAGTGAGACACGTGGATATACTCTATCTCTGTCTTCTACCTCTGCTGTTCCTTCTGAGCAGGCTGAGTAAGGTGTAGATCAGACACGTGGATATACTCTATCTCTGTCTTCTACCTCTGGTGTTCCTTCTGAGCAGCCTGAGTGAGGTGTAGATCAGACACGTGGATATACTCTATCTTTTTCTTCTACCTCTGCTGTTCCTTCTGAGCAGCCTGAGTGAGATACGTGGATATACTCTATCTCTGTCTTCTACCTCTGCTGTTCTTTCTGAGCAGGATGAGTGAGACACGTGGATATACTCTATCTCTGTCTTCGACCTCTGCTGTTCCTTCTGAGCAGGCTGAGTAAGGTGTAGATCAGACACGTGAAAATACTCTGTCTCTGTCTTCTACCTCTGCTGTTCCTTCTGAGCAGGCTGAGTGAGGTCTAGATCAGACACGTGGATATACTCTATCTCTGTCTTCTACCTCTTCCGTTCCTTCTGAGCAGGCTGAGTGAGGTGTAGATCAGACACGTGGATATACTCTATCTCTGTCTTCTACCTCTTCCGTTCCTTCTGAGCAGGCTGAGTGAGGTGTAGATCAGACACGTGGATATACTCTATCTCTGTCTTCTACCTCTGCTGTTCCTTCTGAGCAGCCTGAGTGAGACACGTGGATATACTCTATCTCTGTCTTCTACCTCTGCTGTTCCTTCTGAGCAGGCTGAGTGAGGTGTAGATCAGACACGTGGATATACTCTATCTCTGTCTTCTACCTGTGCTGTTCCTTCTGAGCAGGCTGAGTGAGACACGTGGATATACTCTATAACTGTCTTCTACCTCTGCTGTTCCTTCTGAGCAGGCTGAGTGAGGTGTAGATCAGACACGTGGATATACTCTATCTCCGTCTTCTACCTCTGCTGTTCCTTCTGAGCAGGCTGAGTGAGACACGTGGTTATACTCTATCTCTGTCTTCTACCTCTGCTGTTCCTTCTGAGCAGGCTGAGTGAGACACGTGGATATACTCTATCTCTGTCTTCTACCTCTGCTGTTCCTTCTGAGTAGGCTGAGTGAGGTTTATATCAGACACGTGGATATACTCTATCTCTGACTTCTAACTCTGCTGTTCCTTCTGAGCAGTCTGAGTGAGACACGTGGATATACTCTATCTCTGTCTTCTACCTCTGCTGTTCCTTCTGAGCAGGCTGAGTGAGACACGTGGATATTCTCTATCTCTGTATTCTACCTCTGCTGTTCCTTCTGAGCAGGCTGAGTGAGACACGTGGATATACTCTATCTCTGTCTTCTACCTCTGATGTTCCTTCTGAACAGGCTGAGTGAGGTGTAGATCTGACACGTGGATATACTCTATTTCTGTCTTTTACCTCTGCTGTTACTTCTGAGCAGGCTGAGTGAGACACGTGGATATACTCTATCTCTGTCTTCTACCTCTGCTGTTCCTTCTGAGCAGGCTGAGTGAGGTGTAGATCAGACACGTGGATATACTCTATCTCTGTCTTCTACCTCTGCTATTCCTTCTGAGCAGGATGAGTGAGTCACGTGGATATACTCTATCTCTGTCTTTTACCTCTGCTGTTCATTCTGAGCAGGCTGAGTGAGGTGTAGATCAGACACGTGGATATACTATATCTCTGTCTTCTACCTCTGCTGTTCCGTCTGAGCAGGCTGAGTGAGGTGTAGATCAGACACGTGGATATACTCTATCTCTGTCTTCTACCTCTGCTGTTCCTTCTGAGCAGGATGAGTGAGATACGTGGATATACTCTATCTCTGTCTTCTACCTCTGCTGTTCCTTCTGAGCAGCCTGAGTGAGACACGTGGATATACTCTATCTCTGTCTTCTACCTCTGCTGTTCCTTCTGAGCAGGCTGAGTGAGGTGTAGATCAGACACGTGGATATACTCTATCTCTGTCTTCTACCTCTGCTGTACCTTCTGAGCAGGCTATGTGAGACACGTGGATATACTCTATTTCTGTCTTCTACCTCTGTTGTTCCTTCTGAGCAGGCTGAGTGAGGTGTAGATCAGACACGTGGATATACTCTATATCTGTCTTCTACCTCTGCTGTTCCTTCTAGGCAGGCTGAGTGAGTTGTAGATCAGACACGTGGATATACTATATCTCTGTCTTCTAACTCTGCTGTTCCTTCTTAGCAGGCTGAGTGAGACACGTGGATATACTCTATCTCTGTCTTCTACCTCTGCTGTTCCTTCTGAGCAGGCTGAGTAAGGTGTAGATCAGACACGTGGATATACTCTATCTCTGTCTTCTACCTCTGGTGTTCCTTCTGAGCAGCCTGAGTGAGGTGTAGATCAGACACGGGGATATACTCTATCTTTTTCTTCTACCTCTGCTGTTTCTTTCTGAGCAGCCTGAGTGAGATACGTGGATATACTCTATCTCTGTCTTCTACCTCTGCTGTTCTTTCTGAGCAGGATGAGTGAGACACGTGGATATACTCTATCTCTGTCTTCGACCTCTGCTGTTCCTTCTGAGCAGGCTGAGTAAGGTGTAGATCAGACACGTGAATATACTCTATCTCTGTCTTCTACCTCTGCTGTTCCTTCTGAGCAGGCTGAGTGAGGTCTAGATCAGACACGTGGATATACTCTATCTCTGTCTTCTACCTCTTCTGTTCCTTCTGAGCAGGCTGAGTGAGGTGTAGATCAGACACGTGGATATACTCTATCTCTGTCTTCTACCTCTGCTGTTCCTTCTGAGCAGCCTGAGTGAGACACGTGGATATACTCTATCTCTGTCTTCTACCTCTGCTGTTCCTTCTGAGCAGGCTGAGTGAGGTGTAGATCAGACACGTGGATATAGTCTATCTCTGTCTTCTACCTCTGCTGTTCCTTCTGAGCAGGCTGAGTGAGACACGTGGATATACTATATCTCTGTCTTCCACCTCTGCTGTTCCTTCTGAGCAAGCTGAGTGAGACACGTGGATATACTCTATCTCTGTCTTCTACCTCTGCTGTTCCTTCTGAGCAGGCTGAGTGAGGTGTAGATCAGACACTTGGATATACTCTATATCTGTCTTCTACATCTGCTGTTCCTTCTGAGCAGGCTGAGTGAGACACGTGGATATACTATATAACTGTCTTCTACCTCTGCTGTTCCTTCTGAGCAGGCTGAGTGAGGTGTAGATCAGACACGTGGATATACTCTATCTCCGTCTTCTACCTCTGCTGTTCCTTCTGAGCAGGCTGAGTGAGACACGTGGATATACTCTATCTCTGTCTTCTACCTTTGCTGTTCCTTCTGAGCAGGCTGAGTGAGGTGTAGATCAGACACGTGGATATACTCTATCTCTGTCTTCTACCTGTGCTGTTCCTTCTGAGCAGGCTGAGTGAGACATGTGGATATACTCTATAACTGTCTTATACCTCTGCTGTTCCTTCTGAGCGGGCTGAGTGAGGTGTAGATCAGACACGTGGATATACTCTATCTCTGTCTTCTACCTCTGCTGTACCTTCTGAGCAGGCTATGTGAGACACGTGGATATACTCTATTTCTGTCTTCTACCTCTGCTGTTCCTTCTGAGTAGGCTGAGTGAGGTTTATATCAGACACGTGGATATACTCTATCTCTGACTTCTAACTCTGCTGTTCCTTCTGAGCAGTCTGAGTGAGACACGTGGATATACTCTATCTCTGTCTTCTACCTCTGCTGTTCCTTCTGAGCAGGCTGAGTGAGACACGTGGATATTCTCTATCTCTGTATTCTACCTCTGCTGTTCCTTCTGAGCAGGCTGAGTGAGACACGTGGATATACTCTATCTCTGTCTTCTACCTCTGATGTTCCTTCTGAACAGGCTGAGTGAGGTGTAGATCTGACACGTGGATATACTCTATTTCTGTCTTTTACCTCTGCTGTTACTTCTGAGCAGGCTGAGTGAGACACGTGGATATACTCTATCTCTGTCTTCTACCTCTGCTGTTCCTTCTGAGCAGGCTGAGTGAGGTGTAGATCAGACACGTGGATATACTCTATCTCTGTATTCTACCTCTGCTATTCCTTCTGAGCAGGATGAGTGAGTCACGTGGATATACTCTATCTCTGTCTTTTACCTCTGCTGTTCATTCTGAGCAGGCTGAGTGAGGTGTAGATCAGACACGTGGATATACTATATCTCTGTCTTCTACCTCTGCTGTTCCGTCTGAGCAGGCTGAGTGAGGTGTAGATCAGACACGTGGATATACTCTATCTCTGTCTTCTACCTCTGCTGTTCCTTCTGAGCAGGATGAGTGAGATACGTGGATATACTCTATCTCTGTCTTCTACCTCTGCTGTTCCTTCTGAGCAGCCTGAGTGAGACACGTGGATATACTCTATCTCTGTCTTCTACCTCTGCTGTTCCTTCTGAGCAGGCTGAGTGAGGTGTAGATCAGACACATGGATATACTCTATCTCTGTCTTCTACCTCTGCTGTACCTTCTGAGCAGGCTATGTGAGACACGTGGATATACTCTATTTCTGTCTTCTACCTCTGTTGTTCCTTCTGAGCAGGCTGAGTGAGGTGTAGATCAGACACGTGGATATACTCTATATCTGTCTTCTACCTCTGCTGTTCCTTCTGGGCAGGCTGAGTGAGTTGTAGATCAGACACGTGGATATACTATATCTCTGTCTTCTAACTCTACTGTTCCTTCTTAGCAGGCTGAGTGAGACACGTGGATATACTCTATCTCTGTCTTCTACCTCTGCTGTTCCTTCTGAGCAGGCTGAGTAAGGTGTAGATCAGACACGTGGATATACTCTATCTCTGTCTTCTACCTCTGGTGTTCCTTCTGAGCAGCCTGAGTGAGGTGTAGATCAGACACGGGGATATACTCTATCTTTTTCTTCTACCTCTGCTGTTCCTTCTGAGCAGCCTGAGTGAGATACGTGGATATACTCTATCTCTGTCTTCTACCTCTGCTGTTCTTTCTGAGCAGGATGAGTGAGACACGTGGATATACTCTATCTCTGTCTTCGACCTCTGCTGTTCCTTCTGAGCAGGCTGAGTAAGGTGTAGATCAGACACGTGAATATACTCTATCTCTGTCTTCTACCTCTGCTGTTCCTTCTGAGCAGGCTGAGTGAGGTCTAGATCAGACACGTGGATATACTCTATCTCTGTCTTCTACCTCTTCTGTTCCTTCTGAGCAGGCTGAGTGAGGTGTAGATCAGACACGTGGATATACTCTATCTCTGTCTTCTACCTCTGCTGTTCCTTCTGAGCAGCCTGAGTGAGACACGTGGATATACTCTATCTCTGTCTTCTACCTCTGCTGTTCCTTCTGAGCAGGCTGAGTGAGGTGTAGATCAGACACGTGGATATAGTCTATCTCTGTCTTCTACCTCTGCTGTTCCTTCTGAGCAGGCTGAGTGAGACACGTGGATATACTATATCTCTGTCTTCTACCTCTGCTGTTCCTTCTGAGCAAGCTGAGTGAGACACGTGGATATACTCTATCTCTGTCTTCTACCTCTGCTGTTCCTTCTGAGCAGGCTGAGTGAGGTGTAGATCAGACACTTGGATATACTCTATATCTGTCTTCTACATCTGCTGTTCCTTCTGAACAGGCTGAGTGAGACACGTGGATATACTATATAACTGTCTTCTACCTCTGCTGTTCCTTCTGAGCAGGCTGAGTGAGGTGTAGATCAGACACGTGGATATACTCTATCTCCGTCTTCTACCTCTGCTGTTCCTTCTGAGCAGGCTGAGTGAGACACGTGGATATACTCTATCTCTGTCTTCTACCTTTGCTGTTCCTTCTGAGCAGGCTGAGTGAGGTGTAGATCAGACACGTGGATATACTCTATCTCTGTCTTCTACCTGTGCTGTTCCTTCTGAGCAGGCTGAGTGAGACATGTGGATATACTCTATAACTGTCTTATACCTCTGCTGTTCCTTCTGAGCGGGCTGAGTGAGGTGTAGATCAGACACGTGGATATACTCTATCTCTGTCTTCTACCTCTGCTGTACCTTCTGAGCAGGCTATGTGAGACACGTGGATATACTCTATTTCTGTCTTCTACCTCTGCTGTTCCTTCTGAGCAGGCTGAGTGAGGTGTAGATCAGACACGTGGATATACTCTATATCTGTCTTCTACCTCTGCTGTTCCTTCTGGGCAGGCTGAGTGAGTTGTAGATCAGACACGTGGATATTCTATATCTCTGTCTTCTAACTCTGCTGTTCCTTCTGAGCAGGCTGAGTGAGACACGTGGATATACTCTATCTCTGTCTTCTACCTCTGCTGTTCCTTCTGAGCAGGCTGAGTAAGGTGTAGATCAGACACGTGGATATACTCTATCTCTGTCTTCTACCTCTGGCGTTCCTTCTGAGCAGCCTGAGTGAGGTGTAGATCAGACACGTGGATATACTCTATCTTTTTCTTCTACCTCTGCTGTTCCTTCTGAGCAGCCTGAGTGAGATACGTGGATATACTCTATCTCTGTCTTCTACCTCTGCTGTTCTTTCTGAGCAGGATGAGTGAGACACGTGGATATACTCTATCTCTGTCTTCGACCTCTGCTGTTCCTTCTGAGCAGGCTGAGTAAGGTGTAGATCAGACACGTGAATATACTCTATCTCTGTCTTCTACCTCTGCTGTTCCTTCTGAGCAGGCTGAGTGAGGTCTAGATCAGACACGTGGATATACTCTATCTCTGTCTTCTACCTCTTCTGTTCCTTCTGAGCAGGCTGAGTGAGGTGTAGATCAGACACGTGGATATACTCTATCTCTGTCTTCTACCTCTGCTGTTCCTTCTGAGCAGCCTGAGTGAGACACGTGGATATACTCTATCTCTGTCTTCTACCTCTGCTGTTCCTTCTGAGCAGGCTGAGTAAGGTGTAGATCAGACACGTGGATATATTCTATCTCTGTCTTCTACCTCTGGTGTTCCTTCTGAGCAGCCTGAGTGAGGTGTAGATCAGACACGTGGATATACTCTATCTTTTTCTTCTACCTCTGCTGTTCCTTCTGAGCAGCCTGAGTGAGATACGTGGATATACTCTATCTCTGTCTTCTACCTCTGCTGTTCTTTCTGAGCAGGATGAGTGAGACACGTGGATATACTCTATCTCTGTCTTCGACCTCTGCTGTTCCTTCTGAGCAGGCTGAGTAAGGTGTAGATCAGACACGTGAATATACTCTATCTCTGTCTTCTACCTCTGCTGTTCCTTCTGAGCAGGCTGAGTGAGGTCTAGATCAGACACGTGGATATACTCTATCTCTGTCTTCTACCTCTTCTGTTCATTCTGAGCAGGCTGAGTGAGGTGTAGATCAGACACGTGAATATACTCTATCTCTGTCTTCTACCTCTGCTGTTCCTTCTGAGCAGCCTGAGTGAGACACGTGGATATACTCTATCTCTGTCTTCTACCTCTGCTGTTCCTTCTGAGCAGGCTGAGTGAGGTGTAGATCAGACACGTGGATATACTCTATCTCTGTCTTCTACCTCTGCTGTTCCTTCTGAGCAGGCTGAGTGAGACACGTGGATATACTATATCTCTGTCTTCTACCTCTGCTGTTCCTTCTGAGCAGGCTGAGTGAGACACGTGGATATACTCTATCTCTGTCTTCTACCTCTGCTGTTCCTTCTGAGCAGGCTGAGTGAGGTGTAGATCAGACACTTGGATATACTCTATATCTGTCTTCTACATCTGCTGTTCCTTCTGAGCAGGCTGAGTGAGACACGTGGATATACTCTATAACTGTCTTCTACCTCTGCTGTTCCTTCTGAGCAGGCTGAGTGAGGTGTAGATCAGACACGTGGATATACTCTATCTCCGTCTTCTACCTCTGCTGTTCCTTCTGAGCAGGCTGAGTGAGACACGTGGATATACTCTATCTCTGTCTTCTACCTTTGCTGTTCCTTCTGAGCAGGCTGAGTGAGGTGTAGATCAGACACGTGGATATACTCTATCTCTGTCTTTTACCTGTGCTGTTCCTTCTGAGCAGGCTGAGTGAGACACGTGGATATACTCTATAACTGTCTTATACCTCTGCTGTTCCTTCTGAGCAGGCTGAGTGAGGTGTAGATCAGACACGTGGATATACTCTATCTCTGTCTTCTACCTCTGCTGTACCTTCTGAGCAGGCTATGTGAGACACGTGAATATACTCTATTTCTGTCTTCTACCTCTGCTGTTTCTTCTGAGCAGGCTGAGTGAGGTGTAGATCAGACACGTGGATATACTCTATATCTGTCTTCTACCTCTGCTGTTCCTTCTGGGCAGGCTGAGTGAGTTGTAGATCAGACACGTGGATATACTATATCTCTGTCTTCTAACTCTGCTGTTCCTTCTGAGCAGGCTGAGTGAGACACGTGGATATACTCTATCTCTGTCTTCTACCTGTGCTGTTCCTTCTGAGCAGGCTGAGTGAGACACGTGGATATACTCTATAACTGTCTTATACCTCTGCTGTTCCTTCTGAGCAGGCTGAGTGAGGTGTAGATCAGACACGTGGATATACTCTATCTCTGTCTTCTACCTCTGCTGTACCTTCTGAGCAGGCTATGTGAGACACGTGGATATACTCTATTTCTGTCTTCTACCTCTGCTGTTTCTTCTGAGCAGGCTGAGTGAGGTGTAGATCAGACACGTGGATATACTCTATATCTGTCTTCTACCTCTGCTGTTCCTTCTGGGCAGGCTGAGTGAGTTGTAGATCAGACACGTGGATATACTATATCTCTGTCTTCTAACTCTGCTGTTCCTTCTGAGCAGGCTGAGTGAGACACGTGGATATACTCTATCTCTGTCTTCTACCTCTGCTGTTCCTTCTGAGCAGGCTGAGTAAGGTGTAGATCAGACACGTGGATATACTCTATCTCTGTCTTTTACCTCTGGTGTTCCTTCTGAGCAGCCTGAGTGAGGTGTAGATCAGACACGTGGATATACTCTATCTTTTTTTTCTACCTCTGCTGTTCCTTCTGAGCAGCCTGAGTGAGATACGTGGATATACTCTATCTCTGTCTTCTACCTCTGCTGTTCTTTCTGAGCAGGATGAGTGAGACACGTGGATATACTCTATCTCTGTCTTCGACCTCTGCTGTTCCTTCTGAGCAGGCTGAGTAAGGTGTAGATCAGACACGTGAATATACTCTATCTCTGTCTTCTACCTCTGCTGTTCCTTCTGAGCAGGCTGAGTGAGGTCTAGATCAGACACGTGGATATACTCTATCTCTGTCTTCTACCTCTTCTGTTCCTTCTGAGCAGGCTGAGTGAGGTGTAGATCAGACACGTGGATATACTCTATCTATGTCTTCTACCTCTGCTGTTCCTTCTGAGCAGCCTGAGTGAGACACGTGGATATACTCTATCTCTGTCTTCTACCTCTGCTGTTCCTTCTGAGCAGGCTGAGTAAGGTGTAGATCAGACACGTGGATATATTCTATCTCTGTCTTCTACCTCTGGTGTTCCTTCTGAGCAGCCTGAGTGAGGTGTAGATCAGACACGTGGATATACTCTATCTTTTTCTTCTACCTCTGCTGTTCCTTCTGAGCAGCCTGAGTGAGATACGTGGATATACTCTATCTCTGTCTTCTACCTCTGCTGTTCTTTCTGAGCAGGATGAGTGAGACACGTGGATATACTCTATCTCTGTCTTCGACCTCTGCTGTTCCTTCTGAGCAGGCTGAGTAAGGTGTAGATCAGACACGTGAATATACTCTATCTCTGTCTTCTACCTCTGCTGTTCCTTCTGAGCAGGCTGAGTGAGGTCTAGATCAGACACGTGGATATACTCTATCTCTGTCTTCTACCTCTTCTGTTCATTCTGAGCAGGCTGAGTGAGGTGTAGATCAGACACGTGGATATACTCTATCTCTGTCTTCTACCTCTGCTGTTCCTTCTGAGCAGCCTGAGTGAGACACGTGGATATACTCTATCTCTGTCTTCTACCTCTGCTGTTCCTTCTGAGCAGGCTGAGTGAGGTGTAGATCAGACACGTGGATATACTCTATCTCTGTCTTCTACCTCTGCTGTTCCTTCTGAGCAGGCTGAGTGAGACACGTGGATATACTATATCTCTGTCTTCTACCTCTGCTGTTCCTTCTGAGCAGGCTGAGTGAGACACGTGGATATACTCTATCTCTGTCTTCTACCTCTGCTGTTCCTTCTGAGCAGGCTGAGTGAGGTGTAGATCAGACACTTGGATATACTCTATATCTGTCTTCTACCTCTGCTGTTCCTTCTGAGCAGGCTGAGTGAGACACGTGGATATACTCTATCTCTGTCTTCTACCTTTGCTGTTCCTTCTGAGCAGGCTGAGTGAGGTGTAGATCAGACACGTGGATATACTCTATCTCTGTCTTCTAGCTGTGCTGTTCCTTCTGAGCAGGCTGAGTGAGACACGTGGATATACTCTATAACTGTCTTATACCTCTGCTGTTCCTTCTGAGCAGGCTGAGTGAGGTGTAGATCAGACACGTGGATATACTCTATCTCTGTCTTCTACCTCTGCTGTACCTTCTGAGCAGGCTATGTGAGACACGTGGATATACTCTATTTCTGTCTTCTACCTCTGCTGTTCCTTCTGAGCAGGCTGAGTGAGGTGTAGATCATACACGTGGATATACTCTATATCTGTCTTCTACCTCTGCTGTTCCTTCTGGGCAGGCTGAGTGAGTTGTAGATCAGACACGTGGATATACTATATCTCTGTCTTCTACCTCTGCTGTTCCTTCTGAGCAGGCTGAGTGAGGTGTAGATCAGACACGTGGATATACTCTATCTCTGTCTTCTACCTCTGCTGTTCCTTCTGAGCAGGCTGAGTGAGACACGTGGATATACTCTATCTCTGTCTTCTACCTCTGCTGTTCCTTCTGAGCAGGCTGAGTGAGACACGTGGATATACTATATCTCTGTCTTCTACCTCTGCTGTTTCTTCTGAGCAGGCTGAGTGAGGTGTAGATCAGACACGTGGATATACTCTATATCTGTCTTCTACCTCTGCTGTTCCTTCTGGGCAGGCTGAGTGAGTTGTAGATCAGACACGTGGATATACTATATCTCTGTCTTCTAACTCTGCTGTTCCTTCTGAGCAGGCTGAGTGAGACACGTGGATATACTCTATCTCTGTCTTCTACCTGTGCTGTTCCTTCTGAGCAGGCTGAGTGAGACACGTGGATATACTCTATAACTGTCTTATACCTCTGCTGTTCCTTCTGAGCAGGCTGAGTGAGGTGTAGATCAGACACGTGGATATACTCTATATCTGTCTTCTACCTCTGCTGTACCTTCTGAGCAGGCTATGTGAGACACGTGGATATACTCTATTTCTGTCTTCTACCTCTGCTGTTTCTTCTGAGCAGGCTGAGTGAGGTGTAGATCAGACACGTGGATATACTCTATATCTGTCTTCTACCTCTGCTGTTCCTTCTGGGCAGGCTGAGTGAGTTGTAGATCAGACACGTGGATATACTATATCTCTGTCTTCTAACTCTGCTGTTCCTTCTGAGCAGGCTGAGTGAGACACGTGGATATACTCTATCTCTGTCTTCTACCTCTGCTGTTCCTTCTGAGCAGGCTGAGTAAGGTGTAGATCAGACACGTGGATATACTCTATATCTGTCTTTTACCTCTGGTGTTCCTTCTGAGCAGCCTGAGTGAGGTGTAGATCAGACACGTGGATATACTCTATCTTTTTTTTCTACCTCTGCTGTTCCTTCTGAGCAGCCTGAGTGAGATACGTGGATATACTCTATCTCTGTCTTCTACCTCTGCTGTTCTTTCTGAGCAGGATGAGTGAGACACGTGGATATACTCTATCTCTGTCTTCGACCTCTGCTGTTCCTTCTGAGCAGGCTGAGTAAGGTGTAGATCAGACACGTGAATATACTCTATCTCTGTCTTCTACCTCTGCTGTTCCTTCTGAGCAGGCTGAGTGAGGTCTAGATCAGACACGTGGATATACTCTATCTCTGTCTTCTACCTCTTCTGTTCCTTCTGAGCAGGCTGAGTGAGGTGTAGATCAGACACGTGGATATACTCTATCTATGTCTTCTACCTCTGCTGTTCCTTCTGAGCAGCCTGAGTGAGACACGTGGATATACTCTATCTCTGTCTTCTACCTCTGCTGTTCCTTCTGAGCAGGCTGAGTAAGGTGTAGATCAGACACGTGGATATATTCTATCTCTGTCTTCTACCTCTGGTGTTCCTTCTGAGCAGCCTGAGTGAGGTGTAGATCAGACACGTGGATATACTCTATCTTTTTCTTCTACCTCTGCTGTTCCTTCTGAGCAGCCTGAGTGAGATACGTGGATATACTCTATCTCTGTCTTCTACCTCTGCTGTTCTTTCTGAGCAGGATGAGTGAGACACGTGGATATACTCTATCTCTGTCTTCGACCTCTGCTGTTCCTTCTGAGCAGGCTGAGTAAGGTGTAGATCAGACACGTGAATATACTCTATCTCTGTCTTCTACCTCTGCTGTTCCTTCTGAGCAGGCTGAGTGAGGTCTAGATCAGACACGTGGATATACTCTATCTCTGTCTTCTACCTCTTCTGTTCATTCTGAGCAGGCTGAGTGAGGTGTAGATCAGACACGTGGATATACTCTATCTCTGTCTTCTACCTCTGCTGTTCCTTCTGAGCAGCCTGAGTGAGACACGTGGATATACTCTATCTCTGTCTTCTACCTCTGCTGTTCCTTCTGAGCAGGCTGAGTGAGGTGTAGATCAGACACGTGGATATACTCTATCTCTGTCTTCTACCTCTGCTGTTCCTTCTGAGCAGGCTGAGTGAGACACGTGGATATACTATATCTCTGTCTTCTACCTCTGCTGTTCCTTCTGAGCAGGCTGAGTGAGACACGTGGATATACTCTATCTCTGTCTTCTACCTCTGCTGTTCCTTCTGAGCAGGCTGAGTGAGGTGTAGATCAGACACTTGGATATACTCTATATCTGTCTTCTACCTCTGCTGTTCCTTCTGAGCAGGCTGAGTGAGACACGTGGATATACTCTATCTCTGTCTTCTACCTTTGCTGTTCCTTCTGAGCAGGCTGAGTGAGGTGTAGATCAGACACGTGGATATACTCTATCTCTGTCTTCTAGCTGTGCTGTTCCTTCTGAGCAGGCTGAGTGAGACACGTGGATATACTCTATAACTGTCTTATACCTCTGCTGTTCCTTCTGAGCAGGCTGAGTGAGGTGTAGATCAGACACGTGGATATACTCTATCTCTGTCTTCTACCTCTGCTGTACCTTCTGAGCAGGCTATGTGAGACACGTGGATATACTCTATTTCTGTCTTCTACCTCTGCTGTTCCTTCTGAGCAGGCTGAGTGAGGTGTAGATCATACACGTGGATATACTCTATATCTGTCTTCTACCTCTGCTGTTCCTTCTGGGCAGGCTGAGTGAGTTGTAGATCAGACACGTGGATATACTATATCTCTGTCTTCTACCTCTGCTGTTCCTTCTGAGCAGGCTGAGTGAGACACGTGGATATACTCTATCTCTGTCTTCTACCTCTGCTGTTCCTTCTGAGCAGGCTGAGTGAGGTGTAGATCAGACACTTGGATATACTCTATATCTGTCTTCTACCTCTGCTGTTCCTTCTGAGCAGGCTGAGTGAGACACGTGGATATACTCTATCTCTGTCTTCTACCTTTGCTGTTCCTTCTGAGCAGGCTGAGTGAGGTGTAGATCAGACACGTGGATATACTCTATCTCTGTCTTCTAGCTGTGCTGTTCCTTCTGAGCAGGCTGAGTGAGACACGTGGATATACTCTATAACTGTCTTATACCTCTGCTGTTCCTTCTGAGCAGGCTGAGTGAGGTGTAGATCAGACACGTGGATATACTCTATCTCTGTCTTCTACCTCTGCTGTACCTTCTGAGCAGGCTATGTGAGACACGTGGATATACTCTATTTCTGTCTTCTACCTCTGCTGTTCCTTCTGAGCAGGCTGAGTGAGGTGTAGATCATACACGTGGATATACTCTATATCTGTCTTCTACCTCTGCTGTTCCTTCTGGGCAGGCTGAGTGAGTTGTAGATCAGACACGTGGATATACTATATCTCTGTCTTCTACCTCTGCTGTTCCTTCTGAGCAGGCTGAGTGAGGTGTAGATCAGACACGTGGATATACTCTATCTCTGTCTTCTACCTCTGCTGTTCCTTCTGAGCAGGCTGAGTGAGACACGTGGATATACTATATCTCTGTCTTCTACCTCTGCTGTTCCTTCTGAGCAGGCTGAGTGAGACACGTGGATATACTCTATCTCTGTCTTCTACCTCTGCTGTTCCTTCTGAGCAGGCTGAGTGAGGTGTAGATCAGACACTTGGATATACTCTATATCTGTCTTCTACATCTGCTGTTCCTTCTGAGCAGGCTGAGTGAGACACGTGGATATACTCTATAACTGTCTTCTACCTCTGCTGTTCCTTCTGAGCAGGCTGAGTGAGGTGTAGATCAGACACGTGGATATACTCTATCTCCGTCTTCTACCTCTGCTGTTCCTTCTGAGCAGGCTGAGTGAGACACGTGGATATACTCTATCTCTGTCTTCTACCTTTGCTGTTCCTTCTGAGCAGGCTGAGTGAGGTGTAGATCAGACACGTGGATATACTCTATCTCTGTCTTTTACCTGTGCTGTTCCTTCTGAGCAGGCTGAGTGAGACACGTGGATATACTCTATAACTGTCTTATACCTCTGCTGTTCCTTCTGAGCAGGCTGAGTGAGGTGTAGATCAGACACGTGGATATACTCTATCTCTGTCTTCTACCTCTGCTGTACCTTCTGAGCAGGCTATGTGAGACATGTGGATATACTCTATTTCTGTCTTCTACCTCTGCTGTTTCTTCTGAGCAGGCTGAGTGAGGTGTAGATCAGACACGTGGATATACTCTATATCTGTCTTCTACCTCTGCTGTTCCTTCTGGGCAGGCTGAGTGAGTTGTAGATCAGACACGTGGATATACTATATCTCTGTCTTCTAACTCTGCTGTTCCTTCTGAGCAGGCTGAGTGAGACACGTGGATATACTCTATCTCTGTCTTCTACCTGTGCTGTTCCTTCTGACCAGGCTGAGTGAGACACGTGGATATACTCTATAACTGTCTTATACCTCTGCTGTTCCTTCTGAGCAGGCTGAGTGAGGTGTAGATCAGACACGTGGATATACTCTATCTCTGTCTTCTACCTCTGCTGTACCTTCTGAGCAGGCTATGTGAGACACGTGGATATACTCTATTTCTGTCTTCTACCTCTGCTGTTTCTTCTGAGCAGGCTGAGTGAGGTGTAGATCAGACACGTGGATATACTCTATATCTGTCTTCTACCTCTGCTGTTCCTTCTGGGCAGGCTGAGTGAGTTGTAGATCAGACACGTGGATATACTATATCTCTGTCTTCTAACTCTGCTGTTCCTTCTGAGCAGGCTGAGTGAGACACGTGGATATACTCTATCTCTGTCTTCTACCTCTGCTGTTCCTTCTGAGCAGGCTGAGTAAGGTGTAGAACAGACACGTGGATATACTCTATCTCTGTCTTTTACCTCTGGTGTTCCTTCTGAGCAGCCTGAGTGAGGTGTAGATCAGACACGTGGATATACTCTATCTTTTTCTTCTACCTCTGCTGTTCCTTCTGAGCAGCCTGAGTGAGATACGTGGATATACTCTATCTCTGTCTTCTACCTCTGCTGTTCTTTCTGAGCAGGATGAGTGAGACACGTGGATATACTCTATCTCTGTCTTCGACCTCTGCTGTTCCTTCTGAGCAGGCTGAGTAAGGTGTAGATCAGACACGTGAATATACTCTATCTCTGTCTTCTACCTCTGCTGTTCCTTCTGAGCAGGCTGAGTGAGGTGTAGATCAGACACGTGGATATACTCTATCTCTGTCTTCTACCTCTGCTGTTCCTTCTGAGCAGCCTGAGTGAGACACGTGGATATACTCTATCTCTGTCTTCTACCTTTGCTGTTCCTTCTGAGCAGGCTGAGTAAGGTGTAGATCAGACACGTGGATATATTCTATCTCTGTCTTCTACCTCTGGTGTTCCTTCTGAGCAGCCTGAGTGAGGTGTAGATCAGACACGTGGATATACTCTATCTTTTTCTTCTACCTCTGCTGTTCCTTCTGAGCAGCCTGAGTGAGATACGTGGATATACTCTATCTCTGTCTTCTACCTCTGCTGTTCTTTCTGAGCAGGATGAGTGAGACACGTGGATATACTCTATCTCTGTCTTCGACCTCTGCTGTTCCTTCTGAGCAGGCTGAGTAAGGTGTAGATCAGACACGTGAATATACTATATCTCTGTCTTCTACCTCTGCTGTTCCTTCTGAGCAGGCTGAGTGAGGTCTAGATCAGACACGTGGATATACTCTATCTCTGTCTTCTACCTCTTCTGTTCATTCTGAGCAGGCTGAGTGAGGTGTAGATCAGACACGTGGATATACTCTATCTCTGTCTTCTACCTCTGCTGTTCCTTCTGAGCAGCCTGAGTGAGACACGTGGATATACTCTATCTCTGTCTTCTACCTCTGCTGTTCCTTCTGAGCAGGCTGAGTGAGGTGTAGATCAGACACGTGGATATACTCTATCTCTGTCTTCTACCTCTGCTGTTCCTTCTGAGCAGGCTGAGTGAGACACGTGGATATACTATATCTCTGTCTTCTACCTCTGCTGTTCCTTCTGAGCAGGCTGAGTGAGACACGTGGATATACTCTATCTCTGTCTTCTACCTCTGCTGTTCCTTCTGAGCAGGCTGAGTGAGGTGTAGATCAGACACTTGGATATACTCTATATCTGTCTTCTACCTCTGCTGTTCCTTCTGAGCAGGCTGAGTGAGACACGTGGATATACTCTATCTCTGTCTTCTACCTTTGCTGTTCCTTCTGAGCAGGCTGAGTGAGGTGTAGATCAGACACGTGGATATACTCTATCTCTGTCTTCTACCTCTGGTGTTCCTTCTGAGCAGCCTGAGTGAGGTGTAGATCAGACACGTGGATATACTCTATCTTTTTCTTCTACCTCTGCTGTTCCTTCTGAGCAGCCTGAGTGAGATACGTGGATATACTCTATCTCTGTCTTCTACCTCTGCTGTTCTTTCTGAGCAGGATGAGTGAGACACGTGGATATACTCTATCTCTGTCTTCGACCTCTGCTGTTCCTTCTGAGCAGGCTGAGTAAGGTGTAGATCAGACACGTGAATATACTATATCTCTGTCTTCTACCTCTGCTGTTCCTTCTGAGCAGGCTGAGTGAGGTCTAGATCAGACACGTGGATATACTCTATCTCTGTCTTCTACCTCTTCTGTTCATTCTGAGCAGGCTGAGTGAGGTGTAGATCAGACACGTGGATATACTCTATCTCTGTCTTCTACCTCTGCTGTTCCTTCTGAGCAGCCTGAGTGAGACACGTGGATATACTCTATCTCTGTCTTCTACCTCTGCTGTTCCTTCTGAGCAGGCTGAGTGAGGTGTAGATCAGACACGTGGATATACTCTATCTCTGTCTTCTACCTCTGCTGTTCCTTCTGAGCAGGCTGAGTGAGACACGTGGATATACTCTATCTCTGTCTTCTACCTCTGCTGTTCCTTCTGAGCAGGCTGAGTGAGGTGTAGATCAGACACTTGGATATACTCTATATCTGTCTTCTACCTCTGCTGTTCCTTCTGAGCAGGCTGAGTGAGACACGTGGATATACTCTATCTCTGTCTTCTACCTTTGCTGTTCCTTCTGAGCAGGCTGAGTGAGGTGTAGATCAGACACGTGGATATACTCTATCTCTGTCTTCTACCTGTGCTGTTCCTTCTGAGCAGGCTGAGTGAGACACGTGGATATACTCTATAACTGTCTTATACCTCTGCTGTTCCTTCTGAGCAGGCTGAGTGAGGTGTAGATCAGACACGTGGATATACTCTATCTCTGTCTTCTACCTCTGCTGTACCTTCTGAGCAGGCTATGTGAGACACGTGGATATACTCTATTTCTGTCTTCTACCTCTGCTGTTCCTTCTGAGCAGGCTGAGTGAGGTGTAGATCATACACGTGGATATACTCTATATCTGTCTTCTACCTCTGCTGTTCCTTCTGGGCAGGCTGAGTGAGTTGTAGATCAGACACGTGGATATACTATATCTCTGTCTTCTAACTCTGCTGTTCCTTCTGAGCAGGCTGAGTGAGACACGTGGATATACTCTATCTCTGTCTTCTACCTCTGCTGTTCCTTCTGAGCAGGCTGAGTAAGGTGTAGATCAGACACGTGGATATACTCTATCTCTGTCTTCTACCTCTGGTGTTCCTTCTGAGCAGCCTGAATGAGGTGTAGATCAGACACGTGGATATACTCTATCTTTTTCTTCTACCTCTGCTGTTCCTTCTGAGCAGCCTGAGTGAGATACGTGGATATACTCTATCTCTGTATTCTACCTCTGCTGTTCTTTCTGAGCAGGATGAGTGAGACACGTGGATATACTCTATCTCTGTCTTCGACCTCTGCTGTTCCTTCTGAGCAGGCTGAGTAAGGTGTAGATCAGACACGTGAATATACTCTATCTCTGTCTTCTACCTCTGCTGTTCCTTCTGAGCAGGCTGAGTGAGGTCTAGATCAGACACGTGGATATACTCTATCTCTGTCTTCTACCTCTTCTGTTCCTTCTGAGCAGGCTGAGTGAGGTGTAGATCAGACACGTGGATATACTCTATCTCTGTCTTCGACCTCTGCTGTTTCTTCTGAGCAGCCTGAGTGAGACACGTGGATATACTCTATCTCTGTCTTCTACCTCTGCTGTTCCTTCTGAGCAGGCTGAGTAAGGTGTAGATCAGACACGTGGATATATTCTATCTCTGTCTTCTACCTCTGGTGTTCCTTCTGAGCAGCCTGAGTGAGGTGTAGATCAGACACGTGGATATACTCTATCTTTTTCTTCTACCTCTGCTGTTCCTTCTGAGCAGCCTGAGTGAGATACGTGGATATACTCTATCTTTGTCTTCTACCTCTGCTGTTCTTTCTGAGCAGGATGAGTGAGACACGTGGATATACTCTGTCTTCGACCTCTGCTGTTCCTTCTGAGCAGGCTGAGTAAGGTGTAGATCAGACACGTGAATATACTCTATCTCTGTCTTCTACCTCTGCTGTTCCTTCTGAGCAGGCTGAGTGAGGTCTAGATCAGACACGTGGATATACTCTATCTCTGTCTTCTACCTCTTCTGTTCATTCTGAGCAGGCTGAGTGAGGTGTAGATCAGACACGTGGATATACTCTATCTCTGTCTTCTACCTCTGCTGTTCCTTCTGAGCAGCCTGAGTGAGACACGTGGATATACTCTATCTCTGTCTTCTACCTCTGCTGTTCCTTCTGAGCAGGCTGAGTGAGGTGTAGATCAGACACGTGGATATACTCTATCTCTGTCTTCTACCTCTGCTGTTCCTTCTGAGCAGGCTGAGTGAGACACGTGGATATACTATATCTCTGTCTTCTACCTCTGCTGTTCCTTCTGAGCAGGCTGAGTGAGACACGTGGATATACTCTATCTCTGTCTTCTACCTCTGCTGTTCCTTCTGAGCAGGCTGAGTGAGGTGTAGATCAGACACTTGGATATACTCTATATCTGTCTTCTACATCTGCTGTTCCTTCTGAGCAGGCTGAGTGAGACACGTGGATATACTCTATCTCTGTCTTCTACCTTTGCTGTTCCTTCTGAGCAGGCTGAGTGAGGTGTAGATCAGACACGTGGATATACTCTATCTCTGTCTTCTACCTGTGCTGTTCCTTCTGAGCAGGCTGAGTGAGGTGTAGATCAGACACGTGGATATACTCTATATCTGTCTTCTACCTCTGCTGTTCCTTCTGGGCAGGCTGAGTGAGTTGTAGATCAGACACGTGGATATACTCTATCTCTGTCTTCTACCTCTGCTGTTCCTTCTGAGCAGGCTGAGTAAGGTGTAGATCAGACACGTGGATATACTCTATCTCTGTCTTCTACCTCTGGTGTTCCTTCTGAGCAGCCTGAGTGAGGTGTAGATCAGACACGTGGATATACTCTATCTTTTTCTTCTACCTCTGCTGTTCCTTCTGAGCAGCCTGAGTGAGATACGTGGATATACTCTATCTCTGTCTTCTACCTCTGCTGTTCTTTCTGAGCAGGATGAGTGAGACACGTGGATATACTCTATCTATGTCTTCTACCTCTGCTGTTCTTTCTGAGCAGGATGAGTGAGACACGTGGATATACTCTATCTCTGTCTTCGACCTCTGCTGTTCCTTCTGAGCAGGCTGAGTAAGGTGTAGATTAGACACGTGAATATACTCTATCTCTGTCTTCTACCTCTGCTGTTCCTTCTGAGCAGGCTGAGTGAGGTCTAGATCAGACACGTGGATATACTCTATCTCTGTCTTCTACCTCTTCTGTTCCTTCTGAGCAGGCTGAGTGAGGTGTAGATCAGACACGTGGATATACTCTATCTCTGTCTTCTACCTCTGCTGTTCCTTCTGAGCAGCCTGAGTGAGACACGTGGATATACTCTATCTCTGTCTTCTACCTCTGCTGTTCCTTCTGAGCAGGCTGAGTAAGGTGTAGATCAGACACGTGGATATATTCTATCTCTGTCTTCTACCTCTGGTGTTCCTTCTGAGCAGCCTGAGTGAGGTGTAGATCAGACACGTGGATATACTCTATCTTTTTCTTCTACCTCTGCTGTTCCTTCTGAGCAGCCTGAGTGAGATACGTGGATATACTCTATCTCTGTCTTCTACCTCTGCTGTTCTTTCTGAGCAGGATGAGTGAGACACGTGGATATACTCTATCTCTGTCTTCGACCTCTGCTGTTCCTTCTGAGCAGGCTGAGTAAGGTGTAGATCAGACACGTGAATATACTCTATCTCTGTCTTCTACCTCTGCTGTTCCTTCTGAGCAGGCTGAGTGAGGTCTAGATCAGACACGTGGATATACTCTATCTCTGTCTTCTACCTCTTCTGTTCATTCTGAGCAGGCTGAGTGAGGTGTAGATCAGACACGTGGATATACTCTATCTCTGTCTTCTACCTCTGCTGTTCCTTCTGAGCAGCCTGAGTGAGACACGTGGATATACTCTATCTCTGTCTTCTACCTCTGCTGTTCCTTCTGAGCAGGCTGAGTGAGGTGTAGATCAGACACGTGGATATACTCTATCTCTGTCTTCTACCTCTGCTGTTCCTTCTGAGCAGGCTGAGTGAGACACGTGGATATACTATATCTCTGTCTTCTACCTCTGCTGTTCCTTCTGAGCAGGCTGAGTGAGACACGTGGATATACTCTATCTCTGTCTTCTACCTCTGCTGTTCCTTCTGAGCAGGCTGAGTGAGGTGTAGATCAGACACTTGGATATACTCTATATCTGTCTTCTACATCTGCTGTTCCTTCTGAGCAGGCTGAGTGAGACACGTGGATATACTCTATAACTGTCTTCTACCTCTGCTGTTCCTTCTGAGCAGGCTGAGTGAGGTGTAGATCAGACACGTGGATATACTCTATCTCTGTCTTCTACCTCTGCTGTACCTTCTGAGCAGGCTATGTGAGACACGTGGATATACTCTATTTCTGTCTTCTACCTCTGCTGTTCCTTCTGAGCAGGCTGAGTGAGGTGTAGATCAGACACGTGGATATACTCTATATCTGTCTTCTACCTCTGCTGTTCCTTCTGAGCAGGCTGAGTGAGACACGTGGATATACTCTATCTCTGTCTTCTACCTTTGCTGTTCCTTCTGAGCAGGCTGAGTGAGGTGTAGATCAGACACGTGGATATACTCTATCTCTGTCTTCTACCTGTGCTGTTCCTTCTGAGCAGGCTGAGTGAGACACGTGGATATACTCTATAACTGTCTTATACCTCTGCTGTTCCTTCTGAGCAGGCTGAGTGAGGTGTAGATCAGACACGTGGATATACTCTATCTCTGTCTTCTACCTCTGCTGTACCTTCTGAGCAGGCTATGTGAGACACGTGGATATACTCTATTTCTGTCTTCTACCTCTGCTGTTCCTTCTGAGCAGGCTGAGTGAGGTGTAGATCAGACACGTGGATATACTCTATATCTGTCTTCTACCTCTGCTGTTCCTTCTGGGCAGGCTGAGTGAGTTGTAGATCAGACACGTGGATATACTATATCTCTGTCTTCTAACTCTGCTGTTCCTTCTGAGCAGGCTGAGTGAGACACGTGGATATACTCTATCTCTGTCTTCTACCTCTGCTGTTCCTTCTGAGCAGGCTGAGCAAGGTGTAGATCAGACACGTGGATATACTCTATCTCTGTCTTCTACCTCTGGTGTTCCTTCTGAGCAGCCTGAGTGAGGTGTAGATCAGACACGTGGATATACTCTATCTTTTTCTTCTACCTCTGCTGTTCCTTCTGAGCAGCCTGAGTGAGATACGTGGATATACTCTATCTCTGTCTTCTACCTCCGCTGTTCTTTCTGAGCAGGATGAGTGAGACACGTGGATATACTCTATCTCTGTCTTCGACCTCTGCTGTTCCTTCTGAGCAGGCTGAGTAAGGTGTAGATCAGACACGTGAATATACTCTATCTCTGTCTTCTACCTCTGCTGTTCCTTCTGAGCAGGCTGAGTGAGGTCTAGATCAGACACGTGGATATACTCTATCTCTGTCTTCTACCTCTGCTGTTCCTTCTGAGCAGCCTGAGTGAGACACGTGGATATACTCTATCTCTGTCTTCTACCTCTGCTGTTCCTTCTGAGCAGGCTGAGTGAGGTGTAGATCAGACACGTGGATATACTCTATCTCTGTCTTCTACCTCTGCTGTTCCTTCTGAGCAGGCTGAGTGAGACACGTGGATATACTATATCTCTGTCTTCTACCTCTGCTGTTTCTTCTGAGCAGGCTGAGTGAGACACGTGGATATACTCTATCTCTGTCTTCTACCTCTGCTGTTCCTTCTGAGCAGGCTGAGTGAGGTGTAGATCAGACACTTGGATATACTCTATATCTGTCTTCTACATCTGCTGTTCCTTCTGAGCAGGCTGAGTGAGACACGTGGATATACTCTATAACTGTCTTCTACCTCTGCTGTTCCTTCTGAGCAGGCTGAGTGAGGTGTAGATCAGACACGTGGATATAGTCTATCTCCGTCTTCTACCTCTGCTGTTCCTTCTGAGCAGGCTGAGTGAGACACGTGGATATACTCTATCTCTGTATTCTATCTTTGCTGTTCCTTCTGAGCAGGCTGAGTGAGGTGTAGATCAGACACGTGGATATACTCTATCTCTGTCTTCTACCTGTGCTGTTCCTTCTGAGCAGGCTGAGTGAGACACGTGGATATACTCTATAACTGTCTTATACCTCTGCTGTTCCTTCTGAGCAGGCTGAGTGAGGTGTAGATCAGACACGTGGATATACTCTATCTCCGTCTTCTACCTCTGCTGTTCCTTCTGAGCAGGCTGAGTGAGACACGTGGTTATACTCTATCTCTGTCTTCTACCTCTGCTGTTCCTTCTGAGCAGGCTGAGTGAGACACGTGGATATACTCTATCTCTGTCTTCTACCTCTGCTGTTCCTTCTGAGTAGGCTGAGTGAGGTTTATATCAGACACGTGGATATACTCTATCTCTGACTTCTAACTCTGCTGTTCCTTCTGAGCAGTCTGAGTGAGACACGTGGATATACTCTATCTCTGTATTCTACCTCTGCTGTTCCTTCTGAGCAGGCTGAGTGAGACACGTGGATATACTCTATCTCTGTATTCTACCTCTGATGTTCCTTCTGAACAGGCTGAGTGAGGTGTAGATCTGACACGTGGATATACTCTATTTCTGTCTTTTACCTCTGCTGTTACTTCTGAGCAGGCTGGGTGAGACACGTGGATATACTCTATCTCTGTCTTCTACCTCTGCTGTTCCTTCTGAGCAGGCTGAGTGAGGTGTAGATCAGACACGTGGATATACTATATCTCTGTCTTCTACCTCTGCTGTTCCTTCTGAGCAGGCTGAGTGAGGTGTAGATCAGACACGTGGATATACTCTATCTCTGTCTTCTACCTCTGCTGTTCCTTCTGAGCAGGATGAGTGAGACACGTGGATATATCTCTGTCTTCTACCTCTGCTGTTCATTCTGAGCAGGCTGAGTGCGGTGTAGATCAGACACGTGGATATACTCTATCTCTTTCTTCTACCTCTGCTGTTCCTTCTGAGCAGGCTGAGTGAGGTGTAGATCAGACACATGGATATACTCTATCTCTGTCTTTTACCTCTGCTGTTCCTTATGAGCAGCCTGAGTGAGATACGTGGATATACTCTATCTCTGTCTTCTACCTCTGCTGTTCCTTCTGAGCAGGATGAGTGAGACACGTGGATATACTCTATCTCTGTCTTCTACCTCTGCTGTTCTTTCTGAGCAGGCTGAGTGAGGTGTAGATCAGACACGTGGATATACTCTATCTCTGTCTTCTACCTCTGCTTTTCCTTCTGAGCAGGCTGAGTGAGACACTTGGATATACTATATCTCTGTATTCTACCTCTGCTGTTCCTTCTGAGCAGGCTGAGTGAGACACGTGGATATACTCTATCTCTGTCTTCTACCTCTGCTGTTCCTTCTGAGCAGGCTGAGTGAGGTGTAGATCAGACACTTGGATATACTCTATATCTGTCTTCTACATCTGCTGTTCCTTCTGAGCAGGCTGAGTGAGACACGTGGATATACTCTATAACTGTCTTCTACCTCTGCTGTTCCTTCTGAGCAGGCTGAGTGAGGTGTAGATCAGACACGTGGATATACTCTATATCTGTCTTCTACCTCTGCTGTTCCTTCTGGGCAGGCTGAGTGAGTTGTAGATCAGACACGTGGATATACTATATCTCTGTCTTCTAACTCTGCTGTTCCTTCTGAGCAGGCTGAGTGAGACACGTGGATATACTCTATCTCTGTCTTCTACCTCTGCTGTTCCTTCTGAGCAGGCTGAGCAAGGTGTAGATCAGACACGTGGATATACTCTATCTCTGTCTTCTACCTCTGGTGTTCCTTCTGAGCAGCCTGAGTGAGGTGTAGATCAGACACGTGGATATACTCTATCTTTTTCTTCTACCTCTGCTGTTCCTTCTGAGCAGCCTGAGTGAGATACGTGGATATACTCTATCTCTGTCTTCTACCTCCGCTGTTCTTTCTGAGCAGGATGAGTGAGACACGTGGATATACTCTATCTCTGTCTTCGACCTCTGCTGTTCCTTCTGAGCAGGCTGAGTAAGGTGTAGATCAGACACGTGAATATACTCTATCTCTGTCTTCTACCTCTGCTGTTCCTTCTGAGCAGGCTGAGTGAGGTCTAGATCAGACACGTGGATATACTCTATCTCTGTCTTCTACCTCTGCTGTTCCTTCTGAGCAGGCTGAGTGAGGTGTAGATCAGACACGTGGATATACTCTATCTCTGTCTTCTACCTCTGCTGTTCCTTCTGAGCAGGCTGAGTGAGACACGTGGATATACTATATCTCTGTCTTCTACCTCTGCTGTTCCTTCTGAGTAGGCTGAGTGAGACACGTGGATATACTCTATCTCTGTCTTCTACCTCTGCTGTTCCTTCTGAGCAGGCTGAGTGAGGTGTAGATCAGACACTTGGATATACTCTATATCTGTCTTCTACATCTGCTGTTCCTTCTGAGCAGGCTGAGTGAGACACGTGGATATACTCTATAACTGTCTTCTACCTCTGCTGTTCCTTCTGAGCAGGCTGAGTGAGGTGTAGATCAGACACGTGGATATAGTCTATCTCCGTCTTCTACCTCTGCTGTTCCTTCTGAGCAGGCTGAGTGAGACACGTGGATATACTCTATCTCTGTATTCTATCTTTGCTGTTCCTTCTGAGCAGGCTGAGTGAGGTGTAGATCAGACACGTGGATATACTCTATCTCTGTCTTCTACCTGTGCTGTTCCTTCTGAGCAGGCTGAGTGAGACACGTGGATATACTCTATAACTGTCTTATACCTCTGCTGTTCCTTCTGAGCAGGCTGAGTGAGGTGTAGATCAGACACGTGGATATACTCTATCTCCGTCTTCTACCTCTGCTGTTCCTTCTGAGCAGGCTGAGTGAGACACGTGGTTATACTCTATCTCTGTCTTCTACCTCTGCTGTTCCTTCTGAGCAGGCTGAGTGAGACACGTGGATATACTCTATCTCTGTCTTCTACCTCTGCTGTTCCTTCTGAGTAGGCTGAGTGAGGTTTATATCAGACACGTGGATATACTCTATCTCTGACTTCTAACTCTGCTGTTCCTTCTGAGCAGTCTGAGTGAGACACGTGGATATACTCTATCTCTGTATTCTACCTCTGCTGTTCCTTCTGAGCAGGCTGAGTGAGACACGTGGATATACTCTATCTCTGTATTCTACCTCTGATGTTCCTTCTGAACAGGCTGAGTGAGGTGTAGATCTGACACGTGGATATACTCTATTTCTGTCTTTTACCTCTGCTGTTACTTCTGAGCAGGCTGGGTGAGACACGTGGATATACTCTATCTCTGTCTTCTACCTCTGCTGTTCCTTCTGAGCAGGCTGAGTGAGGTGTAGATCAGACACGTGGATATACTATATCTCTGTCTTCTACCTCTGCTGTTCCTTCTGAGCAGGCTGAGTGAGGTGTAGATCAGACACGTGGATATACTCTATCTCTGTCTTCTACCTCTGCTGTTCCTTCTGAGCAGGATGAGTGAGACACGTGGATATATCTCTGTCTTCTACCTCTGCTGTTCATTCTGAGCAGGCTGAGTGCGGTGTAGATCAGACACGTGGATATACTCTATCTCTTTCTTCTACCTCTGCTGTTCCTTCTGAGCAGGCTGAGTGAGGTGTAGATCAGACACATGGATATACTCTATCTCTGTCTTTTACCTCTGCTGTTCCTTATGAGCAGCCTGAGTGAGATACGTGGATATACTCTATCTCTGTCTTCTACCTCTGCTGTTCCTTCTGAGCAGGATGAGTGAGACACGTGGATATACTCTATCTCTGTCTTCTACCTCTGCTGTTCTTTCTGAGCAGGCTGAGTGAGGTGTAGATCAGACACGTGGATATACTCTATCTCTGTCTTCTACCTCTGCTTTTCCTTCTGAGCAGGCTGAGTGAGACACGTGGATATACTATATCTCTGTATTCTACCTCTGCTGTTCCTTCTGAGCAGGCTGAGTGAGACACGTGGATATACTCTATCTCTGTCTTCTACCTCTGCTGTTCCTTCTGAGCAGGCTGAGTGAGGTGTAGATCAGACACTTGGATATACTCTATATCTGTCTTCTACATCTGCTGTTCCTTCTGAGCAGGCTGAGTGAGACACGTGGATATACTCTATAACTGTCTTCTACCTCTGCTGTTCCTTCTGAGCAGGCTGAGTGAGGTGTAGATCAGACACGTGGATATACTCTATATCTGTCTTCTACCTCTGCTGTTCCTTCTGGGCAGGCTGAGTGAGTTGTAGATCAGACACGTGGATATACTATATCTCTGTCTTCTAACTCTGCTGTTCCTTCTGAGCAGGCTGAGTGAGACACGTGGATATACTCTATATCTGTCTTCTACCTCTGCTGTTCCTTCTGAGCAGGCTGAGCAAGGTGTAGATCAGACACGTGGATATACTCTATCTCTGTCTTCTACCTCTGGTGTTCCTTCTGAGCAGCCTGAGTGAGGTGTAGATCAGACACGTGGATATACTCTATCTTTTTCTTCTACCTCTGCTGTTCCTTCTGAGCAGCCTGAGTGAGATACGTGGATATACTCTATCTCTGTCTTCTACCTCCGCTGTTCTTTCTGAGCAGGATGAGTGAGACACGTGGATATACTCTATCTCTGTCTTCGACCTCTGCTGTTCCTTCTGAGCAGGCTGAGTAAGGTGTAGATCAGACACGTGAATATACTCTATCTCTGTCTTCTACCTCTGCTGTTCCTTCTGAGCAGGCTGAGTGAGGTCTAGATCAGACACGTGGATATACTCTATCTCTGTCTTCTACCTCTTCTGTTCCTTCTGAGCAGGCTGAGTGAGGTGTAGATCAGACACGTGGATATACTCTATCTCTGTCTTCTACCTCTGCTGTTCCTTCTGAGCAGCCTGAGTGAGACACGTGGATATACTCTATCTCTGTCTTCTACCTCTGCTGTTCCTTCTGAGCAGGCTGAGTGAGGTGTAGATCAGACACGTGGATATACTCTATCTCTGTCTTCTACCTCTGCTGTTCCTTCTGAGCAGGCTGAGTGAGACACGTGGATATACTATATCTCTGTCTTCTACCTCTGCTGTTCCTTCTGAGCAGGCTGAGTGAGACACGTGGATATACTCTATCTCTGTCTTCTACCTCTGCTGTTCCTTCTGAGCAGGCTGAGTGAGGTGTAGATCAGACACTTGGATATACTCTATATCTGTCTTCTACATCTGCTGTTCCTTCTGAGCAGGCTGAGTGAGACACGTGGATATACTCTATAACTGTCTTCTACCTCTGCTGTTCCTTCTGAGCAGGCTGAGTGAGGTGTAGATCAGACACGTGGATATAGTCTATCTCCGTCTTCTACCTCTGCTGTTCCTTCTGAGCAGGCTGAGTGAGACACGTGGATATACTCTATCTCTGTCTTCTATCTTTGCTGTTCCTTCTGAGCAGGCTGAGTGAGGTGTAGATCAGACACGTGGATATACTCTATCTCTGTCTTCTACCTGTGCTGTTCCTTCTGAGCAGGCTGAGTGAGACACGTGGATATACTCTATAACTGTCTTATACCTCTGCTGTTCCTTCTGAGCAGGCTGAGTGAGGTGTAGATCAGACACGTGGATATACTCTATCTCCGTCTTCTACCTCTGCTGTTCCTTCTGAGCAGGCTGAGTGAGACACGTGGTTATACTCTATCTCTGTCTTCTACCTCTGCTGTTCCTTCTGAGCAGGCTGAGTGAGACACGTGGATATACTCTATCTCTGTCTTCTACCTCTGCTGTTCCTTCTGAGTAGGCTGAGTGAGGTTTATATCAGACACGTGGATATACTCTATCTCTGACTTCTAACTCTGCTGTTCCTTCTGAGCAGTCTGAGTGAGACACGTGGATATACTCTATCTCTGTATTCTACCTCTGCTGTTCCTTCTGAGCAGGCTGAGTGAGACACGTGGATATACTCTATCTCTGTATTCTACCTCTGATGTTCCTTCTGAACAGGCTGAGTGAGGTGTAGATATGACACGTGGATATACTCTATTTCTGTCTTTTACCTCTGCTGTTACTTCTGAGCAGGCTGGGTGAGACACGTGGATATACTCTATCTCTGTCTTCTACCTCTGCTGTTCCTTCTGAGCAGGCTGAGTGAGGTGTAGATCAGACACGTGGATATACTATATCTCTGTCTTCTACCTCTGCTGTTCCTTCTGAGCAGGCTGAGTGAGGTGTAGATCAGACACGTGGATATACTCTATCTCTGTCTTCTACCTCTGCTGTTCCTTCTGAGCAGGATGAGTGAGACACGTGGATATATCTCTGTCTTCTACCTCTGCTGTTCATTCTGAGCAGGCTGAGTGCGGTGTAGATCAGACACGTGGATATACTCTATCTCTTTCTTCTACCTCTGCTGTTCCTTCTGAGCAGGCTGAGTGAGGTGTAGATCAGACACATGGATATACTCTATCTCTGTCTTTTACCTCTGCTGTTCCTTATGAGCAGCCTGAGTGAGATACGTGGATATACTCTATCTCTGTCTTCTACCTCTGCTGTTCCTTCTGAGCAGGATGAGTGAGACACGTGGATATACTCTATCTCTGTCTTCTACCTCTGCTGTTCTTTCTGAGCAGGCTGAGTGAGGTGTAGATCAGACACGTGGATATACTCTATCTCTGTCTTCTACCTCTGCTGTTCCTTCTGAGCAGGCTGAGTGAGACACGTGGATATACTATATCTCTGTATTCTACCTCTGCTGTTCCTTCTGAGCAGGCTGAGTGAGACACGTGGATATACTCTATCTCTGTCTTCTACCTCTGCTGTTCCTTCTGAGCAGGCTGAGTGAGGTGTAGATCAGACACTTGGATATACTGTATATCTGTCTTCTACATCTGCTGTTCCTTCTGAGCAGGCTGAGTGAGACACGTGGATATACTCTATAACTGTCTTCTACCTCTGCTGTTCCTTCTGAGCAGGCTGAGTGAGGTGTAGATCAGACACGTGGATATAGTCTATCTCCGTCTTCTACCTCTGCTGTTCCTTCTGAGCAGGCTGAGTGAGACACGTGGATATACTCTATCTCTGTCTTCTACCTTTGCTGTTCCTTCTGAGCAGGCTGAGTGAGGTGTAGATCAGACACGTGGATATACTCTATCTCTGTCTTCTACCTGTGCTGTTCCTTCTGCGCAGGCTGAGTGAGACACGTGGATATACTCTATAACTGTCTTATACCTCTGCTGTTCCTTCTGAGCAGGCTGAGTGAGGTGTAGATCAGACACGTGGATATACTCTATCTCCGTCTTCTACCTCTGCTGTTCCTTCTGAGCAGGCTGAGTGAGGTGTAGATCAGACACGTGGATATACTCTATCTCTGTCTTCTACCTCTGCTGTTCCTTCTGAGCAGGATGAGTGAGACACGTGGATATATCTCTGTCTTCTACCTCTGCTGTTCATTCTGAGCAGGCTGAGTGCGGTGTAGATCAGACACGTGGATATACTCTATCTCTTTCTTCTACCTCTGCTGTTCCTTCTGAGCAGGCTGAGTGAGGTGTAGATCAGACACATGGATATACTCTATCTCTGTCTTTTACCTCTGCTGTTCCTTATGAGCAGCCTGAGTGAGATACGTGGATATACTCTATCTCTGTCTTCTACCTCTGCTGTTCCTTCTGAGCAGGATGAGTGAGACACGTGGATATACTCTATCTCTGTCTTCTACCTCTGCTGTTCTTTCTGAGCAGGCTGAGTGAGGTGTAGATCAGACACGTGGATATACTCTATCTCTGTCTTCTACCTCTGCTGTTCCTTCTGAGCAGGCTGAGTGAGACACGTGGATATACTATATCTCTGTATTCTACCTCTGCTGTTCCTTCTGAGCAGGCTGAGTGAGACACGTGGATATACTCTATCTCTGTCTTCTACCTCTGCTGTTCCTTCTGAGCAGGCTGAGTGAGGTGTAGATCAGACACTTGGATATACTGTATATCTGTCTTCTACATCTGCTGTTCCTTCTGAGCAGGCTGAGTGAGACACGTGGATATACTCTATAACTGTCTTCTACCTCTGCTGTTCCTTCTGAGCAGGCTGAGTGAGGTGTAGATCAGACACGTGGATATAGTCTATCTCCGTCTTCTACCTCTGCTGTTCCTTCTGAGCAGGCTGAGTGAGACACGTGGATATACTCTATCTCTGTCTTCTACCTTTGCTGTTCCTTCTGAGCAGGCTGAGTGAGGTGTAGATCAGACACGTGGATATACTCTATCTCTGTCTTCTACCTGTGCTGTTCCTTCTGAGCAGGCTGAGTGAGACACGTGGATATACTCTATAACTGTCTTATACCTCTGCTGTTCCTTCTGAGCAGGCTGAGTGAGGTGTAGATCAGACACGTGGATATACTCTATCTCCGTCTTCTACCTCTGCTGTTCCTTCTGAGCAGGCTGAGTGAGACACGTGGTTATACTCTATCTCTGTCTTCTACCTCTGCTGTTCCTTCTGAGCAGGCTGAGTGAGACACGTGGTTATACTCTATCTCTGTCTTCTACCTCTGCTGTTCCTTCTGAGCAGGCTGAGTGAGACACGTGGATATACTCTATCTCTGTATTCTACCTCTGCTGTTCCTTCTGAGCAGGCTGAGTGAGGTGTAGATCAGACACGTGGATATACTATATCTCTGTCTTCTACCTCTGCTGTTCCTTCTGAGCAGGCTGAGTGAGGTGTAGATCAGACACGTGGATATACTCTATCTCTGTCTTCTACCTCTGCTGTTCCTTCTGAGCAGGATGAGTGAGACACGTGGATATATCTCTTTCTTCTACCTCTGCTGTTCCTTCTGAGCAGGCTGAGTGAGGTGTAGATCAGACACATGGATATACTCTATCTCTGTCTTTTACCTCTGCTGTTCCTTATGAGCAGCCTGAGTGAGATACGTGGATATACTCTATCTCTGTCTTCTACCTCTGCTGTTCCTTCTGAGCAGGATGAGTGAGACACGTGGATATACTCTATCTCTGTCTTCTACCTCTGCTGTTCCTTCTGAGCAGGCTGAGTGAGGTGTAGATCAGACACGTGGATATACTCTATCTCTGTCTTCTACCTCTGCTGTACATTCTGAGCAGGCTATGTGAGACACGTGGATATACTCTATTTCTGTATTCTACCTCTGCTGTTCCTTCTGAGCAGGCTGAGTGAGGTGTAGATCAGACACGTGGATATACTCTATATCTGTCTTCTACCTCTGCTGTTCCTTCTGGGCAGGCTGAGTGAGTTGTAGATCAGACACGTGGATATACTATATCTCTGTCTTCTAACTCTGCTGTTCCTTCTGAGCAGGCTGAGTGAGACACGTGGATATACTCTATCTCTGTCTTCTACCTCTGCTATTCCTTCTGAGCAGGCTGAGTAAGGTGTAGATCAGACACGTGGATATACTCTATCTCTGTCTTCTACCTCTGCTGTTCCTTCTGAGCAGCCTGAGTGAGGTGTAGATCAGACACGTGGATATACTCTATCTTTTTCTTCTACCTCTGCTGTTCCTTCTGAGCAGCCTGAGTGAGATACGTGGATATACTCTATCTCTGTCTTCTACCTCTGCTGTTCTTTCTGAGCAGGATGAGTGAGACACGTGGATATACTCTATCTCTGTCTTCGACCTCTGCTGTTCCTTCTGAGCAGGCTGAGTAAGGTGTAGATCAGACACGTGAATATACTCTATCTCTGTCTTCTACCTCTGCTGTTCCTTCTGAGCAGGCTGAGTGAGGTCTAGATCAGACACGTGGATATGCTCTATCTCTGTCTTCTACCTCTTCTGTTCCTTCTGAGCAGGCTGAGTGAGGTGTAGATCAGACACGTGGATATACTCTATCTCTGTCTTCTACCTCTGCTGTTCCTTCTGAGCAGCCTGAGTGAGACACGTGGATATACTCTATCTCTGTCTTTTACCTCTGCTGTTCCTTCTGAGCAGGCTGAGTGAGGTGTAGATCAGACACGTGGATATACTCTATCTCTGTCTTCTACCTCTGCTGTTCCTTCTGAGCAGGCTGAGTGAGACACGTGGATATACTCTATCTCTGTATTCTACCTCTGATGTTCCTTCTGAACATGCTGAGTGAGGTGTAGATCTGACACGTGGATATACTCTATTTCTGTCTTTTACCTCTGCTGTTACTTCTGAGCAGGCTGGGTGAGACACGTGGATATACTCTATCTCTGTCTTCTACCTCTGCTGTTCCTTCTGAGCAGGCTGAGTGAGGTGTAGATCAGACACGTGGATATACTATATCTCTGTCTTCTACCTCTGCTGTTCCTTCTGAGCAGGCTGAGTGAGGTGTAGATCAGACACGTGGATATACTCTATCTCTGTCTTCTACCTCTGCTGTTCCTTCTGAGAAGGATGAGTGAGACACGTGGATATATCTCTGTCTTCTACCTCTGCTGTTCATTCTGAGCAGGCTGAGTGAGGTGTAGATCAGACACGTGGATATACTCTATCTCTTTCTTCTACCTCTGCTGTTCCTTCTGAGCAGGCTGAGTGAGGTGTAGATCAGACACATGGATATACTCTATCTCTGTCTTTTACCTCTGCTGTTCCTTATGAGCAGCCTGAGTGAGATACGTGGATATACTCTATCTCTGTCTTCTACCTCTGCTGTTCTTTCTGAGCAGGCTGAGTGAGGTGTAGATCAGACACGTGGATATACTCTATCTCTGTCTTCTACCTCTGCTGTTCCTTCTGAGCAGGCTGAGTGAGACACGTGGATATACTATATCTCTGTCTTCTACCTCTGCTGTTCCTTCTGAGCAGGCTGAGTGAGACACGTGGATATACTCTATCTCTGTCTTCTACCTCTGCTGTTCCTTCTGAGCAGGCTGAGTGAGGTGTAGATCAGACACTTGGATATACTCTATATCTGTCTTCTACATCTGCTGTTCCTTCTGAGCAGGCTGAGTGAGGTCTAGATCAGACACCTGGATATACTCTATCTCTGTCTTCTACCTCTTCTGTTCCTTCTGAGCAGGCTGAGTGAGGTGTAGATCAGACACGTGGATATACTCTATCTCTGTCTTCTACCTCTGCTGTTCCTTCTGAGCAGCCTGAGTGAGACACGTGGATATACTCTATCTCTGTCTTTTACCTCTGCTGTTCCTTCTGAGCAGGCTGAGTGAGGTGTAGATCAGACACGTGGATATACTCTATCTCTGTCTTCTACCTCTGCTGTTCCTTCTGAGCAGGCTGAGTGAGACACGTGGATATACTATATCTCTGTCTTCTACCTCTGCTGTTCCTTCTGAGCAGGCTGAGTGAGACACGTGGATATACTCTATCTCTGTCTTCTACCTCTGCTGTTCCTTCTGAGCAGGCTGAGTGAGGTGTAGATCAGACACTTGGATATACTCTATATCTGTCTTCTACATCTGCTGTTCCTTCTGAGCAGGCTGAGTGAGACACGTGGATATACTCTATCTCTGTATTCTACCTCTGTTGTTCCTTCTGAGCAGGTTGAGTGAGGTGTAGATCAGACACGTGGATATACTCTATCTCTGTCTTCTACCTCTGCTGTTCCTTCTGAGCAGGCTGAGTGAGACACGTGGATATACTCTATCTCTGTCTTCTACCTCTGCTGTTCCTTCTGAGCAGGTTGAGTGAGACACGTGTATATACTATATCTCTGTCTTCTACCTCTACTGTTCCTTCTGATTAGGCTGCGTGAGGTGTAGATCAGACACGTGGATATACTATATCTCTGTCTTCTACCTCTGCTGTTCCTTCTGAGCAGGCTGAGTGAGACACGTGTATATACTCTATCTCTGTCTTCTACCTATGCTGTTCCTTCTGAGCAGGCTGAGTGAGGTGTAGATCAGACACGGGGATATACTCTATCTCTGTCTTCTACCTCTGCTGTTCCTTCTGAGCAGGCTTATTGAGACACGTGGATATACTCTATCTCTGTCTTCTACCTCTGCTGTTCCTTCTGAGCAGGCTGAGTGATGTGTAGATCAGACACGTGGATATACTCTATCTCTGTCTTCTACCTCTGCTGTTCCTTCTGAGCAGGCTGAGTGAGGTGTAGATCAGACACGTGGGTATACTCTATCTCTGTCTTCTACCTGTGCTGTTCCTTCTGAGCAGGCTGAGTGAGGTGTAGATCAGACACGTGGATATACTCTATCTCTGTCTTATACCTCTGCTGTTCCTTCTGAGCAGCCTGAGTGAGACACGTGGATATACTCTATCTCTGTCTTCTAACTCTGCTGTTCCTTCTGAGCAGGCTGAGTGAGGTGTAGATTATACACGTGGATATACTCTATCTCTGTCTTCTACCTCTGCTGTTCCTTCTGAGCAGGCTGAGAGAGACACGCGGATATACTATATATCTGTCTTCTACCTCTGCTGTTCCTTCTGAGTAGGCTGAGTGAGGTTTATATCAGACACGTGGATATACTCTATCTCTGACTTCTAACTCTGCTGTTCCTTCTGAGCAGTCTGAGTGAGACACGTGGATATACTCTATCTCTGTATTCTACCTCTGCTGTTCCTTCTGAGCAGGCTGAGTGAGACACGTGGATATACTCTATCTCTGTATTCTACCTCTGATGTTCCTTCTGAACATGCTGAGTGAGGTGTAGATCTGACACGTGGATATACTCTATTTCTGTCTTTTACCTCTGCTGTTACTTCTGAGCAGGCTGGGTGAGACACGTGGATATACTCTATCTCTGTCTTCTACCTCTGCTGTTCCTTCTGAGCAGGCTGAGTGAGGTGTAGATCAGACACGTGGATATACTATATCTCTGTCTTCTACCTCTGCTGTTCCTTCTGAGCAGGCTGAGTGAGGTGTAGATCAGACACGTGGATATACTCTATCTCTGTCTTCTACCTCTGCTGTTCCTTCTGAGCAGGATGAGTGAGACACGTGGATATATCTCTGTCTTCTACATCTGCTGTTCATTCTGAGCAGGCTGAGTGAGGTGTAGATCAGACACGTGGATATACTCTATCTCTTTCTTCTACCTCTGCTGTTCCTTCTGAGCAGGCTGAGTGAGGTGTAGATCAGACACATGGATATACTCTATCTCTGTCTTTTACCTCTGCTGTTCCTTATGAGCAGCCTGAGTGAGATACGTGGATATACTCTATCTCTGTCTTCTACCTCTGCTGTTCTTTCTGAGCAGGCTGAGTGAGGTGTAGATCAGACACGTGGATATACTCTATCTCTGTCTTCTACCTCTGCTGTTCCTTCTGAGCAGGCTGAGTGAGACACGTGGATATACTATATCTCTGTCTTCTACCTCTGCTGTTCCTTCTGAGCAGGCTGAGTGAGACACGTGGATATACTCTATCTCTGTCTTCTACCTCTGCTGTTCCTTCTGAGCAGGCTGAGTGAGGTGTAGATCAGACACTTGGATATACTCTATATCTGTCTTCTACATCTGCTGTTCCTTCTGAGCAGGCTGAGTGAGACACGTGGATATACTCTATAACTGTCTTCTACCTCTGCTGTTCCTTCTGAGCAGGCTGAGTGAGGTGTAGATCAGACACGTGGATATAGTCTATCTCCGTCTTCTACCTCTGCTGTTCCTTCTGAGCAGGCTGAGTGAGACACGTGGATATACTCTATCTCTGTCTTCTACCTTTGCTGTTCCTTCTGAGCAGGCTGAGTGAGGTGTAGATCAGACACGTGGATATACTCTATCTCTGTCTTCTACCTGTGCTGTTCCTTCTGAGCAGGCTGAGTGAGACACGTGGATATACTCTATAACTGTCTTATACCTCTGCTGTTCCTTCTGAGCAGGCTGAGTGAGGTGTAGATCAGACACGTGGATATACTCTATCTCCGTCTTCTACCTCTGCTGTTCCTTCTGAGCAGGCTGAGTGAGACACGTGGTTATACTCTATCTCTGTCTTCTACCTCTGCTGTTCCTTCTGAGCAGGCTGAGTGAGACACGCGGATATACTCTATCTCTGTCTTCTACCTCTGCTGTTCCTTCTGAGTAGGCTGAGTGAGGTCTATATCAGACACGTGGATATACTCTATCTCTGACTTCTAACTCTGCTGTTCCTTCTGAGCAGTCTGAGTGAGACACGTGGATATACTCTATCTCTGTATTCTACCTCTGCTGTTCCTTCTGAGCAGGCTGAGTGAGACACGTGGATATACTCTATCTCTGTATTCTACCTCTGCTGTTCCTTCTGAGCAGGCTGAGTGAGGTGTAGATCAGACACGTGGATATACTATATCTCTGTCTTCTACCTCTGCTGTTCCTTCTGAGCAGGCTGAGTGAGGTGTAGATCAGACACGTGGATATACTCTATCTCTGTCTTCTACCTCTGCTGTTCCTTCTGAGCAGGATGAGTGAGACACGTGGATATATCTCTGTCTTCTACCTCTGCTGTTCATTCTGAGCAGGCTGAGTGAGGTGTAGATCAGACACGTGGATATACTCTATCTCTTTCTTCTACCTCTGCTGTTCCTTCTGAGCAGGCTGAGTGAGGTGTAGATCAGACACATGGATATACTCTATCTCTGTCTTTTACCTCTGCTGTTCCTTATGAGCAGCCTGAGTGAGATACGTGGATATACTCTATCTCTGTCTTCTACCTCTGCTGTTCCTTCTGAGCAGGATGAGTGAGACACGTGGATATACTCTATCTCTGTCTTCTACCTCTGCTGTTCCTTCTGAGCAGGCTGAGTGAGGTGTAGATCAGACACGTGGATATACTCTATCTCTGTCTTCTACCTCTGCTGTACCTTCTGAGCAGGCTATGTGAGACACGTGGATATACTCTATTTCTGTATTCTACCTCTGCTGTTCCTTCTGAGCAGGCTGAGTGAGGTGTAGATCAGACACGTGGATATACTCTATATCTGTCTTCTACCTCTGCTGTTCCTTCTGGGCAGGCTGAGTGAGTTGTAGATCAGACACGTGGATATACTATATCTCTGTCTTCTAACTCTGCTGTTCCTTCTGAGCAGGCTGAGTGAGACACGTGGATATACTCTATCTCTGTCTTCTACCTCTGCTGTTCCTTCTGAGCAGGCTGAGTGAGACACGTGGATATACTCTATCTCTGTCTTCTACCTCTGCTGTTCCTTCTGAGCAGGCTGAGTAAGGTGTAGATCAGACACGTGGATATACTCTATCTCTGTCTTCTACCTCTGCTGTTCCTTCTGAGCAGCCTGAGTGAGGTGTAGATCAGACACGTGGATATACTCTATCTTTTTCTTCTACCTCTGCTGTTCCTTCTGAGCAGCCTGAGTGAGATACGTGGATATACTCTATCTCTGTCTTCTACCTCTGCTGTTCTTTCTGAGCAGGATGAGTGAGACACGTGGATATACTCTATCTCTGTCTTCGACCTCTGCTGTTCCTTCTGAGCAGGCTGAGTAAGGTGTAGATCAGACACGTGAATATACTCTATCTCTGTCTTCTACCTCTGCTGTTCCTTCTGAGCAGGCTGAGTGAGGTCTAGATCAGACACGTGGATATACTCTATCTCTGTCTTCTACCTCTTCTGTTCCTTCTGAGCAGGCTGAGTGAGGTGTAGATCAGACACGTGGATATACTCTATCTCTGTCTTCTACCTCTGCTGTTCCTTCTGAGCAGCCTGAGTGAGACACGTGGATATACTCTATCTCTGTCTTCTACCTCTGCTGTTCCTTCTGAGCAGGCTGAGTGAGGTGTAGATCAGACACGTGGATATACTCTATCTCTGTCTTCTACCTCTGCTGTTCCTTCTGAGCAGGCTGAGTGAGACACGTGGATATACTATATCTCTGTCTTCTACCTCTGCTGTTCCTTCTGAGCAGGCTGAGTGAGACACGTGGATATACTCTATCTCTGTCTTCTACCTCTGCTGTTCCTTCTGAGCAGGCTGAGTGAGGTGTAGATCAGACACTTGGATATACTCTATATCTGTCTTCTACATCTGCTGTTCCTTCTGAGCAGGCTGAGTGAGACACGTGGATATACTCTATGTCTGTATTCTACCTCTGTTGTTCCTTCTGAGCAGGTTGAGTGAGGTGTAGATCAGACAAGTGGATATACTCTATCTCTGTCTTCTACCTCTGCTGTTCCTTCTGAGCAGGCTGAGTGAGACACGTGGATATACTCTATCTCTGTCTTCTACCTCTGCTGTTCCTTCTGAGCAGGTTGAGTGAGACACGTGTATATACTATATCTCTGTCTTCTACCTCTACTGTTCCTTCTGATTAGGCTGCGTGAGGTGTAGATCAGACACGTGGATATACTATATCTCTGTCTTCTACCTCTGCTGTTCCTTCTGAGCAGGCTTATTGAGACACGTGGATATACTCTATCTCTGTCTTCTACCTCTGCTGTTCCTTCTGGGCAGGCTGAGTGATGTGTAGATCAGACACGTGGATATACTCTATCTCTATCTTCTACCTCTGCTGTTCCTTCTGAGCAGGCTGAGTGAGGTGTAGATCAGACACGTGGGTATACTCTATCTCTGTCTTCTACCTTTGCTGTTCCTTCTGAGCAGGCTGAGTGAGGTGTAGATCAGACACGTGGATATACTCTATCTCTGTCTTATACCTCTGCTGTTCCTTCTGAGCAGCCTGAGTGAGACACGTGGATATACTCTATCTCTGTCTTCTAACTCTGCTGTTCCTTCTGAGCAGGCTGAGTGAGGTGTAGATTATACACGTGGATATACTCTATCTCTGTCTTCTACCTCTGCTGTTCCTTCTGAGCAGGCTGAGTGAGACACGCGGATATACTATATATCTGTCTTCTACCTCTGCTGTTCCTTCTGAAGAGGCTGAGTGAGACACGTGGATATACTCTATATCTGTATTCTACCTCTGATGTTCCTTCTGAGCAGGCTGAGTGAGTTGTAGATCAGACACGTGGATATACTATATCTCTGTCTTCTAACTCTGCTGTTCCTTCTGAGCAGGCTGAGTGAGACACGTGGATATACTCTATCTCTGTCTTCTACCTCTGCTGTTCCTTCTGAGCAGGCTGAGTAAGGTGTAGATCAGACACGTGGATATACTCTATCTCTGTCTTCTACCTCTGCTGTTCCTTCTGAGCAGGCTGAGTGAGGTGTAGATCAGACACGTGGATATACTCTATCTCTGTCTTCTACCTCTGCTGTTCCTTCTGAGCAGGCTGAGTGAGACACGTGGATATACTATATCTCTGTCTTCTACCTCTGCTGTTCCTTCTGAGCAGGCTGAGTGAGACACGTGGATATACTCTATCTCTGTCTTTTACCTCTGCTGTTCCTTCTGAGCAGGCTGAGTGAGGTGTAGATCAGACACTTGGATATACTCTATATCTGTCTTCTACATCTGCTGTTCCTTCTGAGCAGGCTGAGTGAGACACGTGGATATACTCTATGTCTGTATTCTACCTCTGTTGTTCCTTCTGAGCAGGTTGAGTGAGGTGTAGATCAGACAAGTGGATATACTCTATCTCTGTCTTCTACCTCTGCTGTTCCTTCTGAGCAGGCTGAGTGAGACACGTGGATATACTCTATCTCTGTCTTCTACCTCTGCTGTTCCTTCTGAGCAGGTTGAGTGAGACACGTGTATATACTATATCTCTGTCTTCTACCTCTACTGTTCCTTCTGATTAGGCTGCGTGAGGTGTAGATCAGACACGTGGATATACTATATCTCTGTCTTCTACCTCTGCTGTTCCTTCTGAGCAGGCTTATTGAGACACGTGGATATACTCTATCTCTGTCTTCTACCTCTGCTGTTCCTTCTGGGCAGGCTGAGTGATGTGTAGATCAGACACGTGGATATACTCTATCTCTATCTTCTACCTCTGCTGTTCCTTCTGAGCAGGCTGAGTGAGGTGTAGATCAGACACGTGGATATACTCTATCTCTGTCTTATACCTCTGCTGTTCCTTCTGAGCAGCCTGAGTGAGACACGTGGATATACTCTATCTCTGTCTTCTAACTCTGCTGTTCCTTCTGAGCAGGCTGAGTGAGGTGTAGATTATACACGTGGATATACTCTATCTCTGTCTTCTACCTCTGCTGTTCCTTCTGAGCAGGCTGAGTGAGACACGCGGATATACTATATATCTGTCTTCTACCTCTGCTGTTCCTTCTGAAGAGGCTGAGTGAGACACGTGGATATACTCTATATCTGTATTCTACCTCTGCTGTTCCTTCTGAGCAGGCTGAGTGAGTTGTAGATCAGACACGTGGATATACTATATCTCTGTCTTCTAACTCTGCTGTTCCTTCTGAGCAGGCTGAGTGAGACACGTGGATATACTCTATCTCTGTCTTCTACCTCTGCTGTTCCTTCTGAGCAGGCTGAGTAAGGTGTAGATCAGACACGTGGATATACTCTATCTCTGTCTTCTACCTCTGGTGTTCCTTCTGAGCAGCCTGAGTGAGGTGTAGATCAGACACGTGGATATACTCTATCTTTTTCTTCTACCTCTGCTGTTCCTTCTGAGCAGCCTGAGTGAGATACGTGGATATACTCTATCTCTGTCTTCTACCTCTGCTGTTCTTTCTGAGCAGGATGAGTGAGACACGTGGATATACTCTATCTCTGTCTTCGACCTCTGCTGTTCCTTCTGAGCAGGCTGAGTAAGGTGTAGATCAGACACGTGAATATACTCTATCTCTGTCTTCTACCTCTGCTGTTCCTTCTGAGCAGGCTGAGTGAGGTCTAGATCAGACACGTGGATATACTCTATCTCTGTCTTCTACCTCTGCTGTTCCTTCTGAGCAGGCTGAGTGAGGTGTAGATCAGACACGTGGATATACTCTATCTCTGTCTTCTACCTCTGCTGTTCCTTCTGAGCAGGCTGAGTGAGACACGTGGATATACTATATCTCTGTCTTCTACCTCTGCTGTTCCTTCTGAGCAGGCTGAGTGAGACACGTGGATATACTCTATCTCTGTCTTCTACCTCTGCTGTTCCTTCTGAGCAGGCTGAGTGAGGTGTAGATCAGACACTTGGATATACTCTATATCTGTCTTCTACATCTGCTGTTCCTTCTGAGCAGGCTGAGTGAGACACGTGGATATACTCTATGTCTGTATTCTACCTCTGTTGTTCCTTCTGAGCAGGTTGAGTGAGGTGTAGATCAGACACGTGGATATACTCTATCTCTGTCTTCTACCTCTGCTGTTCCTTCTGAGCAGGCTGAGTGAGACACGTGGATATACTCTATCTCTGTCTTCTACCTCTGCTGTTCCTTCTGAGCAGGTTGAGTGAGACACGTGTATATACTATATCTCTGTCTTCTACCTCTACTGTTCCTTCTGATTAGGCTGCGTGAGGTGTAGATCAGACACGTGGATATACTATATCTCTGTCTTCTACCTCTGCTGTTCCTTCTGAGCAGGCTGAGTGAAACACGTGTATATACTCTATCTCTGTCTTCTACCTATGCTGTTCCTTCTGAGCAGGCTGAGTGAGGTGTAGATCAGACACGTGGATATACTCTATCTCTGTCTTCTACCTCTGCTGTTCCTTCTGAGCAGGCTTATTGAGACACGTGGATATACTCTATCTCTGTCTTCTACCTCTGCTGTTCCTTCTGAGCAGGCTGAGTGATGTGTAGATCAGACACGTGGATATACTCTATCTCTGTCTTCTACCTCTGCTGTTCCTTCTGAGCAGGCTGAGTGAGGTGTAGATCAGACACGTGGGTATACTCTATCTCTGTCTTCTACCTTTGCTGTTCCTTCTGAGCAGGCTGAGTGAGGTGTAGATCAGACACGTGGATATACTCTATCTCTGTCTTATACCTCTGCTGTTCCTTCTGAGCAGCCTGAGTGAGACACGTGGATATACTCTATCTCTGTCTTCTAACTCTGCTGTTCCTTCTGAGCAGGCTGAGTGAGGTGTAGATTATACACGTGGATATACTCTATCTCTGTCTTCTACCTCTGCTGTTCCTTCTGAGCAGGCTGAGTGAGACACGCGGATATACTATATATCTGTCTTCTACCTCTGCTGTTCCTTCTGAAGAGGCTGAGTGAGACACGTGGATATACTCTATATCTGTATTCTACCTCTGCTGTTCCTTCTGAGCAGGCTGAGTGAGTTGTAGATCAGACACGTGGATATACTATATCTCTGTCTTCTAACTCTGCTGTTCCTTCTGAGCAGGCTGAGTGAGACACGTGGATATACTCTATCTCTGTCTTCTACCTCTGCTGTTCCTTCTGAGCAGGCTGAGTAAGGTGTAGATCAGACACGTGGATATACTCTATCTCTGTCTTCTACCTCTGGTGTTCCTTCTGAGCAGCCTGAGTGAGGTGTAGATCAGACACGTGGATATACTATATCTTTTTCTTCTACCTCTGCTGTTCCTTCTGAGCAGCCTGAGTGAGATACGTGGATATACTCTATCTCTGTCTTCTACCTCTGCTGTTCTTTCTGAGCAGGATGAGTGAGACACGTGGATATACTCTATCTCTGTCTTCGACCTCTGCTGTTCCTTCTGAGCAGGCTGAGTAAGGTGTAGATCAGACACGTGAATATACTCTATCTCTGTCTTCTACCTCTGCTGTTCCTTCTGAGCAGGCTGAGTGAGGTCTAGATCAGACACGTGGATATACTCTATCTCTGTCTTCTACCTCTTCTGTTCCTTCTGAGCAGGCTGAGTGAGGTGTAGATCAGACACGTGGATATACTCTATCTCTGTCTTCTACCTCTGCTGTTCCTTCTGAGCAGGCTGAGTGAGGTGTAGATCAGACACGTGGATATACTCTATCTCTGTCTTCTACCTCTGCTGTTCCTTCTGAGCAGGCTGAGTGAGACACGTGGATATACTATATCTCTGTCTTCTACCTCTGCTGTTCCTTCTGAGCAGGCTGAGTGAGACACGTTGATATACTCTATCTCTGTCTTTTACCTCTGCTGTTCCTTCTGAGCAGGCTGAGTGAGGTGTAGATCAGACACTTGGATATACTCTATATCTGTCTTCTACATCTGCTGTTCCTTCTGAGCAGGCTGAGTGAGACACGTGGATATACTCTATGTCTGTATTCTACCTCTGTTGTTCCTTCTGAGCAGGTTGAGTGAGGTGTAGATCAGACAAGTGGATATACTCTATCTCTGTCTTCTACCTCTGCTGTTCCTTCTGAGCAGGCTGAGTGAGACACGTGGATATACTCTATCTCTGTCTTCTACCTCTGCTGTTCCTTCTGAGCAGGTTGAGTGAGACACGTGTATATACTATATCTCTGTCTTCTACCTCTACTGTTCCTTCTGATTAGGCTGCGTGAGGTGTAGATCAGACACGTGGATATACTATATCTCTGTCTTCTACCTCTGCTGTTCCTTCTGAGCAGGCTTATTGAGACACGTGGATATACTCTATCTCTGTCTTCTACCTCTGCTGTTCCTTCTGGGCAGGCTGAGTGATGTGTAGATCAGACACGTGGATATACTCTATCTCTATCTTCTACCTCTGCTGTTCCTTCTGAGCAGGCTGAGTGAGGTGTAGATCAGACACGTGGATATACTCTATCTCTGTCTTATACCTCTGCTGTTCCTTCTGAGCAGCCTGAGTGAGACACGTGGATATACTCTATCTCTGTCTTCTAACTCTGCTGTTCCTTCTGAGCAGGCTGAGTGAGGTGTAGATTATACACGTGGATATACTCTATCTCTGTCTTCTACCTCTGCTGTTCCTTCTGAGCAGGCTGAGTGAGACACGCGGATATACTATATATCTGTCTTCTACCTCTGCTGTTCCTTCTGAAGAGGCTGAGTGAGACACGTGGATATACTCTATATCTGTATTCTACCTCTGCTGTTCCTTCTGAGCAGGCTGAGTGAGTTGTAGATCAGACACGTGGATATACTATATATCTGTCTTCTAACTCTGCTGTTCCTTCTGAGCAGGCTGAGTGAGACACGTGGATATACTCTATCTCTGTCTTCTACCTCTGCTGTTCCTTCTGAGCAGGCTGAGTAAGGTGTAGATCAGACACGTGGATATACTCTATCTCTGTCTTCTACCTCTGGTGTTCCTTCTGAGCAGCCTGAGTGAGGTGTAGATCAGACACGTGGATATACTCTATCTTTTTCTTCTACCTCTGCTGTTCCTTCTGAGCAGCCTGAGTGAGATACGTGGATATACTCTATCTCTGTCTTCTACCTCTGCTGTTCTTTCTGAGCAGGATGAGTGAGACACGTGGATATACTCTATCTCTGTCTTCGACCTCTGCTGTTCCTTCTGAGCAGGCTGAGTAAGGTGTAGATCAGACACGTGAATATACTCTATCTCTGTCTTCTACCTCTGCTGTTCCTTCTGAGCAGGCTGAGTGAGGTCTAGATCAGACACGTGGATATACTCTATCTCTGTCTTCTACCTCTGCTGTTCCTTCTGAGCAGGCTGAGTGAGGTGTAGATCAGACACGTGGATATACTCTATCTCTGTCTTCTACCTCTGCTGTTCCTTCTGAGCAGGCTGAGTGAGACACGTGGATATACTATATCTCTGTCTTCTACCTCTGCTGTTCCTTCTGAGCAGGCTGAGTGAGACACGTGGATATACTCTATCTCTGTCTTCTACCTCTGCTGTTCCTTCTGAGCAGGCTGAGTGAGGTGTAGATCAGACACTTGGATATACTCTATATCTGTCTTCTACATCTGCTGTTCCTTCTGAGCAGGCTGAGTGAGACACGTGGATATACTCTATGTCTGTATTCTACCTCTGTTGTTCCTTCTGAGCAGGTTGAGTGAGGTGTAGATCAGACACGTGGATATACTCTATCTCTGTCTTCTACCTCTGCTGTTCCTTCTGAGCAGGCTGAGTGAGACACGTGGATATACTCTATCTCTGTCTTCTACCTCTGCTGTTCCTTCTGAGCAGGTTGAGTGAGACACGTGTATATACTATATCTCTGTCTTCTACCTCTACTGTTCCTTCTGATTAGGCTGCGTGAGGTGTAGATCAGACACGTGGATATACTATATCTCTGTCTTCTACCTCTGCTGTTCCTTCTGAGCAGGCTGAGTGAGACACGTGTATATACTCTATCTCTGTCTTCTACCTATGCTGTTCCTTCTGAGCAGGCTGAGTGAGGTGTAGATCAGACACGTGGATATACTCTATCTCTGTCTTCTACCTCTGCTGTTCCTTCTGAGCAGGCTTATTGAGACACGTGGATATACTCTATCTCTGTCTTCTACCTCTGCTGTTCCTTCTGAGCAGGCTGAGTGATGTGTAGATCAGACACGTGGATATACTCTATCTCTGTCTTCTACCTCTGCTGTTCCTTCTGAGCAGGCTGAGTGAGGTGTAGATCAGACACGTGGGTATACTCTATCTCTGTCTTCTACCTTTGCTGTTCCTTCTGAGCAGGCTGAGTGAGGTGTAGATCAGACACGTGGATATACTCTATCTCTGTCTTATACCTCTGCTGTTCCTTCTGAGCAGCCTGAGTGAGACACGTGGATATACTCTATCTCTGTCTTCTAACTCTGCTGTTCCTTCTGAGCAGGCTGAGTGAGGTGTAGATTATACACGTGGATATACTCTATCTCTGTCTTCTACCTCTGCTGTTCCTTCTGAGCAGGCTGAGTGAGACACGCGGATATACTATATATCTGTCTTCTACCTCTGCTGTTCCTTCTGAAGAGGCTGAGTGAGACACGTGGATATACTCTATATCTGTATTCTACCTCTGCTGTTCCTTCTGAGCAGGCTGAGTGAGTTGTAGATCAGACACGTGGATATACTATATCTCTGTCTTCTAACTCTGCTGTTCCTTCTGAGCAGGCTGAGTGAGACACGTGGATATACTCTATCTCTGTCTTCTACCTCTGCTGTTCCTTCTGAGCAGGCTGAGTAAGGTGTAGATCAGACACGTGGATATACTCTATCTCTGTCTTCTACCTCTGGTGTTCCTTCTGAGCAGCCTGAGTGAGGTGTAGATCAGACACGTGGATATACTCTATCTTTTTCTTCTACCTCTGCTGTTCCTTCTGAGCAGCCTGAGTGAGATACGTGGATATACTCTATCTCTGTCTTCTACCTCTGCTGTTCTTTCTGAGCAGGATGAGTGAGACACGTGGATATACTCTATCTCTGTCTTCGACCTCTGCTGTTCCTTCTGAGCAGGCTGAGTAAGGTGTAGATCAGACACGTGAATATACTCTATCTCTGTCTTCTACCTCTGCTGTTCCTTCTGAGCAGGCTGAGTGAGGTCTAGATCAGACACGTGGATATACTCTATCTCTGTCTTCTACCTCTTCTGTTCCTTCTGAGCAGGCTGAGTGAGGTGTAGATCAGACACGTGGATATACTCTATCTCTGTCTTCTACCTCTGCTGTTCCTTCTGAGCAGCCTGAGTGAGACACGTGGATATACTCTATCTCTGTCTTCTACCTCTGCTGTTCCTTCTGAGCAGGCTGAGTGAGGTGTAGATCAGACACGTGGATATACTCTATCTCTGTCTTCTACCTCTGCTGTTCCTTCTGAGCAGGCTGAGTGAGACACGTGGATATACTCTATCTCTGTCTTCTACCTCTGCTGTTCCTTCTGAGCAGGCTGAGTGAGACACGTGGATATACTCTATCTCTGTCTTCTACCTCTGCTGTTCCTTCTGAGCAGGCTGAGTGAGGTGTAGATCAGACACTTGGATATACTCTATATCTGTCTTCTACATCTGCTGTTCCTTCTGAGCAGGCTGAGTGAGACACGTGGATATACTCTATAACTGTCTTCTACCTCTGCTGTTCCTTCTGAGCAGGCTGAGTGAGGTGTAGATCAGACACGTGGATATACTCTATCTCCGTCTTCTACCTCTGCTGTTCCTTCTGAGCAGGCTGAGTGAGACACGTGGATATACTCTATCTCTGTCTTCTACCTTTGCTGTTCCTTCTGAGCAGGCTGAGTGAGGTGTAGATCAGACACGTGGATATACTCTATCTCTGTCTTCTACCTGTGCTGTTCCTTCTGAGCAGGCTGAGTGAGACACGTGGATATACTATATAACTGTCTTATACCTCTGCTGTTCCTTCTGAGCAGGCTGAGTGATGTGTAGATCAGACACGTGGATATACTCTATCTCTGTCTTCTACCTCTGCTGTACCTTCTGAGCAGGCTATGTGAGACACGTGGATATACTCTATTTCTGTCTTCTACCTCTGCTGTTCCTTCTGAGCAGGCTGAGTGAGGTGTAGATCAGACACGTGGATATACTCTATATCTGTCTTCTACCTCTGCTGTTCCTTCTGGGCAGGCTGAGTGAGTTGTAGATCAGACACGTGGATATACTATATCTCTGTCTTCTAACTCTGCTGTTCCTTCTGAGCAGGCTGAGTGAGACACGTGGATATACTCTATCTCTGTCTTCTACCTCTGCTGTTCCTTCTGAGCAGGCTGAGTAAGGTGTAGATCAGACACGTGGATATACTCTATCTCTGTCTTCTACCTCTGGTGTTCCTTCTGAGCAGCCTGAGTGAGGTGTAGATCAGACACGTGGATATACTCTATCTTTTTCTTCTACCTCTGCTGTTCCTTCTGAGCAGCCTGAGTGAGATACGTGGATATACTCTATCTCTGTCTTCTACCTCTGCTGTTCTTTCTGAGCAGGATGAGTGAGACACGTGGATATACTCTATCTCTGTCTTCGACCTCTGCTGTTCCTTCTGAGCAGGCTGAGTAAGGTGTAGATCAGACACGTGAATATACTCTATCTCTGTCTTCTACCTCTGCTGTTCCTTCTGAGCAGGCTGATTGAGGTCTAGATCAGACACGTGGATATACTCTTTCTCTGTCTTCTACCTCTTCTGTTCCTTCTGAGCAGGCTGAGTGAGGTGTAGATCAGACACGTGGATATACTCTATCTCTGTCTTCTACCTCTGCTGTTCCTTCTGAGCAGCCTGAGTGAGACACGTGGATATACTCTATCTCTGTCTTCTACCTCTGCTGTTCCTTCTGAGCAGGCTGAGTGAGGTGTAGATCAGACACGTGGATATACTCTATCTCTGTCTTCTACCTCTGCTGTTCCTTCTGAGCAGGCTGAGTGAGGTCTAGATCAGACACGTGGATATACTCTATCTCTGTCTTCTACCTCTTCTGTTCCTTCTGAGCAGGCTGAGTGAGGTGTAGATCAGACACGTGGATATACTCTATCTCTGTCTTCTACCTCTGCTGTTCCTTCTGAGCAGCCTGAGTGAGACACGTGGATATACTCTATCTCTGTCTTCTACCTCTGCTGTTCCTTCTGAGCAGGCTGAGTGAGGTGTAGATCAGACACGTGGATATACTCTATCTCTGTCTTCTACCTCTGCTGTTCCTTCTGAGCAGGCTGAGTGAGACACGTGGATATACTATATCTCTGTCTTCTACCTCTGCTGTTCCTTCTGAGCAGGCTGAGTGAGACACGTGGATATACTCTATCTCTGTCTTCTACCTCTGCTGTTCCTTCTGAGCAGGCTGAGTGAGGTGTAGATCAGACACTTGGAAATACTCTATATCTGTCTTCTACATCTGCTGTTCCTTCTGAGCAGGCTGAGTGAGACACGTGGATATACTCTATAACTGTCTTCTACCTCTGCTGTTCCTTCTGAGCAGGCTGAGTGAGGTGTAGATCAGACACGTGGATATACTCTATCTCCGTCTTCTACCTCTGCTGTTCCTTCTGAGCAGGCTGAGTGAGACACGTGGATATACTCTATCTCTGTCTTCTACCTTTGCTGTTCCTTCTGAGCAGGCTGAGTGAGGTGTAGATCAGACACGTGGATATACTCTATCTCTGTCTTCTACCTGTGCTGTTCCTTCTGAGCAGGCTGAGTGAGACACGTGGATATACTCTATAACTGTCTTATACCTCTGCTGTTCCTTCTGAGCAGGCTGAGTGAGGTGTAGATCAGACACGTGGATATACTCTATCTCCGTCTTCTACCTCTGCTGTTCCTTCTGAGCAGGCTGAGTGAGACACGTGGTTATACTCTATCTCTGTCTTCTACCTCTGCTGTTCCTTCTGAGCAGGCTGAGTGAGACACGTGGATATACTCTATCTCTGTCTTCTACCTTTGCTGTTCCTTCTGAGCAGGCTGAGTGAGGTGTAGATCAGACACGTGGATATACTCTATCTCTGTCTTCTACCTGTGCTGTTCCTTCTGAGCAGGCTGAGTGAGACACGTGGATATACTCTATAACTGTCTTATACCTCTGCTGTTCCTTCTGAGCAGGCTGAGTGAGGTGTAGATCAGACACGTGGATATACTCTATCTCCGTCTTCTACCTCTGCTGTTCCTTCTGAGCAGGCTGAGTGAGACACGTGGTTATACTCTATCTCTGTCTTCTACCTCTGCTGTTCCTTCTGAGCAGGCTGAGTGAGACACGTGGATATACTCTATCTCTGTATTCTACCTCTGATGTTCCTTCTGAACAGGCTGAGTGAGGTGTAGATCTGACACGTGGATATACTCTATTTCTGTCTTTTACCTCTGCTGTTACTTCTGAGCAGGCTGGGTGAGACACGTGGATATACTCTATCTCTGTCTTCTACCTCTGCTGTTCCTTCTGAGCAGGCTGAGTGAGGTGTAGATCAGACACGTGGATATACTATATCTCTGTCTTCTACCTCTGCTGTTCCTTCTGAGCAGGCTGAGTGAGGTGTAGATCAGACACGTGGATATACTCTATCTCTGTCTTCTACCTCTGCTGTTCCTTCTGAGCAGGATGAGTGAGACACGTGGATATATCTCTGTCTTCTACCTCTGCTGTTCATTCTGAGCAGGCTGAGTGAGGTGTAGATCAGACACGTGGATATACTCTATCTCTTTCTTCTACCTCTGCTGTTCCTTCTGAGCAGGCTGAGTGAGGTGTAGATCAGACACATGGATATACTCTATCTCTGTCTTTTACCTCTGCTGTTCCTTATGAGCAGCCTGAGTGAGATACGTGGATATACTCTATCTCTGTCTTCTACCTCTGCTGTTCCTTCTGAGCAGGCTGAGTGAGACACGTGGTTATACTCTATCTCTGTCTTCTACCTCTGCTGTTCCTTCTGAGCAGGCTGAGTGAGACACGTGGATATACTCTATCTCTGTATTCTACCTCTGATGTTCCTTCTGAACAGGCTGAGTGAGGTGTAGATCTGACACGTGGATATACTCTATTTCTGTCTTTTACCTCTGCTGTTACTTCTGAGCAGGCTGGGTGAGACACGTGGATATACTCTATCTCTGTCTTCTACCTCTGCTGTTCCTTCTGAGCAGGCTGAGTGAGGTGTAGATCAGACACGTGGATATACTATATCTCTGTCTTCTACCTCTGCTGTTCCTTCTGAGCAGGCTGAGTGAGGTGTAGATCAGACACGTGGATATACTCTATCTCTGTCTTCTACCTCTGCTGTTCCTTCTGAGCAGGATGAGTGAGACACGTGGATATATCTCTGTCTTCTACCTCTGCTGTTCATTCTGAGCAGGCTGAGTGAGGTGTAGATCAGACACGTGGATATACTCTATCTCTTTCTTCTACCTCTGCTGTTCCTTCTGAGCAGGCTGAGTGAGGTGTAGATCAGACACATGGATATACTCTATCTCTGTCTTTTACCTCTGCTGTTCCTTATGAGCAGCCTGAGTGAGATACGTGGATATACTCTATCTCTGTCTTCTACCTCTGCTGTTCCTTCTGAGCAGGATGAGTGAGACACGTGGATATACCCTATCTCTGTTTTCTAACTCTGCTGTTCCTTCTGAGCAGGCTGAGTGAGGTGTAGATCAGACACGTGGATATACTCTATCTCTGTCTTCTACCTCTGCTGTACCTTCTGAGCAGGCTATGTGAGACACGTGGATATACTCTATTTCTGTATTCTACCTCTGCTGTTCCTTCAGAGCAGGCTGAGTGAGGTGTAGATCAGACACGTGGATATACTCTATATCTGGCTTCTACCTCTGCTGTTCCTTCTGGGCAGGCTGAGTGAGTATTAGATCAGACACGTGGATATACTATATCTCTGTCTTCTAACTCTGCTGTTCCTTCTGAGCAGGCTGAGTGAGACACGTGGATATACTCTATCTCTGTCTTCTACCTCTGCTGTTCCTTCTGAGCAGGCTGAGTAAGGTGTAGATCAGACACGTGAAAATACTCTATCTCTGTCTTCTACCTCTGCTGTTCCTTCTGAGCAGCATGAGTGAGGTGTAGATCAGACACGTGGATATACTCTATCTTTTTCTTCTACCTCTGCTGTTCCTTCTGAGCAGCCTGAGTGAGATACGTGGATATACTCTATCTCTGTCGTCGACCTCTGCTGTTCCTTCTGAGCAGGCTGAGTAAGGTGTAGATCAGACACGTGAATATACTCTATCTCTGTCTTATACCTCTGCTGTTCCTTCTGAGCAGGCTGAGTGAGGTCTAGATCAGACACGTGGATATACTATATCTCTGTCTTCTACCTCTTCTGTTCCTTCTGAGCAGGCTGAGTGAGGTGTAGATCAGACACGTGGATATACTCTATCTCTGTCTTCTACCTCTGCTGTTCCTTCTGAGCAGGCTGAGTGAGACACGTGGATATACTATATCTCTGTCTTCTACCTCTGCTGTTCCTTCTGAGCAGGCTGAGTGAGACACGTGGATATACTCTATCTCTGTATTCTACCTCTGTTGTTCCTTCTGAGCAGGTTGAGTGAGGTGTAGATCAGACACGTGGATATACTCTATCTATGTCTTCTACCTCTGCTGTTCCTTCTGAGCAGGCTGAGTGAGACACGTGGATATACTCTATCTCTGTCTTCTACCTCTGCTGTTCCTTCTGAGCAGGTTGAGTGAGACACGTGTATATACTATATCTCTGTCTTCTACCTCTACTGTTCCTTCTGATTAGGCTGCGTGAGGTGTAGATCAGACACGTGGATATACTATATCTCTGTCTTCTACCTCTGCTGTAACTTCTGAGCAGGCTGAGTGAGACACGTGTATATACTCTATCTCTGTCTTCTACCTATGCTGTTCCTTCTGAGCAGGCTGAGTGAGGTGTAGATCAGACACGTGGATATACTCTATCTCTGTCTTCTACCTCTGCTGTTCCTTCTGAGCAGGCTTATTGAGACACGTGGATATACTCTATCTCTGTCTTCTACCTCTGTTGTTCCTTCTGAGCAGGCTGAGTGATGTGTAGATCAGACACGTGGATATACTCTATCTCTGTCTTCTACCTCTGCTGTTCCTTCTGAGCAGGCTGAGTGAGGTGTAGATTATACACGTGGATATACTCTATCTCTGTCTTCTACCTCTGCTGTTCCTTCTGAGCAGGTTGAGTGAGGTGTAGATCAGACACGTGGATATACTCTATCTATGTCTTCTACCTCTGCTGTTCCTTCTGAGCAGGCTGAGTGAGACACGTGGATATACTCTATCTCTGTCTTCTACCTCTGCTGTTCCTTTTGAGAAGGCTGAGTGAGGTGTAGATCAGACACGTGGATATACTCTATCTCTGTCTTCTACCTCTGCTGTTGTTTCTCAGCAGGCTGAGTGAGAAATGTCGATATACTCTATCTCTGTATTCTACCTCTGCCGTTCCTTCTGAGCAGGCTGAGTGATGTGTAAATCAGACACGTGGATATACTCTATCTCTGTCTTCTACCTCTGCTGTTCCTTCTGAGCAGGCTGAGTGAGGTGTAGATCAGACACTTGGATATACTCTATCTCTGTCTTCTACCTCTGCTGTTCCTTATGAGCAGCCTGAGTGAGACACGTGGATATACTCTATCTCTGTCTTCTACCTCTGCTGTTCCTTCTGAGCAGGATGAGTGAGACACGTGGATATACTATATATCTGTCTTCTACCTCTGCTGTTCCTTCTAAGCCGGCTGAGTGAGGTGTAGATCAGACACGTGGATATACTATATCTCTGTCTTCTACCCCTGTTGTTCTTTCTGAGCAGCCTGATTTAGACACGTGGATATACTCTATCTCTGTCTTCTACCTCTGCTGTTCCTTCTGAGCAGGCTGAGTGAGACACGTGGATATACTCTATATCTGTCTTCTATCTCTGCTGTTCCTTCTGAGCAGGCTGAGTTAGACACGTGGATATACTCTATCTCTGTCTTATACCTCTGCTGTTCCTTCTGGGCAGTCTGAGTGAGGTGTAGATCAGACACGTGGATATACTCTATCTCTGTCTTATACCTCTGCTGTTCCTTCTGAGCAGCCTGAGTGAGACACGTGGATATACTCTATCTCTGTCTTTTAACTCTGCTGTTCCTTCTGAGCAGGCTGAGTGAGGTGTAGATTATACACGTGGATATACTCTATCTCTGTCTTCTACCTCTGCTGTTCCTTCTGAGCAGGTTGAGTGAGGTGTAGATCAGACACGTGGATATACTCTATCTATGTCTTCTACCTTTGCTGTTCCTTCTGAGCAGGCTGAGTGAGGTGTAGATCAGACACGTGGATATACTCTATCTCTGTCTTCTACCTGTGCTGTTCCTTCTGAGCAGGCTGAGTGAGACACGTGGATATACTCTATAACTGTCTTATACCTCTGCTGTTCCTTCTGAGCAGGCTGAGTGAGGTGTAGATCAGACACGTGGATATACTCTATCTCCGTCTTCTACCTCTGCTGTTCCTTCTGAGCAGGCTGAGTGAGACACGTGGTTATACTCTATCTCTGTCTTCTACCTCTGCTGTTCCTTCTGAGCAGGCTGAGTGAGACACGTGGATATACTCTATCTCTGTATTCTACCTCTGATGTTCCTTCTGAACAGGCTGAGTGAGGTGTAGATCTGACACGTGGATATACTCTATTTCTGTCTTTTACCTCTGCTGTTACTTCTGAGCAGGCTGGGTGAGACACGTGGATATATTCTATCTCTGTCTTCTACCTCTGCTGTTCCTTCTGAGCAGGCTGAGTGAGGTGTAGATCAGACACGTGGATATACTATATCTCTGTCTTCTACCTCTGCTGTTCCTTCTGAGCAGGCTGAGTGAGGTGTAGATCAGACACGTGGATATACTCTATCTCTGTCTTCTACCTCTGCTGTTCCTTCTGAGCAGGATGAGTGAGACACGTGGATATATCTCTGTCTTCTACCTCTGCTGTTCATTCTGAGCAGGCTGAGTGAGGTGTAGATCAGACACGTGGATATACTCTATCTCTGTCTTCTACCTCTGCTGTTCCTTCTGAGCAGGTTGAGTGAGGTGTAGATCAGACACGTGGATATACTCTATCTATGTCTTCTACCTTTGCTGTTCCTTCTGAGCAGGCTGAGTGAGGTGTAGATCAGACACGTGGATATACTCTATCTCTGTCTTCTACCTGTGCTGTTCCTTCTGAGCAGGCTGAGTGAGACACGTGGATATACTCTATAACTGTCTTATACCTCTGCTGTTCCTTCTGAGCAGGCTGAGTGAGGTGTAGATCAGACACGTGGATATACTCTATCTCCGTCTTCTACCTCTGCTGTTCCTTCTGAGCAGGCTGAGTGAGACACGTGGTTATACTCTATCTCTGTCTTCTACCTCTGCTGTTCCTTCTGAGCAGGCTGAGTGAGACACGTGGATATACTCTATCTCTGTATTCTACCTCTGATGTTCCTTCTGAACAGGCTGAGTGAGGTGTAGATCTGACACGTGGATATACTCTATTTCTGTCTTTTACCTCTGCTGTTACTTCTGAGCAGGCTGGGTGAGACACGTGGATATATTCTATCTCTGTCTTCTACCTCTGCTGTTCCTTCTGAGCAGGCTGAGTGAGGTGTAGATCAGACACGTGGATATACTATATCTCTGTCTTCTACCTCTGCTGTTCCTTCTGAGCAGGCTGAGTGAGGTGTAGATCAGACACGTGGATATACTCTATCTCTGTCTTCTACCTCTGCTGTTCCTTCTGAGCAGGATGAGTGAGACACGTGGATATATCTCTGTCTTCTACCTCTGCTGTTCATTCTGAGCAGGCTGAGTGAGGTGTAGATCAGACACGTGGATATACTCTATCTCTTTCTTCTACCTCTGCTGTTCCTTCTGAGCAGGCTGAGTGAGGTGTAGATCAGACACATGGATATACTCTATCTCTGTCTTTTACCTCTGCTGTTCCTTATGAGCAGCCTGAGTGAGATACGTGGATATACTCTATCTCTGTCTTCTACCTCTGCTGTTCCTTCTGAGCAGGATGAGTGAGACACGTGGATATACTCTATCTCTGTTTTCTACCTCTGCTGTTCCTTCTGAGCAGGCTGAGTGAGGTGTAGATCAGACACGTGGATATACTCTATCTCTGTCTTCTACCTCTGCTGTACCTTCTGAGCAGGCTATGTGAGACACGTGGATATACTCTATTTCTGTATTCTACCTCTGCTGTTCCTTCAGAGCAGGCTGAGTGAGGTGTAGATCAGACACGTGGATATACTCTATATCTGTCTTCTACCTCTGCTGTTCCTTCTGGGCAGGCTGAGTGAGTTGTAGATCAGACACGTGGATATACTATATCTCTGTCTTCTAACTCTGCTGTTCCTTCTGAGCAGGCTGAGTGAGACACGTGGATATACTCTATCTCTGTCTTCTACCTCTGCTGTTCCTTCTGAGCAGGCTGAGTAAGGTGTAGATCAGACACGTGAAAATACTCTATCTCTGTCTTCTACCTCTGCTGTTCCTTCTGAGCAGCCTGAGTGAGGTGTAGATCAGACACATGGATATACTCTATCTTTTTCTTCTACCTCTGCTGTTCCTTCTGAGCAGCCTGAGTGAGATACGTGGATATACTCTATCTCTGTCTTCTACCTCTGCTGTTCTTTCTGAGCAGGATGAGTGAGACACGTGGATATACTATATCTCTGTCTTCGACCTCTGCTGTTCCTTCTGAGCAGGCTGAGTAAGGTGTAGATCAGACACGTGAATATACTCTATCTCTGTCTTATACCTCTGCTGTTCCTTCTGAGCAGGCTGAGTGAGGTCTAGATCAGACACGTGGATATACTATATCTCTGTCTTCTACCTCTTCTGTTCCTTCTGAGCAGGCTGAGTGAGGTGTAGATCAGACACGTGGATATACTCTATCTCTGTCTTCTACCACTGCTGTTCCTTCTGAGCAGCCTGAGTGAGACACGTGGATATACTCTATCTCTGTCTTCTACCTCTGCTGTTCCTTCTGAGCAGGCTGAGTGAGGTGTAGATCAGACACGTGGATATACTCTATCTCTGTCTTCTACCTCTGCTGTTCCTTCTGAGCAGGCTGAGTGAGACACGTGGATATACTATATCTCTGTCTTCTACCTCTGCTGTTCCTTCTGAGCAGGCTGAGTGAGACACGTGGATATACTCTATCTCTGTATTCTACCTCTGTTGTTCCTTCTGAGCAGGTTGAGTGAGGTGTAGATCAGACACGTGGATATACTCTATCTATGTCTTCTACCTCTGCTGTTCCTTCTGAGCAGGCTGAGTGAGACACGTGGATATACTCTATCTCTGTCTTCTACCTCTGCTGTTCCTTCTGAGCAGGTTGAGTGAGACACGTGTATATACTATATCTCTGTCTTCTACCTCTACTGTTCCTTCTGATTAGGCTGCGTGAGGTGTAGATCAGACACGTGGATATACTATATCTCTGTCTTCTACCTCTGCTGTAACTTCTGAGCAGGCTGAGTGAGACACGTGTATATACTCTATCTCTGTCTTCTACCTATGCTGTTCCTTCTGAGCAGGCTGAGTGAGGTGTAGATCAGACACGTGGATATACTCTATCTCTGTCTTCTACCTCTGCTGTTCCTTCTGAGCAGGCTTATTGAGACACGTGGATATACTCTATCTCTGTCTTCTACCTCTGCTGTTCCTTCTGAGCAGGCTGAGTGATGTGTAGATCAGACACGTGGATATACTCTATCTCTGTCTTCTACCTCTGCTGTTCCTTCTGAGCAGGCTGAGTGAGGTGTAGATTATACACGTGGATATACTCTATCTCTGTCTTCTACCTCTGCTGTTCCTTCTGAGCAGGTTGAGTGAGGTGTAGATCAGACACGTGGATATACTCTATCTATGTCTTCTACCTCTGCTGTTCCTTCTGAGCAGGCTGAGTGAGACACGTTGATATACTCTATCTCTGTCTTTTACCTCTGCTGTTCCTTCTGAGCAGGCTGAGTGAGACACGTGGATATACTCTATCTCTGTCTTCTACCTCTGCTGTTCCTTTTGAGAAGGCTGAGTGAGGTGTAGATCAGACACGTGGATATACTCTATCTCTGTCTTCTACCTCTGCTGTTGTTTCTCAGCAGGCTGAGTGAGAAATGTCGATATACTCTATCTCTGTATTCTACCTCTGCCGTTCCTTCTGAGCAGGCTGAGTGATGTGTAAATCAGACACGTGGATATACTCTATCTCTGTCTTCTACCTCTGCTGTTCCTTCTGAGCAGGCTGAGTGAGGTGTAGATCAGACACTTGGATATACTCTATCTCTGTCTTCTACCTCTGCTGTTCCTTATGAGCAGCCTGAGTGAGACACGTGGATATACTCTATCTCTGTCTTCTACCTCTGCTGTTCCTTCTGAGCAGGATGAGTGAGACACGTGGATATACTATATATCTGTCTTCTACCTCTGCTGTTCCTTCTAAGCCGGCTGAGTGAGGTGTAGATCAGACACGTGGATATACTCTATCTCTGTCTTATACCTCTGCTGTTCCTTCTGAGCAGCCTGAGTGAGACACGTGGATATACTCTATCTCTGTCTTCTAACTCTGCTGTTCCTTCTGAGCAGGCTGAGTGAGGTGTAGATTATACACGTGGATATACTCTATCTCTGTCTTCTACCTCTGCTGTTCCTTCTGAGCAGGTTGAGTGAGGTGTAGATCAGACACGTGGATATACTCTATCTATGTCTTCTACCTCTGCTGTTCCTTCTGAGCAGGCTGAGTGAGACACGTTGATATACTCTATCTCTGTCTTTTACCTCTGCTGTTCCTTCTGAGCAGGCTGAGTGAGACACGTGGATATACTCTATCTCTGTCTTCTACCTCTGCTGTTCCTTTTGAGAAGGCTGAGTGAGGTGTAGATCAGACACGTGGATATACTCTATCTATGTCTTCTACCTCTGCTGTTCCTTCTGAGCAGGCTGAGTGAGAAATGTCGATATACTCTATCTCTGTATTCTACCTCTGCCGTTCCTTCTGAGCAGGCTGAGTGATGTGTAAATCAGACACGTGGATATACTCTATCTATGTCTTCTACCTCTGCTGTTCCTTCTGAGCAGGCTGAGTGAGGTGTAGATCAGACACTTGGATATACTCTATCTCTGTCTTCTACCTCTGCTGTTCCTTATGAGCAGCCTGAGTGAGACACGTGGATATACTCTATCTCTGTCTTCTACCTCTGCTGTTCCTTCTGAGCAGGATGAGTGAGACACGTGGATATACTATATATCTGTCTTCTACCTCTGCTGTTCCTTCTAAGCCGGCTGAGTGAGGTGTAGATAAGACACGTGGATATACTCTATCTCTGTCTTCTACCCCTGTTGTTCTTTCTGAGCAGCCTGATTTAGACACGTGGATATACTCTATCTCTGTCTTCTACCTCTGCTGTTCCTTCTGAGCAGGCTGAGTGAGACACGTGGATATACTCTATATCTGTCTTCTATCTCTGCTGTTCCTTCTGAGCAGGCTGAGTTAGACACGTGGATATACTCTATCTCTGTCTTATACCTCTGCTGTTCCTTCTGGGCAGTCTGAGTGAGGTGTAGATCAGACACGTGGATATACTCTATCTCTGTCTTCTACCTCTGTTGTTCCTTCTGAGCAGGATGAGTGAGCCACGTGGATATACTCTATCTCTGTCTTCTACCTCTGCTGTTCCTTCTGAGCAGGTTGAATGAGGTGTAGATCAGACACGTGGATATACTCTATCTCTGTCTTCTACCCCTGTTGTTCTTTCTGAGCAGCCTGATTGAGACACGTGGATATACTCTATCTCTGTCTTCTACCTCTGCTGTTCCTTCTGAGCAGATTGAGTGAGGTGTAGATCAGACACGTGTATATACTCTATCTCTGTCTTCTACCTCTGCTGTTACTTCTGAGCAGGCTGAGTGAGGTGTAGATCAGACACGTGGATATACTCTATCTCTGTCTTCTACCTCTGCTGTTCCTTCTAAGCCGGCTGAGTGAGGTGTAGATCAGACACGTGGATATACTCTATCTCTGTCTTATACCTCTGCTGTTCCTTCTGAGCAGCCTGAGTGAGACACGTGGATATACTCTATCTCTGTCTTCTAACTCTGCTGTTCCTTCTGAGCAGGCTGAGTGAGGTGTAGATTATACACGTGGATATACTCTATCTCTGTCTTCTACCTCTGCTGTTCCTTCTGAGCAGGTTGAGTGAGGTGTAGATCAGACACGTGGATATACTCTATCTATGTCTTCTACCTCTGCTGTTCCTTCTGAGCAGGCTGAGTGAGACACGTTGATATACTCTATCTCTGTCTTTTACCTCTGCTGTTCCTTCTGAGCAGGCTGAGTGAGACACGTGGATATACTCTATCTCTGTCTTCTACCTCTGCTGTTCCTTTTGAGAAGGCTGAGTGAGGTGTAGATCAGACACGTGGATATACTCTATCTATGTCTTCTACCTCTGCTGTTCCTTCTGAGCAGGCTGAGTGAGAAATGTCGATATACTCTATCTCTGTATTCTACCTCTGCCGTTCCTTCTGAGCAGGCTGAGTGATGTGTAAATCAGACACGTGGATATACTCTATCTATGTCTTCTACCTCTGCTGTTCCTTCTGAGCAGGCTGAGTGAGGTGTAGATCAGACACTTGGATATACTCTATCTCTGTCTTCTACCTCTGCTGTTCCTTATGAGCAGCCTGAGTGAGACACGTGGATATACTCTATCTCTGTCTTCTACCTCTGCTGTTCCTTCTGAGCAGGATGAGTGAGACACGTGGATATACTATATATCTGTCTTCTACCTCTGCTGTTCCTTCTAAGCCGGCTGAGTGAGGTGTAGATAAGACACGTGGATATACTCTATCTCTGTCTTCTACCCCTGTTGTTCTTTCTGAGCAGCCTGATTTAGACACGTGGATATACTCTATCTCTGTCTTCTACCTCTGCTGTTCCTTCTGAGCAGGCTGAGTGAGACACGTGGATATACTCTATATCTGTCTTCTATCTCTGCTGTTCCTTCTGAGCAGGCTGAGTTAGACACGTGGATATACTCTATCTCTGTCTTATACCTCTGCTGTTCCTTCTGGGCAGTCTGAGTGAGGTGTAGATCAGACACGTGGATATACTCTATCTCTGTCTTCTACCTCTGTTGTTCCTTCTGAGCAGGATGAGTGAGCCACGTGGATATACTCTATCTCTGTCTTCTACCTCTGCTGTTCCTTCTGAGCAGGTTGAATGAGGTGTAGATCAGACACGTGGATATACTCTATCTCTGTCTTCTACCCCTGTTGTTCTTTCTGAGCAGCCTGATTGAGACACGTGGATATACTCTATCTCTGTCTTCTACCTCTGCTGTTCCTTCTGAGCAGGTTGAGTGAGGTGTAGATCAGACACGTGTATATACTCTATCTCTGTCTTCTACCTCTGCTGTTCCTTCTGAGCAGGCTGAGTGAGGTGTAGATCAGACACGTGGATATACTCTATCTCTGTCTTCTACCTCTGCTGTTCCTTCTGAGCAGCCTGAGTGAGGTGTAGATCAGACAAGTGGATATACTCTATATCTGTCTTCTATCTCTGCTGTTCCTTCTGAGCAGGATGAGTGAGACACGTGGATATACTCTATCTATGTCTCCTACCTCTACTGTTCCTTCTGAGCAGGCTGAGTGAGTTGTAGATCAGACATGTGGATATACTCTATCTCTGTCTTCTACCTCTGCTGTTCCTTCTGAACAGCCTGAGTGAGACACGTGGATATACTCTATCTCTGTCTTCTACCTCTGCTGTTCCTTCTGAGCAGGATGAGAGAGACACGTGGATATACTCTATCTATGTCTTCTACCTCTGCTGTTCCTTCTGAGCAGGCTGAGTGAGTTGTAGATCAGACATGTGGATATACTCTATCTCTGTCTTCTACCTCTGCTGTTCCTTCTGATTAGGCTGAGTGAGGTGTAGATCAGACACGTGGATATACTCTATCTCTGTCTTCTACCCCTGTTGTTATTTCTGAGCAGCCTGATTGAGACACGTGGATATACTCTATCTCTGTCTCCTACCTCTGCTGTTCCTTCTGAGTAGGCTGAGTGAGGTGTAGATCAGACACGTGGATATACTCTATCGATGTCTTCTACCTCTGCTGTTCCTTCTGAAAAGGCTATGTGAGACACGTGGATATACTCTATCTCTGTCTTCTACCTCTGCTGTTCCTTCTGAGCAGGCTGATTGAGGTGTAGATCAGACACGTGGATATACTCTATCTCTGTCTACTACCTCTGCTGTTCCTTCTGAGCAGGCTGAGTGAGTTGTAGATCAGACACGTGGATATACTCTATCTGTGTCTTCTACCGCTGCTGTTCCTTCTGAGAAGGCTGAGTGAGGTGTAGATCAGACACGTGGATATACTCTATCTCTGTCTTTTACCTCTGCTGTTCCTTCTGAGCAGCCTGAGTGAGACACGTGGATATACTCTATCTCTGTCTTCTACCTCTGCTGTTCCTTCTGAGCAGGATGAGTGAGCCACGTGGATATACTCTATCTCTGTCTTCTACCTCTGCTGTTCCTTCTGAGCAGGTTGAGTGAGGTGTAGATCAGACACGTGGATATACTCTATCTATGTCTTCTACCTCTGCTGTTCCTTCTGAGCAGGCTGAGTGAGACACGTTGATATACTCTATCTCTGTCTTTTACCTCTGCTGTTCCTTCTGATCAGGCTGAGTGAGACACGTGGATATACTCTATCTCTGTCTTCTACCTCTGCTGTTCCTTTTGCGAAGGCTGAGTGAGGTGTAGATCAGACACGTGGATATACTCTATCTCTGTCTTCTACCTCTGCTGTTGTTTCTCAGCAGGCTGAGTGAGAAATTTCGATATACTCTATCTCTGTATTCTACCTCTGCCGTTCCTTCTGAGCAGGCTGAGTGATGTGTAAATCAGACACGTGGATATACTCTATCTCTGTCTTCTACCTCTGCTGTTCCTTCTGAGCAGGCTGAGTGAGGTGTAGATCAGACACTTGGATATACTCTATCTCTGTCTTCTACCTCTGCTGTTCCTTATGAGCAGCCTGAGTGAGACACGTGGATATACTCTATCTCTGTCTTCTACCTCTGCTGTTCTTTCTGAGCAGGATGAGTGAGACACGTGGATATACTATATATCTGTCTTCTACCTCTGCTGTTCCTTCTAAGCCGGCTGAGTGAGGTGTAGATCAGACACGTGGATATACTCTATTTCTGTCTTCTACCCCTGTTGTTCTTTCTGAGCAGCCTGATTTAGACACGTGGATATACTCTATCTCTGTCTTCTACCTCTGCTGTTCCTTCTGAGCAGGCTGAGTGAGACACGTGGATATACTCTATATCTGTCTTCTATCTCTGCTGTTCCTTCTGAGCAGGCTGAGTTAGACACGTGGATATACTCTATCTCTGTCTTATACCTCTGCTGTTCCTTCTGGGCAGTCTGAGTGAGGTGTAGGTCAGACACGTGGATATACTCTATCTCTTTCTTCTACATCTGCTGTTCCTTCTGAGCAGGCTGAGTGAGACACGTTGATATACTCTATCTATGTCTTCTACCTCTGCTGTTCCTTCTGAGCAGGCTGAGTGAGACACGTGGATATACTCTATCTCTGTCTTCTACCTCTGCTGTTCCTTTTGAGAAGGCTGAGTGAGGTGTAGATCAGACACGTGGATATACTCTATCTCTGTCTTCTACCTCTGCTGTTGTTTCTCAGCAGGCTGAGTGAGAGATTTCGATATACTCTATCTCTGTATTCTACCTCTGCTGTTCCTTCTGAGCAGGCTGAGTGATGTGTAGATCAGACACGTGGATATACTCTATCTCTGTCTTCTACCTCTGCTGTTCCTTCTGAGCAGGCTGAGTGAGGTGTAGATCAGACACTTGGATATACTCTATCTCTGTCTTCTACCTCTACTGTTCCTTATGAGCAGCCTGAGTGAGACACGTGGATATACTCTATCTCTGTCTTCTACCTCTGCTGTTCCTTCTGAGCAGGATGAGTGAGACACGTGGATATATTATATCTCTGTATTCTACCTCTGCTGTTCCTTCTGAGAAGGCTGAGTGAGGTGTAGATCAGACACGTGGATACACTCTATCTCTGTCTTTTACCTCTGCTGTTCCTTCTGAGCAGCCTGAGTGAGACACGTGGATATACTCTATCTCTGTCTTCTACCTCTGCTGTTCCTTCTGAGCAGGATGAGTGAGCCACGTGGATATACTCTATCTCTGTCTTCTACCTCTGCTGTTCCTTCTGAGCAGGTTGAGTGAGGTGTAGATCAGACACGTGGATATACTCTATCTATGTCTTCTACCTCTGCTGTTCCTTCTGAGCAGGCTGAGTGAGACACGTTGATATACTCTATCTCTGTCTTTTACCTCTGCTGTTCCTTCTGAGCAGGCTGAGTGAGACACGTGGATATACTCTATCTCTGTCTTCTACCTCTGCTGTTCCTTTTGAGAAGGCTGAGTGAGGTGTAGATCAGACACGTGGATATACTCTATCTCTGTCTTCTACCTCTGCTGTTGTTTCTCAGCAGGCTGAGTGAGAAATTTCGATATACTCTATCTCTGTATTCTACCTCTGCCGTTCCTTCTGAGCAGGCTGAGTGATGTGTAAATCAGACACGTGGATATACTCTATCTCTGTCTTCTACCTCTGCTGTTCCTTCTGAGCAGGCTGAGTGAGGTGTAGATCAGACACTTGGATATACTCTATCTCTGTCTTCTACCTCTGCTGTTCCTTATGAGCAGCCTGAGTGAGACACGTGGATATACTCTATCTCTGTCTTCTACCTCTGGTGTTCCTTCTGAGCAGGATGAGTGAGACACGTGGATATACTATATATCTGTCTTCTACCTCTGCTGTTCCTTCTAAGCCGGCTGAGTGAGGTGTAGATCAGACACGTGGATATACTCTATCTCTGTCTTCTACCCCTGTTGTTCTTTCTGAGCAGCCTGATTTAGACACGTGGATATACTTTATCTCTGTCTTCTACTCTGCTGTTCCTTCTGAGCAGGCTGAGTGAGACACGTGGATATACTCTATATCTGTCTTCTATCTCTGCTGTTCCTTCTGAGCAGGCTGAGTTAGACACGTGGATATACTCTATCTCTGTCTTATACCTCTGCTGTTCCTTCTGGGCAGTCTGAGTGAGGTGTAGATCAGACATGTGGATATACTCTATCTCTGTCTTCTACATCTGCTGTTCCTTCTGAGCAGGCTGAGTGAGACACGTTGATATACTCTATCTCTGTATTCTACCTCTGCTGTTCCTTCTGAGCAGGCTGAGTGATGTGTAGATCAGACACGTGGATATACTCTATCTCTGTCTTCTACCTCTGCTGTTCCTTCTGAGCAGGCTGAGTGAGGTGTAGATCAGACACTTGGATATACTCTATCTCTGTCTTCTACCTCTACTGTTCCTTATGAGCAGCCTGAGTGAGACACGTGGATATACTCTATCTCTGTCTTCTACCTCTGCTGTTCCTTCTGAGCAGGATGAGTGAGACACGTGGATATATTATATCTCTGTATTCTACCTCTGCTGTTCCTTCTGAGAAGGCTGAGTGAGGTGTAGATCAGACACGTGGATACACTCTATCTCTGTCTTTTACCTCTGCTGTTCCTTCTGAGCAGCCTGAGTGAGACACGTGGATATACTCTATCTCTGTCTTCTACCTCTGCTGTTCCTTCTGAGCAGGATGAGTGAGCCACGTGGATATACTCTATCTCTGTCTTCTACCTCTGCTGTTCCTTCTGAGCAGGTTGAGTGAGGTGTAGATCAGACACGTGGATATACTCTATCTATGTCTTCTACCTCTGCTGTTCCTTCTGAGCAGGCTGAGTGAGACACGTTGATATACTCTATCTCTGTCTTTTACCTCTGCTGTTCCTTCTGAGCAGGCTGAGTGAGACACGTGGATATACTCTATCTCTGTCTTCTACCTCTGCTGTTCCTTTTGAGAAGGCTGAGTGAGGTGTAGATCAGACACGTGGATATACTCTATCTCTGTCTTCTACCTCTGCTGTTGTTTCTCAGCAGGCTGAGTGAGAAATTTCGATATACTCTATCTCTGTATTCTACCTCTGCCGTTCCTTCTGAGCAGGCTGAGTGATGTGTAAATCAGACACGTGGATATACTCTATCTCTGTCTTCTACCTCTGCTGTTCCTTCTGAGCAGGCTGAGTGAGGTGTAGATCAGACACTTGGATATACTCTATCTCTGTCTTCTACCTCTGCTGTTCCTTATGAGCAGCCTGAGTGAGACACGTGGATATACTCTATCTCTGTCTTCTACCTCTGGTGTTCCTTCTGAGCAGGATGAGTGAGACACGTGGATATACTATATATCTGTCTTCTACCTCTGCTGTTCCTTCTAAGCCGGCTGAGTGAGGTGTAGATCAGACACGTGGATATACTCTATCTCTGTCTTCTACCCCTGTTGTTCTTTCTGAGCAGCCTGATTTAGACACGTGGATATACTCTATCTCTGTCTTCTACTCTGCTGTTCCTTCTGAGCAGGCTGAGTGAGACACGTGGATATACTCTATATCTGTCTTCTATCTCTGCTGTTCCTTCTGAGCAGGCTGAGTTAGACACGTGGATATACTCTATCTCTGTCTTATACCTCTGCTGTTCCTTCTGGGCAGTCTGAGTGAGGTGTAGATCAGACATGTGGATATACTCTATCTCTGTCTTCTACATCTGCTGTTCCTTCTGAGCAGGCTGAGTGAGACACGTGGATATACTCTATCTCTGTCGTCTACCTCTGCTGTTCCTTTTGAGAAGGCTGAGTGAGGTGTAGATCAGACACGTGGATATACTCTATCTCTGTCTTCTACCTCTGCTGTTGTTTCTCAGCAGGCTGAGTGAGAGATTTCGATATACTCTATCTCTGTATTCTACCTCTGCTGTTCCTTCTGAGCAGGCTGAGTGATGTGTAAATCAGACACGTGGATATACTCTATCTCTGTCTTCTACCTCTGCTGTTCCTTCTGAGCAGGCTGAGTGAGGTGTAGATCAGACACTTGGATATACTCTATATCTGTCTTCTACCTCTACTGTTCCTTATGAGCAGCCTGAGTGAGACACGTGGATATACTCTATCTCTGTCTTCTACCTCTGCTGTTCCTTCTGAGCAGGATGAGTGAGACACGTGGATATACTATATCTCTGTATTCTACCTCTGCTGTTCCTTCTAAGCCGGCTGAGTGAGGTGTAGATCAGACACGTGGATATACTCTATCTCTGTCTTCTACCCCTGTTGTTCTTTCTGAGCAGCCTGATTTAGACACGTGGATATACTCTATTTCTTTCTTCTACCTCTGCTGTTCCTTCTGAGCAGGCTGAGTGAGACACGTGTATATACTCTATATCTGTCTTCTATCTCTGCTGTTCCTTCTGAGCAGGCTGAGTTAGACACGTGGATATACTCTATCTCTGTCCTATACCTCTGCTGTTCCTTCTGGGCAGTCTGAGTGAGGTGTAGATCAGACACGTGGATATACTCTATCTCTGTCTTCTACATCTGCTGTTCCTTCTGAGCAGGCTGACTGAGGTGTAGATCAGACACGTTGATATACTCTATCTCTGTCTTCTACCTCTGCTGTTCCTTCTGAGCAGGCTGAGTGAGACACGTGGATATACTCTATCTCTGTCTTCTACATCTGCTGTTCCTTTTGAGCAGGCTGAGTGAGGTGTAGATCAGACACGTGGATATACTATATCTCTGTCTTCTACCTCTGCTGTTGTTTCTGAGCAGGCTGAGTGAGATATTTCGATATACTCTATCTCTGTATTCTACCTGTGCTGTTCCTTCTGAGCAGGCTGAGTGAGGTGTAGATCAGACACGTGGATATACTCTATCTCTGTCTTCTACCTCTGCTGTTTCTTCTGAGCAGGCTATGTGAGCCACGTGGAAATACTCTATCCCTGTCTTCTACCTCTGCTGTTCCTTCTGAGCAGGCTATGTGAGACACGTGGATATACTCTATCTCTGTCTTCTACCTCTGCTGTTCCTTCTGAGCAGGCTGAGTGAGGTGTAGATCATACACGTGGATATACTCTATCTCTGTCTTCTACCTCTGCTGTTTCTTCTGAGCAGGCTATGTGAGCCACGTGGAAATACTCTATCCCTGTCTTCTACCTCTGCTGTTCCTTCTGAGCAGGCTATGTGAGACACGTGGATATACTCTATCTCTGTCTTCTACCTCTGCTGTTCCTTCTGAGCAGGATGAGTGAGACACGTGGATATATTATATCTCTGTATTCTACCTCTGCTGTTCCTTCTGAGAAGGCTGAGTGAGGTGTAGATCAGACACGTGGATACACTCTATCTCTGTCTTTTACCTCTGCTGTTCCTTCTGAGCAGCCTGAGTGAGACACGTGGATATACTCTATCTCTGTCTTCTACCTCTGCTGTTCCTTCTGAGCAGGATGAGTGAGCCACGTGGATATACTCTATCTCTGTCTTCTACCTCTGCTGTTCCTTCTGAGCAGGTTGAGTGAGGTGTAGATCAGACACGTGGATATACTCTATCTATGTCTTCTACCTCTGCTGTTCCTTCTGAGCAGGCTGAGTGAGACACGTTGATATACTCTATCTCTGTCTTTTACCTCTGCTGTTCCTTCTGAGCAGGCTGAGTGAGACACGTGGATATACTCTATCTCTGTCTTCTACCTCTGCTGTTCCTTTTGAGAAGGCTGAGTGAGGTGTAGATCAGACACGTGGATATACTCTATCTCTGTCTTCTACCTCTGCTGTTGTTTCTCAGCAGGCTGAGTGAGAAATTTCGATATACTCTATCTTTGTATTCTACCTCTGCCGTTCCTTCTGAGCAGGCTGAGTGATGTGTAAATCAGACACGTGGATATACTCTATCTCTGTCTTCTACCTCTGCTGTTCCTTCTGAGCAGGCTGAGTGAGGTGTAGATCAGACACTTGGATATACTCTATCTCTGTCTTCTACCTCTGCTGTTCCTTATGAGCAGCCTGAGTGAGACACGTGGATATACTCTATCTCTGTCTTCTACCTCTGGTGTTCCTTCTGAGCAGGATGAGTGAGACACGTGGATATACTATATATCTGTCTTCTACCTCTGCTGTTCCTTCTAAGCCGGCTGAGTGAGGTGTAGATCAGACACGTGGATATACTCTATCTCTGTCTTCTACCCCTGTTGTTCTTTCTGAGCAGCCTGATTTAGACACGTGGATATACTCTATCTCTGTCTTCTACTCTGCTGTTCCTTCTGAGCAGGCTGAGTGAGACACGTGGATATACTCTATATCTGTCTTCTATCTCTGCTGTTCCTTCTGAGCAGGCTGAGTTAGACACGTGGATATACTCTATCTCTGTCTTATACCTCTGCTGTTCCTTCTGGGCAGTCTGAGTGAGGTGTAGATCAGACATGTGGATATACTCTATCTCTGTCTTCTACATCTGCTGTTCCTTCTGAGCAGGCTGAGTGAGACACGTGGATATACTCTATCTCTGTCGTCTACCTCTGCTGTTCCTTTTGAGAAGGCTGAGTGAGGTGTAGATCAGACACGTGGATATACTCTATCTCTGTCTTCTACCTCTGCTGTTGTTTCTCAGCAGGCTGAGTGAGAGATTTCGATATACTCTATCTCTGTATTCTACCTCTGCTGTTCCTTCTGAGCAGGCTGAGTGATGTGTAAATCAGACACGTGGATATACTCTATCTCTGTCTTCTACCTCTGCTGTTCCTTCTGAGCAGGCTGAGTGAGGTGTAGATCAGACACTTGGATATACTCTATCTCTGTCTTCTACCTCTACTGTTCCTTATGAGCAGCCTGAGTGAGACACGTGGATATACTCTATCTCTGTCTTCTACCTCTGCTGTTCCTTCTGAGCAGGATGAGTGAGACACGTGGATATACTATATCTCTGTATTCTACCTCTGCTGTTCCTTCTAAGCCGGCTGAGTGAGGTGTAGATCAGACACGTGGATATACTCTATCTCTGTCTTCTACCCCTGTTGTTCTTTCTGAGCAGCCTGATTTAGACACGTGGATATACTCTATTTCTGTCTTCTACCTCTGCTGTTCCTTCTGAGCAGGCTGAGTGAGACACGTGTATATACTCTATATCTGTCTTCTATCTCTGCTGTTCCTTCTGAGCAGGCTGAGTTAGACACGTGGATATACTCTATCTCTGTCCTATACCTCTGCTGTTCCTTCTGGGCAGTCTGAGTGAGGTGTAGATCAGACACGTGGATATACTCTATCTCTGTCTTCTACATCTGCTGTTCCTTCTGAGCAGGCTGAGTGAGGTGTAGATCAGACACGTTGATATACTCTATCTCTGTCTTCTACCTCTGCTGTTCCTTCTGAGCAGGCTGAGTGAGACACGTGGATATACTCTATCTCTGTCTTCTACATCTGCTGTTCCTTTTGAGCAGGCTGAGTGAGGTGTAGATCAGACACGTGGATATACTATATCTCTGTCTTCTACCTCTGCTGTTGTTTCTGAGCAGGCTGAGTGAGATATTTCGATATACTCTATCTCTGTATTCTACCTGTGCTGTTCCTTCTGAGCAGGCTGAGTGAGGTGTAGATCAGACACGTGGATATACTCTATCTCTGTCTTCTACCTCTGCTGTTTCTTCTGAGCAGGCTATGTGAGCCACGTGGAAATACTCTATCCCTGTCTTCTACCTCTGCTGTTCCTTCTGATCAGCCTGAGTGATAAACGTGAATATACTCTATCTCTGTCTTCTACCTCTGCTGTTCCTTCTGAGCAGGTTGAGTGAGGTGTAGATCAGACACGTGGATATACTCTATCTATGTCTTCTACCTCTGCTGTTCCTTCTGAGCAGCCTGATTTAGACACGTGGATATACTCTATCTCTGTCTTCTACCTCTGCTGTTCCTTCTGAGCAGGCTGAGTGAGACACGTGGATATACTCTATCTCTGTCTTCTACCTCTGCTGTTCCTTCTGAGCAGGCTGAGTGAGACACGTGGATATACTCTATCTCTGTCTTCTACCTCTGATGTTCCTTTTGAGAAGGCTGAGTGAGGTGTAGATCAGACACGTGGATATACTCTATCTCTGTCTTCTACCTCTGCTGTTGTTTCTCAGCAGGCTGAGTGAGAGATTTCGATATACTCTATCTCTGTATTCTACCTCTGCCGTTCCTTCTGAGCAGGTTGAGTGAGGTGTAGATCAGACACGTGGATATACTCTATCTATGTCTTCTACCTCTGCTGTTCCTTCTGAGCAGGCTGAGTGAGACACGTTGATATACTCTATCTCTGTCTTCTACCTTTGCTGTTCCTTCTGAGCAGGCTGAGTGAGACACGTGGATATACTCTATCTCTGTCTTCTACCTCTGCTGTTCCTTTTGAGAAGGCTGAGTGAGGTGTAGATCAGACACGTGGATATACTCTATCTCTGTCTTCTACCTCTGCTGTTGTTTCTCAGCAGGCTGAGTGAGAGATTTCGATATACTCTATCTCTGTATTCTACCTCTGCCGTTCCTTCTGAGCAGGCTGAGTGATTTGTAGATCAGACACGTGGATATACTCTATCTTTGTCTTCTACCTCTGCTGTTCCTTCTGAGCAGGCTGAGTGAGGTGTAGATCAGACACTTGGATATACTCTATCTCTGTCTTCTACCTCTGCTGTTCCTTATGAGCAGCCTGAGTGAGACACGTGGATATACTCTATCTCTGTCTTCTACCTCTGCTGTTCCTTCTGAGCAGGCTGAGTGAGGTGTAGATCAGACACTTGGATATACTCTATCTCTGTCTTCTACCTCTGCTGTTCCTTATGAGCAGCCTGAGTGAGACACGTGGATATACTCTATCTCTGTCTTCTACCTCTGCTGTTCCTTCTAAGACGGCTGAGTGAGGTGTAGATCAGACACGTGGATATACTCTATCTCTGTCTTCTACCCCTGTTGTTCTTTCTGAGCAGCCTGATTTAGACACGTGGATATACTCTATCTCTGTCTTCTACCTCTGCTGTTCCTTCTGAGCAGGCTGAGTGAGACACGTGGATATACTCTATATCTGTCTTCTATCTCTGCTGTTCCTTCTGAGCAGGCTGAGTTAGACACGTGGATATACTCTATCTCTGTCTTCTACCTCTGCTGTTGTTTCTCAGCAGGCTGAGTGAGAGATTTCGATATACTCTATCTCTGTATTCTACCTCTGCTGTTCCTTCTGAGCAGGCTGAGTGATGTGTAGATCAGACACGTGGATATACTCTATCTCTGTCTTCTACCTCTGCTGTTCCTTCTGAGCAGGCTGAGTGAGGTGTAGATCAGACACTTGGATATACTCTATCTCTGTCTTCTACCTCTACTGTTCCTTATGAGCAGCCTGAGTGAGACACGTGGATATACTCTATCTCTGTCTTCTACCTCTGCTGTTCCTTCTGAGCAGGATGAGTGAGACACGTGGATATACTATATCTCTGTATTCTACCTCTGCTGTTCCTTCTAAGCCGGCTGAGTGAGGTGTAGATCAGACACGTGGATATACTCTATCTCTGTCTTCTACCCCTGTTGTTCTTTCTGAGCAGCCTGATTTAGACACGTGGATATACTCTATTTCTGTCTTCTACCTCTGCTGTTCCTTCTGAGCAGGCTGAGTGAGACACGTGTATATACTCTATATCTGTCTTCTATCTCTGCTGTTCCTTCTGAGCAGGCTGAGTTAGACACGTGGATATACTCTATCTCTGTCCTATACCTCTGCTGTTCCTTCTGGGCAGTCTGAGTGAGGTGTAGATCAGACACGTGGATATACTCTATCTCTGTCTTCTACCTCTGCTGTTCCTTCTGAGCAGGCTGAGTGAGGTGTAGATCAGACACTTGGATATACTCTATCTCTGTCTTCTACCTCTACTGTTCCTTATGAGCAGCCTGAGTGAGACACGTGGATATACTCTATCTCTGTCTTCTACCTCTGCTGTTCCTTCTGAGCAGGATGAGTGAGACACGTGGATATACTATATCTCTGTATTCTACCTCTGCTGTTCCTTCTAAGCCGGCTGAGTGAGGTGTAGATCATACACGTGGATATACTCTATCTCTGTCTTCTACCCCTGTTGTTCTTTCTGAGCAGCCTGATTTAGACACGTGGATATACTCTATTTCTGTCTTCTACCTCTGCTGTTCCTTCTGAGCAGGCTGAGTGAGACACGTGTATATACTCTATATCTGTCTTCTATCTCTGCTGTTCCTTCTGAGCAGACTGAGTTAGACACGTGGATATACTCTATCTCTGTCCTATACCTCTGCTGTTCCTTCTGGGCAGTCTGAGTGAGGTGTAGATCAGACACGTGGATATACTCTATCTCTGTCTTCTACATCTGCTGTTCCTTCTGAGCAGGCTGAGTGAGGTGTAGATCAGACACGTTGATATACTCTATCTCTGTCTTCTACCTCTGCTGTTCCTTCTGAGCAGGCTGGGTGAGACACGTGGATATACTCTATCTCTGTATTCTACCTCTGATGTCCCTTTTGAGCAGGCTGAGTGAGGTGTAGATCAGACACGTGGATATACTATATCTCTGTCTTCTACCTCTGCTGTTGTTTCTGAGCAGGCTGAGTGAGATATTTCGATATACTCTATCTCTGTATTCTACCTGTGCTGTTCCTTCTGAGCAGGCTGAGTGAGGTGTAGATCAGACACGTGGATATACTATATCTCTGTCTTCTACCTCTGCTGTTGTTTCTGAGCAGGCTGAGTGAGATATTTCGATATACTCTATCTCTGTCTTCTACCTCTGCTGTTCCTTCTGAGCAGGCTATGTGAGCCACGTGGAAATACTCTATCCCTGTCTTCTACCTCTGCTGTTCCTTCTGATCAGCCTGAGTGATAAACGTGAATATACTCTATCTCTGTCTTCTACCTCTGCTGTTCCTTCTGAGCAGGTTGAGTGAGGTGTAGATCAGACACGTGGATATACTCTATCTATGTCTTCTACCTCTGCTGTTCCTTCTGAGCAGGCTGAGTGAGACACGTTGATATACTCTATCTCTGTCTTCTACCTCTGCTGTTCCTTCTGAGCAGGCTGAGTGAGACACGTGGATATACTCTATCTCTGTCTTCTACCTCTGCTGTTCCTTTTGAGAAGGCTGAGTGAGGTGTAGATCAGACACGTATATATACTCTATCTCTGTCTTCTACCTCTGCTGTTGTTTCTCAGCAGGCTGAGTGAGAGATTTCGATATACTCTATCTCTGTATTCTACCTCTGCCGTTCCTTCTGAGCAGGCTGAGTGATGTGTAGATCTGACACGTGGATATACTCTATCTCTGTCTTCTACCTCTGCTGTTCCTTCTGAGCAGGCTGAGTGAGGTGTAGATCAGACACTTGGATATACTCTATCTCTGTCTTCTACCTCTGCTGTTCCTTATGAGCAGCCTGAGTGAGACACGTGGATATACTCTATCTCTGTCTTCTACCTCTGCTGTTCCTTCTGAGCAGGATGAGTGAGACACGTGGATATACTATATCTCTGTCTTCTACCTCTGCTGTTCCTTCTAAGCCGGCTGAGTGAGGTGTAGATCAGACAAGTGGATATACTCTATCTCTGTCTTCTACCCCTGTTGTTCTTTCTGAGCAGCCTGATTTAGACACGTGGATATACTCTATATCTGTCTTCTACCTCTGCTGTTCCTTCTGAGCAGGCTGAGTGAGACACGTGGATATACTCTATCTCTGTCTTCTACCTCTGCTGTTCCTTCTGAGCAGGCTGAGTGAGACACGTGGATATACTCTATCTCTGTCTTCTACCTCTGCTGTTCCTTCTGAGCAGGCTGAGTGAGACACGTGGATATACTCTATCTCTGTCTTCTACCTCTGCTGTTCCTTTTGAGAAGGCTGAGTGAGGTGTAGATCAGACACGTTGATATACTCTATCTCTGTCTTCTACCTCTGCTGTTCCTTCTGAGCAGGCTGAGTGAGACACGTGGATATACTCTATCTCTGTATTCTACCTCTGCTGTTCCTTTTGAGCAGGCTGAGTGAGGTGTAGATCAGACACGTGGATATACTATATCTCTGTCTTCTACCTCTGCTGTTGTTTCTGAGCAGGCTGAGTGAGATATTTCGATATACTCTATCTCTGTATTCTAACTGTGCTGTTCCTTCTGAGCAGGCTGAGTGAGGTGTAGATCAGACACGTGGATATACTCTATCTCTGTATTCTACCTCTGCTGTTCCTTCTGAGCAGGCTATGTGAGCCACGTGGAAATACTCTATCCCTGTCTTCTACCTCTGCTGTTCCTTCTGAGCAGGTTGAGTGAGGTGTAGATCAGACACGTGGATATACTCTATCTATGTCTTCTACCTCTGCTGTTCCTTCTGAGCAGGCTGAGTGAGACACGTTGATATACTCTATCTCTGTCTTCTACCTCTGCTGTTCCTTCTGAGCAGGCTGAGTGAGACACGTGGATATACTCTATCTCTGTCTTCTACCTCTGCTGTTCCTTTTGAGAAGGCTGAGTGAGGTGTAGATCAGACACGTAGATATACTCTATCTCTGTCTTCTACCTCTGCTGTTGTTTCTCAGCAGGCTGAGTGAGAGATTTCGATATACTCTATCTCTGTATTCTACCTCTGCCGTTCCTTCTGAGCAGGCTGAGTGATGTGTAGATCAGACACGTGGATATACTCTATCTCTGTCTTCTACCTCTGCTGTTCCTTCTGAGCAGGCTGAGTGAGGTGTAGATCAGACACTTGGATATACTCTATCTCTGTCTTCTACCTCTGCTGTTCCTTATGAGCAGCCTGAGTGAGACACGTGGATATACTCTATCTCTGTCTTCTACCTCTGCTGTTCCTTCTGAGCAGGATGAGTGAGACACGTGGATATACTATATCTCTGTCTTCTACCTCTGCTGTTCCTTCTAAGCCGGCTGAGTGAGGTGTAGATCAGACAAGTGGATATACTCTATCTCTGTCTTCTACCCCTGTTGTTCTTTCTGAGCAGCCTGATTTAGACACGTGGATATACTCTATATCTGTCTTCTACCTCTGCTGTTCCTTCTGAGCAGGCTGAGTGAGACACGTGGATATACTCTATCTCTGTCTTCTACCTCTGCTGTTCCTTCTGAGCAGGCTGAGTGAGACACGTGGATATACTCTATCTCTGTCTTCTACCTCTGCTGTTCCTTCTGAGCAGGCTGAGTGAGACACGTGGATATACTCTATCTCTGTCTTCTACCTCTGCTGTTCCTTTTGAGAAGGCTGAGTGAGGTGTAGATCAGACACGTGGATATACTCTATCTCTGTCTTCTACGTCTGCTGTTGTTTCTCAGCAGGCTGAGTGAGAGATTTCGATATACTCTATCTCTGTATTCTACCTCTGCCGTTCCTTCTGAGCAGGTTGAGTGAGGTGTAGATCAGACACGTGGATATACTCTATCTATGTCTTCTACCTCTGCTGTTCCTTCTGAGCAGGCTGAGTGAGACACGTTGATATACTCTATCTCTGTCTTCTACCTTTGCTGTTCCTTCTGAGCAGGCTGAGTGAGACACGTGGATATACTCTATCTCTGTCTTCTACCTCTGCTGTTCCTTTTGAGAAGGCTGAGTGAGGTGTAGATCAGAAACGTGGATATACTCTATCTCTGTCTTCTACCTCTGCTGTTGTTTCTCAGCAGGCTGAGTGAGAGATTTCGATATACTCTATCTCTGTATTCTACCTCTGCCGTTCCTTCTGAGCAGGCTGAGTGATTTGTAGATCAGACACGTGGATATACTCTATCTCTGTCTTCTACCTCTGCTGTTCCTTCTGAGCAGGCTGAGTGAGGTGTAGATCAGACACTTGGATATACTCTATCTCTGTCTTCTACCTCTGCTGTTCCTTATGAGCAGCCTGAGTGAGACACGTGGATATACTCTATCTCTGTCTTCTACCTCTGCTGTTCCTTCTGAGCAGGCTGAGTGAGGTGTAGATCAGACACTTGGATATACTCTATCTCTGTCTTCTACCTCTGCTGTTCCTTATGAGCAGCCTGAGTGAGACACGTGGATATACTCTATCTCTGTCTTCTACCTCTGCTGTTCCTTCTGAGCAGGCTGAGTGAGGTGTAGATCAGACACTTGGATATACTCTATCTCTGTCTTCTACCTCTGCTGTTCCTTATGAGCAGCCTGAGTGAGACACGTGGATATACTCTATCTCTGTCTTCTACCTCTGCTGTTCCTTCTAAGCCGGCTGAGTGAGGTGTAGATCAGACACGTGGATATACTCTATCTCTGTCTTCTACCCCTGTTGTTCTTTCTGAGCAGCCTGATTTAGACACGTGGATATACTCTATCTCTGTCTTCTACCTCTGCTGTTCCTTCTGAGCAGGCTGAGTGAGACACGTGGATATACTCTATATCTGTCTTCTATCTCTGCTGTTCCTTCTGAGCAGGCTGAGTTAGACACGTGGATATACTCTATCTCTGTCTTATACCTCTGCTGTTCCTTCTGGGCAGTCTGAGTGAGGTGTAGATCAGACACGTGGATATACTCTATCTCTGTCTTCTACATCTGCTGTTCCTTCTGAGCAGGCTGAGTGAGACACGTTGATATACTCTATCTCTGTCTTCTACCTCTGCTGTTCCTTCTGAGCAGGCTGAGTGAGACACGTGGATATACTCTATCTCTGTCTTCTACCTATGCTGTTCCTTTTGAGAAGGCTGAGTGAGGTGTAGATCAGACACGTGGATATACTCTATCTCTGTCTTCTACCTCTGCTGTTGTTTCTCAGCAGGCTGAGTGAGAGATTTCGATATACTCTATCTCTGTATTCTACCTCTGCTGTTCCTTCTGAGCAGGCTGAGTGATGTGTAGATCAGACACGTGGATATACTCTATCTCTGTCTTCTACCTCTGCTGTTCCTTCTGAGCAGGCTGAGTGAGGTGTAGATCAGACACTTGGATATACTCTATCTCTGTCTTCTACCACTACTGTTCCTTATGAGCAGCCTGAGTGAGACACGTGGATATACTCTATCTCTGTCTTCTACCTCTGCTGTTCCTTCTGAGCAGGATGAGTGAGACACGTGGATATACTATATCTCTGTATTCTACCTCTGCTGTTCCTTCTAAGCCGGCTGAGTGAGGTGTAGATCAGACACGTGGATATACTCTATCTCTGTCTTCTACCCCTGTTGTTCTTTCTGAGCAGCCTGATTTAGACACGTGGATATACTCTATTTCTGTCTTCTACCTCTGCTGTTCCTTCTGAGCAGGCTGAGTGAGACACGTGTATATACTCTATATCTGTCTTCTATCTCTGCTGTTCCTTCTGAGCAGGCTGAGTTAGACACGTGGATATACTCTATCTCTGTCCTATACCTCTGCTGTTCCTTCTGGGCACTCTGAGTGAGGTGGAGATCAGACACGTGGATATACTCTATCTCTGTCTTCTACATCTGCTGTTCCTTCTGAGCAGGCTGAGTGAGGTGTAGATCAGACACGTTGATATACTCTATCTCTGTCTTCTACCTCTGCTGTTCCTTCTGAGCAGGCTGAGTGAGACACGTGGATATACTCTATCTCTGTCTTCTACCTCTGCTGTTCCTTTTGAGCAGGCTGAGTGAGGTGTAGATCAGACACGTGGATATACTATATATCTGTCTTCTACCTCTGCTGTTGTTTCTGAGCAGGCTGAGTGAGATATTTCGATATACTCTATCTCTGTATTCTACCTGTGCTGTTCCTTCTGAGCAGGCTGAGTGAGGTGTAGATCAGACACGTGGATATACTCTATCTCTGTCTTCTACCTCTGCTGTTTCTTCTGAGCAGGCTATGTGAGCCACGTGGAAATACTCTATCCCTGTCTTCTACCTCTGCTGTTCCTTCTGATCAGCCTGAGTGATAAACGTGAATATACTCTATCTCTGTCTTCTACCTCTGCTGTTCCTTCTGAGCAGGTTGAGTGAGGTGTAGATCAGACACGTGGATATACTCTATCTATGTCTTCTACCTCTGCTGTTCCTTCTGAGCAGGCTGAGTGAGACACGTTGATATACTCTATCTCTGTCTTCTACCTCTGCTGTTCCTTCTGAGCAGGCTGAGTGAGACACGTGGATATACTCTATCTCTGTCTTCTACCTCTGCTGTTCCTTTTGAGAAGGCTAAGTGAGGTGTAGATCAGACACGTGGATATACTCTATCTCTGTCTTCTACCTCTGCTGTTGTTTCTCAGCAGGCTGAGTGAGAGATTTCGATATACTCTATCTCTGTATTCTACCTCTGCCGTTCCTTCTGAGCAGGCTGAGTGATGTGTAGATCAGACACGTGGATATACTCTATCTCTGTCTTCTACCTCTTCTGAGCAGGCTGAGTGAGGTGTAGATCAGACACTTGGATATACTCTATCTCTGTCTTCTACCTCTGCTGTTCCTTATGAGCAGCCTGAGTGAGACACGTGGATATACTCTATCTCTGTCTTCTACCTCTGCTGTTCCTTCTGAGCAGGATGAGTGAGACACGTGGATGTACTATATCTCTGTCTTCTACCTCTGCTGTTCCTTCTAAGCCGGCTGAGTGAGGTGTAGATCAGACAAGTGGATATACTCTATCTCTGTCTTCTACCCCTGTTGTTCTTTCTGAGCAGCCTGATTTAGACACGTGGATATACTCTATCTCTGTATTCTACCTCTGCTGTTCCTTCTGAGCAGGCTGAGTGAGACACGTGGATATACTCTATCTCTGTCTTCTACCTCTGCTGTTCCTTCTGAGCAGGCTGAGTGAGACACGTGGATATACTCTATCTCTGTCTTCTACCTCTGCTGTTCCTTCTGAGCAGGCTGAGTGAGACACGTGGATATACTCTATCTCTGTCTTCTACCTCTGCTGTTCCTTTTGAGAAGGCTGAGTGAGGTGTAGATCAGACACGTGGATATACTCTATCTCTGTCTTCTACCTCTGCTGTTGTTTCTCAGCAGGCTGAGTGAGAGATTTCGATATACTCTATCTCTGTATTCTACCTCTGCCGTTCCTTCTGAGCAGGTTGAGTGAGGTGTAGATCAGACACGTGGATATACTCTATCTATGTCTTCTACCTCTGCTGTTCCTTCTGAGCAGGCTGAGTGAGACACGTTGATATACTCTATCTCTGTCTTCTACCTCTGCTGTTCCTTCTGAGCAGGCTGAGTGAGGTGTAGATCAGACACTTGGATATACTCTATCTCTGTCTTCTACCTCTGCTGTTCCTTCTGAGCAGGATGAGTGAGACACGTGGATATACTATATCTCTGTATTCTACCTCTGCTGTTCCTTCTAAGCCGGCTGAGTGAGGTGTAGATCAGACACGTGGATATACTCTATCTCTGTCTTCTACCCCCTGTTGTTCTTTCTGAGCAGCCTGATTTAGACACGTGGATATACTCTATTTCTGTCTTCTACCTCTGCTGTTCCTTCTGAGCAGGCTGAGTGAGACACGTGTATATACTCTATCTCTGTCTTCTACATCTGCTGTTCCTTCTGAGCAGGCTGAGTGAGGTGTAGATCAGACACGTTGATATACTCTATCTCTGTCTTCTACCTCTGCTGTTCCTTCTGAGCAGGCTGAGTGAGACACGTGGATATACTCTATCTCTGTCTTCTACCTCTGCTGTTCCTTTTGAGCAGGCTGAGTGAGGTGTAGATCAGACACGTGGATATACTATATCTCTGTCTTCTACCTCTGCTGTTGTTTCTGAGCAGGCTGAGTGAGATATTTCGATATACTCTATCTCTGTATTCTACCTGTGCTGTTCCTTCTGAGCAGGCTGAGTGAGGTGTAGATCAGACACGTGGATATACTCTATCTCTGTCTTCTACCTCTGCTGTTCCTTCTGAGCAGGCTATGTGAGCCACGTGGAAATACTCTATCCCTGTCTTCTACCTCTGCTGTTCCTTCTGATCAGCCTGAGTGATAAACGTGAATATACTCTATCTCTGTCTTCTACCTCTGCTGTTCCTTCTGAACAGGTTGAGTGAGGTGTAGATCAGACACGTGGATATACTCTATCTATGTCTTCTACCTCTGCTGTTCCTTCTGAGCAGGCTGAGTGAGACACGTTGATATACTCTATCTCTGTCTTCTACCTCTGCTGTTCCTTCTGAGCAGGCTGAGTGAGACACGTGGATATACTCTATCTCTGTCTTCTACCTCTGCTGTTCCTTTTGAGAAGGCTGAGTGAGGTGTAGATCAGACACGTGGATATACTCTATCTCTGTCTTCTACCTCTGCTGTTGTTTCTCAGCAGGCTGAGTGAGAGATTTCGATATACTCTATCTCTGTATTCTACCTCTGCCGTTCCTTCTGAGCAGGCTGAGTGATGTGTAGATCAGACACGTGGATATACTCTATCTCTGTCTTCTACCTCTGCTGTTCCTTCTGAGCAGGCTGAGTGAGGTGTAGATCAGACACTTGGATATACTCTATCTCTGTCTTCTACCTCTGATGTTCCTTATGAGCAGCCTGAGTGAGACACGTGGATATACTCTATCTCTGTCTTCTACCTCTGCTGTTCCTTCTGAGCAGGATGAGTGAGACACGTGGATATACTATATCTCTGTCTTATACCTCTGCTGTTCCTTCTAAGCCGGCTGAGTGAGGTGTAGATCAGACACGTGGATATACTCTATCTCTGTCTTCTACCCCTGTTGTTCTTTCTGAGCAGGCTGAGTGAGACACGTGGATATACTCTATCTCTGTCTTCTACCTCTGCTGTTCCTTCTGAGCAGGCTGAGTGAGACACGTGGATATACTCTATCTCTGTCTTCTACCTCTGCTGTTCCTTTTGAGAAGGCTGAGTGAGGTGTAGATCAGACACGTGGATATACTCTATCTCTGTCTTCTACCTCTGCTGTTGTTTCTCAGCAGGCTGAGTGAGAGATTTCGATATACTCTATCTCTGTATTCTACCTCTGCCGTTCCTTCTGAGCAGGTTGAGTGAGGTGTAGATCAGACACGTGGATATACTCTATCTATGTCTTCTACCTCTGCTGTTCCTTCTGAGCAGGCTGAGTGAGACACGTTGATATACTCTATCTCTGTCTTCTACCTCTGCTGTTCCTTCTGAGCAGGCTGAGTGAGACACGTGGATATACTCTATCTCTGTCTTCTACCTCTGCTGTTCCTTTTGAGAAGGCTGAGTGAGGTGTAGATCAGACACGTGGATATACTCTATCTCTGTCTTCTATCTCTGCTGTTGTTTCTCAGCAGGCTGAGTGAGAGATTTCGATATACTCTATCTCTGTATTCTACCTCTGCCGTTCCTTCTGAGCAGGCTGAGTGATGTGTAGATCAGACACGTGGATATACTCTATCTCTGTCTTCTACCTCTGCTGTTCCTTCTGAGCAGGCTGAGTGAGGTGTAGATCAGACACTTGGATATACTCTATCTCTGTCTTCTACCTCTGCTGTTCCTTATGAGCAGCCTGAGTGAGACACGTGGATATACTCTATCTCTGTCTTCTACCTCTGCTGTTCCTTCTGAGCAGGATGAGTGAGACACGTGGATATACTATATCTCTGTCTTCTACCTCTGCTGTTCCTTTTAAGCCGGCTGAGTGAGGTGTAGATCAGACACGTGGATATACTCTATCTCTGTCTTCTACCCCTGTTGTTCTTTCTGAGCATCCTGATTTAGACACGTGGATATACTCTATCTCTGTCTTCTACCTCTGCTGTTCCTTCTGAGCAGGCTGAGTGAGACACGTGGATATACTATATCTCTGTCTTCTACCTCTGCTGTTCCTTTTGAGAAGGCTGAGTGAGGTGTAGATCAGACACCGTGGATATACTCTATCTCTGTCTTCTACCTCTGCTGTTGTTTCTCAGCAGGCTGAGTGAGAGATTTCGATATACTCTATCTCTGTATTCTACCTCTGCCGTTCCTTCTGAGCAGGTTGAGTGAGGTGTAGATCAGACACGTGGATATACTCTATCTATGTCTTCTACCTCTGCTGTTCCTTCTGAGCAGGCTGAGTGAGACACGTTGATATACTCTATCTCTGTCTTCTACCTCTGCTGTTCCTTCTGAGCAGGCAGAGTGAGACACGTGGATATACTCTATCTCTGTCTTCTACCTCTGCTGTTCTTTTTGAGAAGGCTGAGTGAGGTGTAGATCAGACACGTGGATATACTCTATCTCTGTCTTCTACCTCTGCTGTTGTTTCTCAGCAGGCTGAGTGAGAGATTTCGATATACTCTATCTCTGTATTCTACCTCTGCCGTTCCTTCTTAGCAGGCTGAGTGATGTGTAGATCAGACACGTGGATATACTCTATCTCTGTCTTCTACCTCTGCTGTTCCTTCTGAGCAGGCTGAGTGAGGTGTAGATCAGACACTTGGATATACTCTATCTCTGTCTTCTACCTCTGCTGTTCCTTATGAGCAGCCTGAGTGAGACACGTGGATATACTCTATCTCTGTCTTCTACCTCTGCTGTTCCTTCTGAGCAGGATGAGTGAGACACGTGGATATACTATATCTCTGTCTTCTACCTTTGCTGTTCCTTCTAAGCCGGCTGAGTGAGGTGTAGATCAGACACGTGGATATACTCTATCTCTGTCTTCTACCCCTGTTGTTCTTTCTGAGCAGGCTGAGTGAGACACGTGGATATACTCTATATCTGTCTTATATCTCTGCTGTTCCTTCTGAGCAGGCTGAGTTAGACACGTGGATATACTCTATCTCTGTCTTATACCTCTGCTGTTCCTTCTGGGCAGTCTGAGTGAGGTGTAGATCAGACACGTGGATATACTCTATCTCTGTCTTCTACATCTGCTGTTCCTTCTGAGCAGGCTGAGTGAGACACGTTGATATACTCTATCTCTGTCTTCTACCTCTGCTGTTCCTTTTGAGAAGGCTGAGTGAGGTGTAGATCAGACATGTGGATATACTCTATCTCTGTCTTCTACCTCTGCTGTTGTTTCTCAGCAGGCTGAGTGAGAGATTTCGATATACTCTATCTCTGTCTTCTACCTCTGATGTTCCTTTTGAGCAGGCTGAGTGAGGTGTAGATCAGACACTTGGATATACTCTATCTCTGTCTTCTACATCTGCTGTTCCTTATGAGCAGCCTGAGTGAGACACGTGGATATACTCTATCTCTGTCTTCTACCTCTGCTGTTCCTTCTGAGCAGGATGAGTGAGACACGTGGATATACTATATCTCTGTCTTCTACCTCTGCTGTTCCTTCTAAGCCGGCTGAGTGAGGTGTAGATCAGACACGTGGATATACTCTATCTCTGTCTTCTACCCCTGTTGTTCTTTCTGAGCAGCCTGATTTAGACACGTGGATATACTCTATCTCTGTCTTCTACCTCTGCTGTTCCTTCTGAGCAGGCTGAGTTAGACACGTGGATATACTCTATCTCTGTCTTAAACCTCTGCTGTTCCTTCTGGGCAGTCTGAGTGAGGTGTAGATCAGACACGTGGATATACTCTATCTCTGTCTTCTACATCTGCTGTTCCTTCTGAGCAGGCTGAGTGAGGTGTGGATCAGACACGTTGATATACTCTATCTCTGTCTTCTACCTCTGCTGTTCCTTCTGAGCAGGCTGAGTGAGACACGTGGATATACTCTATCTCTGTATTCTACCTCTGCTGTTCCTTTTGAGCAGGCTGAGTGAGGTGTAGATCAGACACGTGGATATACTATATCTCTGTCTTCTACCTCTGCTGTTGTTTCTGAGCAGGCTGAGTGAGATATTTCGATATACTCTATCTCTGTATTCTACCTGTGCTGTTCCTTCTGAGCAGGCTGAGTGAGGTGTAGATCAGACACGTGGATATACTCTATCTCTGTCTTCTACCTCTGCTGTTCCTTCTGAGCAGACTGAGTGTGGTGTAGATCAGACACGTGGATATACTCTATCTCTGTCTTCTACCTCTGCTGTTCCTTCTGAGCAGGCTGAGTGAGACACGTGGATATACTCTATCTCTGTCTTCTACCTCTGCTGTTCCTTCTGAGCAGGCTGAGTGAGGTGTAGATCAGACACTTGGATATACTCTATCTCTGTCTTCTATCTCTGCTGTTCCTTCTGAGCAGGCTGAGTGAGACACGTGGATATACACTATCTCTGTCTTCTACCTCTGCTGTTCCTTTTGAGCAGGCTGAGTGAGGTGTAGATCATACACGTGGATATACTATATCTCTGTCTTCTACCTCTGCTGTTGTTTCTCAGCAGGCTGAGTGAGATATTTCGATATACTCTATCTCTGTATTCTACCTCTGCTGTTCCTTCTGAGCAGGCTGAGTGAGGTGTAGATCAGACACGTGGATATGCTCTATCTCTGTCTTCTACCTCTACTGTTTCTTCTGAGCAGGCTGAGTGAGACACATGGATATACTCTATCTCTGTCTTCTACATCTGCTGTTCCTTCTGAGCAGGCTGAGTGAGGTGTATATCAGACACTTGGATATACTCTATCTCTGTCTTCAACCTCTGCTGTTCCTTCTAAGCAGCCTGAGTGAGACACGTGGATATACTCTATCTCTGTCTTCTACCTCTGCTGTTCCTTCTGAGCAGGCTGAGTGAGGTGTAGATCAGACACGTGGATATACTCTATCTCTGTCTTCTACCTCTGCTGTTCCTTCTGAGCAGGCTGAGTGAGACACGTGGATATACTCTATCTCTGTCTTCTACCTCTGCTGTTCCTTCTGAGCAGCCTGAGTGAGACACGTGGATATACTCTATCTCTGTATTCTACCTCTGATGTTCCTTCTGAGCAGGATGAGTGAGCCACGTTGATATACTCTATCTCTGTCTTCTACCTCTGCTGTTCCTTCTGAGCGGGCTGGGTGAGGTGTAGATCAGACACGTGGATATACTCTATCTCTGTATTATACCCCTGTTGTTCTTTCTGAGCAGCCTGATTGAGACACGTGGATATACTCTATCTCTGTCTTCTACCTCTGCTGTTCCTTCTGAGCAGGCTGAGTGAGACACGTGGATATACTCATTATCTGTCTTCTACCTCTGCTGTTCCTTCTGAGCAGGCTGAGTGAGGTGTAGATCAGACACGTGGATATACTCTATCTCTGTCTTCTACCTCTGCTGTTCCTTCTGAGCAGGCTGAGTGAGGTGTAGATCAGACATGTTGATATACTCTATCTCTATCTTCTACCTCTGCTGTTCCTTCTGAGCAGGCTGAGTGAGTTGTATATCAGACTCGTGGATATACTCTATCTCTGTCTTCTACCTCTGCTGTTCCTTCTGAGCAGGCTGAGTGAGACACGTGGATATACTCTATCTCTGTCTTCTACCTCTGCTGTTCCTTTTGAGCAGGCTGAGTGAGGTGTAGATCATACACGTGGATATACTCTATCTCTGTCTTCTACCTCTGCTGTTGTTTCTCAGCAGGCTGAGTGAGAGATTTCGATATACTCTATCTCTGTATTCTACCTCTGCTGTTCCTTCTGAGCAGGCTGAGTGAGGTGTAGATCAGACACGTGGATATAATCTATCTCTGTCTTCTACCTCTGCTGTTCCTTCTGAGCAGCCTGAGTGAGACACGTGGATATACTCTATCTCTGTATTCTACCTCTGCTGTTCCTTCTGGGCAGGCTGAGTGAGGGGTAGATCAGACACGTGGATATACTCTATTTCTGTTTTGTACCTCTGCTGTTCCTTCTGAGCAGGCTGAGTGAGACACGTGGATATACTCTATCTCTGTCTTCTACCTCTGCTGTTCCTTCTGAGCAGGTTGAGTGAGGTGTAGATCAGACACGTGTATATACTCTATCTCTGTCTTCTACCTCTGCTGTTCCTTCTGAGCAGGCTGAGTGAGGTGTAGATCAGACACGTGGATATACTCTATCTCTGTCTTCTACCTCTGCTGTTCCTTCTGAGCAGCCTGAGTGAGGTGTAGATCAGACACGTGGATATACTCTATATCTGTCTTCTATCTCTGCTGTTCCTTCTGAGCAGGATGAGTGAGACACGTGGATATACTCTATCTCTGTCTTCTACCTCTGCTGTTCCTTCTGAGCAGGCTGAGTGAGTTGTAGATCAGACACGTGGATATACTATATCTCTGTCTTCTACCTCTGCTGTTCCTTATGAGCAGCCTGAGTGAGACACGTGGATATACTCTATCTCTGTCTTCTACCTCTGCTGTTCCTTCTGAGCAGGATGAGTGAGACACGTGGATATACTATATCTCTGTCTTATACCTCTGCTGTTCCTTCTAAGCCGGCTGAGTGAGGTGTAGATCAGACACGTGGATATACTCTATCTCTGTCTTCTACCCCTGTTGTTCTTTCTGAGCAGCCTGATTTAGACACGTGGATATACTCTATCTCTGTCTTCTACCTCTGCTGTTCCTTCTGAGCAGGCTGAGTGAGACACGTGGATATACTCTATCTCTGTCTTCTACCTCTGCTGTTCCTTCTGAGCAGGCTGAGTGAGACACGTGGATATACTCTATCTCTGTCTTCTACCTCTGCTGTTCCTTCTGAGCAGGCTGAGTGAGACACGTGGATATACTCTATCTCTGTCTTCTACATCTGCTGTTCCTTCTGAGCAGGCTGGGTGAGGTGTATATGAGACACTTGGATATACTCTATCTCTGTCTTCAACCTCTGCTGTTCCTTCTAAGCAGCCTGAGTGAGACACGTGGATATACTCTATCTCTGTCTTCTACCTCTGCTGTTCCTTCTGAGCAGACTGAGTGAGGTGTAGATCAGACACGTGGATATACTCTATCTCTGTCTTCTACCTCTGCTGTTGCTTCTGAGCAGCCTGATTTAGACACGTGGATATACTCTATCTCTGTCTTCTACCTCTGCTGTTCCTTCTGAGCAGGCTGAGTGAGACACGTGGATATACTCTATCTCTGTCTTCTACCTCTGCTGTTCCTTCTGAGCAGGCTGAGTGAGACACGTGGATATACTCTATCTCTGTCTTCTACCTCTGCTGTTCCTTCTGAGCAGGCTGAGTGAGACACGTGGATATACTCTATCTCTGTCTTCTACATCTGCTGTTCCTTCTGAGCAGGCTGAGTGAGGTGTATATCAGACACTTGGATATACTCTATCTCTGTCTTCAACCTCTGCTGTTCCTTCTAAGCAGCCTGAGTGAGACACGTGGATATACTCTATCTCTGTCTTCTACCTCTGCTGTTCCTTCTGAGCAGGCTGAGTGAGGTGTAGATCAGACACGTGGATATACTCTATCTCTGTCTTCTACCTCTGCTGTTCCTTCTGAGCAGGCTGAGTGAGACACGTGGATATACTCTATCTCTGTCTTCTACCTCTGCTGTTCCTTCTGAGCAGCCTGAGTGAGACACGTGGATATACTCTATCTCTGTATTCTACCTCTGATGGTCCTTCTGAGCAGGATGAGTGAGCCACGTTGATATACTCTATCTCTGTCTTCTACTTCTGCTGTTCCTTCTGAGCGGGCTGGGTGAGGTGTAGATCAGACACGTGGATATACTCTATCTCTGTATTATACCCCTGTTGTTCTTTCTGAGCAGCCTGATTGAGACACGTGGATATACTATATCTCTGTCTTCTACCTCTGCTGTTCCTTCTGAGCAGGCTGAGTGAGACACGTGGATATACTCTATCTCTGTCTTCTACCTCTGCTGTTCCTTTTGAGCAGGCTGAGTGAGGTGTAGATCATACACGTGGATATACTCTATCTCTGTCTTCTACCTCTGCTGTTGTTTCTCAGCAGGCTGAGTGAGAGATTTCGATATACTCTATCTCTGTATTCTACCTCTGCTGTTCCTTCTGAGCAGGCTGAGTGAGGTGTAGATCAGACACGTGGATATAATCTATCTCTGTCTTCTACCTCTGCTGTTCCTTCTGAGCAGCCTGAGTGAGACACGTGGATATACTCTATCTCTGCATTCTACCTCTGCTGTTCCTTCTGGGCAGGCTGAGTGAGGGGTAGATCAGACACGTGGATATACTCTATTTCTGTTTTGTACCTCTGCTGTTCCTTCTGAGCAGGCTGAGTGAGACACGTGGATATACTCTATCTCTGTCTTCTACCTCTGCTGTTCCTTCTGAGCAGGTTGAGTGAGGTGTAGATCAGACACGTGTATATACTCTATCTCTGTCTTCTACCTCTGCTGTTCCTTCTGAGCAGGCTGAGTGAGGTGTAGATCAGACACGTGGATATACTCTATCTCTGTCTTCTACCTCTGCTGTTCCTTCTGAGCAGCCTGAGTGAGGTGTAGATCAGACACGTGGATATACTCTATATCTGTCTTCTATCTCTGCTGTTCCTTCTGAGCAGGATGAGTGAGACACGTGGATATACTCTATCTCTGTCTTCTACCTCTGCTGTTCCTTCTGAGCAGGCTGCGTGAGTTGTAGATCAGACACGTGGATATACTATATCTCTGTCTTCTACCTCTGCTGTTCCTTATGAGCAGCCTGAGTGAGACACGTGGATATACTCTATCTCTGTCTTCTACCTCTGCTGTTCCTTCTGAGCAGGATGAGTGAGACACGTGGATATACTATATCTCTGTCTTATACCTCTGCTGTTCCTTCTAAGCCGGCTGAGTGAGGTGTAGATCAGACACGTGGATATACTCTATCTCTGTCTTCTACCTCTGCTGTTCCTTCTGAGCAGGCTGAGTGAGACACGTGGATATACTCTATCTCTGTCTTCTACCTCTGCTGTTCCTTCTGAGCAGGCTGAGTGAGACACGTGGATATACTATATCTCTGTCTTCTACCTCTGCTGTTCCTTCTGAGCAGGCTGAGTGAGACACGTGGATATTCTCTATCTCTGTCTTCTACCTCTGCTGTTCCTTTTGAGAAGGCTGAGTGAGGTGTAGATCAGACACGTGGATATACTCTATCTCTGTCTTCTACCTCTGCTGTTGTTTCTCAGCAGGCTGAGTGAGAGATTTCGATATACTCTATCTCTGTATTCAACCTCTGCCGTTCCTTCTGAGCAGGTTGAGTGAGGTGTAGATCAGACACGTGGATATACTCTATCTATGTCTTCTACCTCTGCTGTTCCTTCTGAGCAGGCTGAGTGAGACACGTTGATATACTCTATCTCTGTCTTCTACCTCTGCTGTTCCTTCTGAGCAGGCTGAGTGAGACACGTGGATATACTCTATCTCTGTCTTCTAACTCTGCTGTTCCTTTTGAGAAGGCTGAGTGAGGTGTAGATCAGACACGTGGATATACTCTATCTCTGTCTTCTACCTCTGCTGTTGTTTCTCATCAGGCTGAGTGAGAGATTTCGATATACTCTATCTCTGTATTCTACCTCTGCCGTTCCTTCTGAGCAGGCTGAGTGATGTGTAGATCAGACACGTGGATATACTCTATCTCTGTCTTCTACCTCTGCTGTTCCTTCTGAGCAGGCTGAGTGAGGTGTAGATCAGACACTTGGATATACTCTATCTCTGTCTTCTACCTCTGCTGTTCCTTATGAGCAGCCTGAGTGAGACACGTGGATATACTCTATCTCTGTCTTCTACCTCTGCTGTTCCTTCTGAGCAGGATGAGTGAGACACGTGGATATACTATATCTCTGTCTTCTACCTCTGCTGTTCCTTCTAAGCCGGCTGAGTGAGGTGTAGATCAGACACGTGGATATACTCTATCTCTGTCTTCTACCCCTGTTGTTCTTTCTGAGCATCCTGATTTAGACACGTGAATATACTCTATCTCTGTCTTCTACCTCTGCTGTTCCTTCTGAGCAGGCTGAGTGAGACACGTGGATATACTCTATCTCTGTCTTCTACCTCTGCTGTTCCTTCTGAGCAGGCTGAGTGAGACACGTGGATATACTCTATCTCTGTCTTCTACCTCTGCTGTTCCTTCTGAGCAGGCTGAGTGAGACACGTGGATATACTATATCTCTGTCTTCTACCTCTGCTGTTCCTTTTGAGAAGGCTGAGTGAGGTGTAGATCAGACACGTGGATATACTCTATCTCTGTCTTCTACCTCTGCTGTTGTTTCTCAGCAGGCTGAGTGAGAGATTTCGATATACTCTATCTCTGTATTCTACCTCTGCCGTTCCTTCTGAGCAGGTTGAGTGAGGTGTAGATCAGACACGTGGATATACTCTATCTATGTCTTCTACCTCTGCTGTTCCTTCTGAGCAGGCTGAGTGAGACATGTTGATATACTCTATCTCTGTCTTCTACCTCTGCTGTTCCTTCTGAGCAGGCTGAGTGAGACACGTGGATATACTCTATCTCTGTCTTCTACCTCTGCTGTTCTTTTTGAGAAGGCTGAGTGAGGTGTAGATCAGACACGTGGATATACTCTATCTCTGTCTTCTACCTCTGCTGTTCCTTCTGAGCAGGCTGAGTGAGGTGTAGATCAGACACTTGGATATACTCTATCTCTGTCTTCTACCTCTGCTGTTCCTTATGAGCAGCCTGAGTGAGACACGTGGATATACTCTATCTCTGTCTTCTACCTCTGCTGTTCCTTCTGAGCAGGATGAGTGAGACACGTGGATATACTATATCTCTGTCTTCTACCTCTGCTGTTCCTTCTAAGCCGGCTGAGTGAGGTGTAGATCAGACACGTGGATATACTCTATCTCTGTCTTCTACCCCTGTTGTTCTTTCTGAGCAGGCTGAGTTAGACACGTGGATATACTCTATCTCTGTCTTATACCTCTGCTGTTCCTTCTGGGCAGTCTGAGTGAGGTGTAGATCAGACACGTGGATATACTCTATCTCTGTCTTCTACATCTGCTGTTCCTTCTGAGCAGGCTGAGTGAGACACGTTGATATACTCTATCTCTGTCTTCTACCTCTGCTGTTCCTTTTGAGAAGGCTGAGTGAGGTGTAGATCAGACACGTGGATATACTCTATCTCTGTCTTCTACCTCTGCTGTTGTTTCTCAGCAGGCTGAGTGAGAGATTTCGATATACTCTATCTCTGTCTTCTACCTCTGCTGTTCCTTCTGAGCAGGCTGAGTGAGGTGTAGATCAGACACTTGGATATACTCTATCTCTGTCTTCTACCTCTGCTGTTCCTTATGAGCAGCCTGAGTGAGACACGTGGATATACTCTATCTCTGTCTTCTACCTCTGCTGTTCCTTCTGAGCAGGATGAGTGAGACACGTGGATATACTATATCTCTGTCTTCTACCTCTGCTGTTCCTTCTAAGCCGGCTGAGTGAGGTGTAGATCAGACACGTGGATATACTCTATCTCTGTCTTCTACCCCTGTTGTTCTTTCTGAGCAGCCTGATTTAGACACGTGGATATACTCTATCTCTGTCTTCTACCTCTGCTGTTCCTTCTGAGCAGGCTGAGTTAGACACGTGGATATACTCTATCTCTGTCTTATACCTCTGCTGTTCATTCTGGGCAGTCTGAGTGAGGTGTAGATCAGACACTTGGATATACTCTATCTCTGTCTTCTACATCTGCTGTTCCTTCTGAGCAGGCTGAGTGAGGTGTAGATCAGACACGTTGATATACTCTATCTCTGTCTTCTACCTCTGCTGTTCCTTCTGAGCAGGCTGAGTGAGACACGTGGATATACTCTATCTCTGTCTTCTACCTCTGCTGTTCCTTTTGAGCAGGCTGAGTGAGGTGTAGATCAGACACGTGGATATACTATATCTCTGTCTTCTACCTCTGCTGTTGTTTCTGAGCAGGCTGAGAGAGATATTTCGATATACTCTATCTCTGTATTCTACCTGTGCTGTTCCTTCTGAGCAGGCTGAGTGAGGTGTAGATCAGACACGTGGATATACTCTATCTCTGTCTTCTACCTCTGCTGTTCCTTCTGAGCAGACTGAGTGTGGTGTAGATCAGACACGTGGATATACTCTATCTCTGTCTTCTACCTCTGCTGTTCCTTCTGAGCAGGCTGAGTGAGACACGTGGATATACTCTATCTCTGTCTTCTACCTCTGCTGTTCCTTCTGAGCAGGCTGAGTGAGGTGTAGATCAGACACTTGGATATACTCTATCTCTGTCTTCTATCTCTGCTGTTCCTTCTGAGCAGGCTGAGTGAGACACGTGGATATACACTATCTCTGTCTTCTACCTCTGCTGTTCCTTTTGAGCAGGCTGAGTGAGGTGTAGATCATACACGTGGATATACTATATCTCTGTCTTCTACCTCTGCTGTTGTTTCTCAGCAGGCTGAGTGAGATATTTCGATATACTCTATCTCTGTATTCTACCTCTGCTGTTCCTTCTGAGCAGGCTGAGTGAGGTGTAGATCAGACACGTGGATATGCTCTATCTCTGTCTTCTACCTCTACTGTTCCTTCTGAGCAGGCTGAGTGAGACACGTGGATATACTCTATCTCTGTCTTCTACATCTGCTGTTCCTTCTGAGCAGGCTGAGTGAGGTGTATATCAGACACTTGGATATACTCTATCTCTGTCTTCAACCTCTGCTGTTCCTTCTAAGCAGCCTGAGTGAGACACGTGGATATACTCTATATCTGTCTTCTACCTCTGCTGTTCCTTCTGAGCAGGCTGAGTGAGGTGTAGATCAGACACGTGGATATACTCTATCTCTGTCTTCTACCTCTGCTGTTCCTTCTGAGCAGGCTGAGTGAGACACGTGGATATACTCTATCTCTGTCTTCTACCTCTGCTGTTCCTTCTGAGCAGCCTGAGTGAGACACGTGGATATACTCTATCTCTGTATTCTACCTCTGATGTTCCTTCTGAGCAGGATGAGTGAGCCACGTTGATATACTCTATCTCTGTCTTCTACCTCTGCTGTTCCTTCTGAGCGGGCTGGGTGAGGTGTAGATCAGACACGTGGATATACTCTATCTCTGTATTATACCCCTGTTGTTCTTTCTGAGCAGCCTGATTGAGACACGTGGATATACTCTATCTCTGTCTTCTACCTCTGCTGTTCCTTCTGAGCAGGCTGAGTGAGACACGTGGATATACTCATTATCTGTCTTCTACCTCTGCTGTTCCTTCTGAGCAGGCTGAGTGAGGTGTAGATCAGACACGTGGATATACTCTATCTCTGTCTTCTACCTCTGCTGTTCCTTCTGAGCAGGCTGAGTGAGGTGTAGATCAGACATGTTGATATACTCTATCTCTATCTTCTACCTCTGCTGTTCCTTCTGAGCAGGCTGAGTGAGTTGTATATCAGACTCGTGGATATACTCTATCTCTGTCTTCTACCTCTGCTGTTCCTTCTGAGCAGGCTGAGTGAGACACGTGGATATACTCTATCTCTGTCTTCTACCTCTGCTGTTCCTTTTGAGCAGGCTGAGTGAGGTGTAGATCATACACGTGGATATACTCTATCTCTGTCTTCTACCTCTGCTGTTGTTTCTCAGCAGGCTGAGTGAGAGATTTCGATATACTCTATCTCTGTATTCTACCTCTGCTGTTCCTTCTGAGCAGGCTGAGTGAGGTGTAGATCAGACACGTGGATATAATCTATCTCTGTCTTCTACCTCTGCTGTTCCTTCTGAGCAGCCTGAGTGAGACACGTGGATATACTCTATCTCTGTTTTCTACCTCTGCTGTTCCTTCTGGGCAGGCTGAGTGAGGGGTAGATCAGACACGTGGATATACTCTATTTCTGTTTTGTACCTCTGCTGTTCCTTCTGAGCAGGCTGAGTGAGACACGTGGATATACTCTATCTCTGTCTTCTACCTCTGCTGTTCCTTCTGAGCAGGTTGAGTGAGGTGTAGATCAGACACGTGTATATACTCTATCTCTGTCTTCTACCTCTGCTGTTCCTTCTGAGCAGGCTGAGTGAGGTGTAGATCAGACACGTGGATATACTCTATCTCTGTCTTCTACCTCTGCTGTTCCTTCTGAGCAGCCTGAGTGAGGTGTAGATCAGACACGTGGATATACTCTATATCTGTCTTCTATCTCTGCTGTTCCTTCTGAGCAGGATGAGTGAGACACGTGGATATACTCTATCTCTGTCTTCTACCTCTGCTGTTCCTTCTGAGCAGGCTGAGTGAGTTGTAGATCAGACACGTGGATATACTATATCTCTGTCTTCTACCTCTGCTGTTCCTTCTGAGCAGCCTGAGTGAGACACGTGGATATACTCTATCTCTGTATTCTACCTCTGCTGTTCCTTCTGAGCAGGATGAGTGAGACACGTGGATATACTCTATCTCTGTCTTCTACCGCTGTTGTTCCTTCTGAGCAGGCTGAGTGAGGTGTAGATCAGACACGTGGATATACTCTATCTCTGTCTTCTACCCCTGTTGTTATTTCTGAGCAGCCTGATTGAGACACGTGGATATACTCTATCTCTGTCTTCTACCTCTGCTGTTCCTTCTGAGTAGGCTGAGTGAGGTGTAGATCAGACACGTGGATATACTCTATCTCTGTCTACTACCTCTGCTGTTCCTTCTGAGCAGGCTGAGTGAGTTGTAGATCAGACACGTGGATATACTCTATCTGTGTCTTCCACCTCTGCTGTTCCTTCTGAGAAGGCTGAGTGAGGTGTAGATCAGACACGTGGATATACTCTATCTCTGTATTTTACCTCTGCTGTTCCTTCTGAGCAGCCTGAGTGAGACACGTGGATATACTCTATCTCTGTCTTCTACCTCTGCTGTTCCTTCTGAGCAGGCTATGTGAGACACGTGGATATACTCTATCTCTGTCTTCTACCTCTGCTGTTCCTTCTGAGCAGGCTGAGTGAGGTGTAGATCATACACGTGGATATACTCTATCTCTGTCTTCTACCTCTGCTGTTCCTTATGAGCAGGATGAGTGAGCCACGTGGATATACTCTATCTATGTCTTCTACCTCTGCTGTTCCTTCTGAGCAGGTTGAGTGAGGTGTAGATCAGACAACGTGGATATACTCTATCTCTGTCTTCTACCCCTGTTGTTCTTTCTGAGCAGCCTGATTGAGACACGTGGATATACTCTATCTCTGTCTTCTACCTCTGCTGTTCCTTCTGAGCAGGCTGAGTGAGACACGTGTATATACTCAATATCTGTCTTCTACCTCTCCTGTTCCTTCTGAGCAGGCTGAGTGAGGTGTATATCAGACACTTGGATATACTCTATCTCTGTCTTCTACCTCTGCTGTTCCTTCTGAGCAGCCTGAGTGAGACACGTGGATATACTCTATCTCTGTATTCTACCTCTGCTGTTCCTTCTGGGCAGGCTGAGTGAGGTGTAGATCAGACACGTGGATATACTCTATTTCTGTTGTGTACCTCTGCTGTTCCTTCTGAGCAGGCTGAGTGAGACACGTGGATATACTCTATCTCTGTCTTCTACCTCTGCTGTTCCTTCTGAGCAGGTTGAGTGGGGTGTAGATCAGACACGTGTATATACTCTATCTCTGTCTTCTACCTCTGCTGTTCCTTCTGAGCAGCCTGAGTGGGGTATAGATCAGACACGTGGATATACTCTATATCTGACTTCTATCTCTGCTGTTCCTTCTGAGCAGGATGAGTGAGACACGTGGATATACTCTATCTCTGTCTTCTACCTCTGCTGTTCCTTCTGAGCAGGCTGAGTGAGTTTTAGATCAGACACGTGGATATACTCTATCTCTGTCTTCTACCTCTGCTGTTCCTTCTGAGCAGCCTGAGTGAGACACGTCGATATACTCTATCTCTGTCTTCTACCTCTGCTGTTCCTTTTGAGCAGGATGAGTGAGACACGTGGATATACTCTATCTCTGTCTTCTACCGCTGTTGTTCCTTCTGAGCAGGCTGAGTGAGGTGTAGATCAGACACGTGGATATACTCTATCTCTGTCTTCTACCCCTGTTGTTATTTCTGAGCAGCCTGATTGAGACACGTGGATATACTCTATCTCTGTCTTCTACCTCTGCTGTTCCTTCTGAGTAGGCTGAGTGAGGTGTAGATCAGACACGTGGATATACTCTATCTCTGTCTACTACCTCTGCTGTTCCTTCTGAGCAGGCTGAGTGAGTTGTAGATCAGACACGTGGATATACTCTATCTGTGTCTTCTACCTCTGCTGTTCCTTCTGAGAAGGCTGAGTGAGGTGTAGATCAGACACGTGGAGATACTCTATCTCTGTCTTTTACCTCTGCTGTTCCTTCTGAGCAGCCTGAGTGAGACACGTGGATATACTCTATCTCTGTCTTCTACCTCTGCTGTTCCTTCTGAGCAGGTTGAGTGAGGTGTAGATCAGACACGTGGATATACTCTATCTCTGTCTTCTACCCCTGTTGTTCTTTCTGAGCAGCCTGATTGAGACACGTGGATATACACTATCTTTGTCTTCTACCTCTGCTGTTCCTTCTGAGCAGGTTGAGTGAGGTGTAGATCAGAAACGTGTATATACTCTATCTCTGTCTTCTACCTCTGCTTTTCCTTCTGAGCAGGCTGAGTGAGGTGTAGATCAGACACGTGGATATACTCTATCTCTGTCTTCTACCTCTGCTGTTCCTTCTGAGCAGCCTGAGTGAGGTGTAGATCAGACACGTGGATATACTTTATATCTGTCTTCTATCTCTGCTGTTCCTTCTGAGCAGGATGAGTGAGACACGTGGATATACTCTATCTATGTCTTCTACCTCTGCTGTTCCTTCTGAGCAGGCTGAGTGAGTTGTAGATCAGACATGTGGATATACTCTATCTCTGTCTTCTACCTCTGCTGTTCCTTCTGAACAGCCTGAGTGAGACACGTGGATATACTCTATCTCTGTCTTCTACCTCTGCTGTTCCTTCTGAGCAGGATGAGTGAGACACGTGGATATACTCTATCTCTGTCTTCTACCGCTGTTGTTCCTTCTGAGCAGGCTGAGTGAGGTGTAGATCAGACACGTGGATATACTCTATCTCTGTCTTCTACCCCTGTTGTTATTTCTGAGCAGCCTGATTGAGACACGTGGATATACTCTATCTCTGTCTTCTACCTCTGCTGTTCCTTCTGAGTAGGCTGAGTGAGGTGTAGATCAGACACGTGGATATACTCTATCGATGTCTTCTACCTCTGCTGTTCCTTCTGAAAAGGCTATGTGAGACACGTGGATATACTCTATCTCTGTCTTCTACCTCTGCTGTTCCTTCTGAGCAGGCTGAGTGAGGTGTAGATCAGACACGTGGATATACTCTATCTCTGTCTACTACCTCTGCTGTTCCTTCTGAGCAGGCTGAGTGAGTTGTAGATCAGACACGTGGATATATTCTATCTGTGTCTTCTACCTCTGCTGTTCCTTCTGAGAAGGCTGAGTGAGGTGTAGATCAGACACGTGGATATACTCTATCTCTGTCTTTTACCTCTGCTGTTCCTTCTGAGCAGCCTGAGTCAGACACGTGGATATACTCTATCTCTGTCTTCTACCTCTGCTGTTCCTTCTGAGCAGGATGAGTGAGCCACGTGAATATACTCTATCTCTGTCTTCTACCTCTGCCTTTCCTTCTGAGCAGGTTGAGTGAGGTGTAGATCAGACACGTGGATATACTCTATCTCTGTCTTCTACCTCTGCTGTTCCTTCTGAGCAGGCTTAGTCAGTTGTAGATCAGACACGTGGATATACTCTATCTCGATATTCTACCTCTGCTGTTCCTTCTGAGCAGGCTGAGTGAGGTGTAGATCAGACACGTGGATATACTCTATCTCTGTCATCTACCTCTGCTGTTCCTTTTGAGCAGGCTGAGTGAGGTGTAGATCAGACACGTGGATATACTCTATCTCTGTCTTCTACCTCTGCTGTTCCTTCTGAGCAGCCTGAGTGAGGTGTAGATCAGACACGTGGATATACTCTATATCTGTCTTCTATCTCTGCTTTTCCTTCTGAGCAGGATGAGTGAGACACGTGGATATACTCTATCTATGTCTTCTACCTCTGCTGTTCCTTCTGAGCAGGCTGAGTGAGTTGTAGATCAGACATGTGGATATACTCTATCTCTGTCTTCTACCTCTGCTGTTCCTTCTGAACAGCCTGAGTGAGACACGTGGATATACTCTATCTCTGTCTTCTACCTCTGCTGTTCCTTCTGAGCAGGATGAGTGAGACACGTGGATATACTCTATCTCTGTCTTCTACCGCTGTTGTTCCTTCTGAGCAGGCTGAGTGAGGTGTAGATCAGACACGTGGATATACTCTATCTCTGTCTTCTACCCCTGTTGTTATTTATGAGCAGCCTGATTGAGACACGTGGATATACTCTATCTCTGTCTTCTACCTCTGCTGTTCCTTCTGAGTAGGCTGAGTGAGGTGTAGATCAGACACGTGGATATACTCTATCGATGTCTTCTACCTCTGCTGTTCCTTCTGAAAAGGCTATGTGAGACACTTGGATATACTCTATCTCTGTCTTCTACCTCTGCTGTTCCTTCTGAGCAGGCTGAGTGAGGTGTAGATCAGACACGTGGATATACTCTATCTCTGTCTACTACCTCTGCTGTTCCTTCTGAGCAGGCTGAGTGAGTTGTAGATCAGACACGTGGATATATTCTATCTGTGTCTTCTACCTCTGCTGTTCCTTCTGAGAAGGCTGAGTGAGGTGTAGATCAGACACGTGGATATACTCTATCTCTGTCTTTTACCTCTGCTGTTCCTTCTGAGCAGCCTGAGTCAGACACGTGGATATACTCTATCTCTGTCTTCTACCTCTGCTGTTCCTTCTGAGCAGGTTGAGTGAGGTGTAGATCAGACACGTGGATATACTCTATCTCTGTCTTCTACCTCTGCTGTTCCTTCTGAGCAGGCTTAGTCAGTTGTAGATCAGACACGTGGATATACTCTATCTCGATATTCTACCTCTGCTGTTCCTTCTGAGCAGGCTGAGTGAGGTGTAGATCAGACACGTGGATATACTCTATCTCCGTCTTCTACCTCTGATGTTCCTTCTGAGCAGGCTGAGTGAGACACGTGGATATACTCTATCTCTGTCTTCTACCTTTGCTGTTCCTTCTGAGCAGGCTGAGTGAGGTGTAGATCAGACACGTGGATATACTCTATCTCTGTCTTCTACCTGTGCTGTTCCTTCTGAGCAGGCTGAGTGAGACACGTGGATATACTCTATAACTGTCTTATACCTCTGCTGTTCCTTCTGAGCAGGCTGAGTGAGGTGTAGATCAGACACGTGGATATACTCTATCTCCGTCTTCTACCTCTGCTGTTCCTTCTGAGCAGGCTGAGTGAGACACGTGGTTATACTCTATCTCTGTCTTCTACCTCTGCTGTTCCTTCTGAGCAGGATGAGTGAGCCACGTGAATATACTCTATCTCTGTCTTCTACCTCTGCCTTTCCTTCTGAGCAGGTTGAGTGAGGTGTAGATCAGACACGTGGATATACTCTATCTCTGTCTTCTACCTCTGCTGTTCCTTCTGAGCAGGCTTAGTCAGTTGTAGATCAGACACGTGGATATACTCTATCTCGATATTCTACCTCTGCTGTTCCTTCTGAGCAGGCTGAGTGAGGTGTAGATCAGACACGTGGATATACTCTATCTCTGTCATCTACCTCTGCTGTTCCTTTTGAGCAGGCTGAGTGAGGTGTAGATCAGACACGTGGATATACTCTATCTCTGTCTTCTACCTCTGCTGTTCCTTCTGAGCAGCCTGAGTGAGGTGTAGATCAGACACGTGGATATACTCTATATCTGTCTTCTATCTCTGCTTTTCCTTCTGAGCAGGATGAGTGAGACACGTGGATATACTCTATCTATGTCTTCTACCTCTGCTGTTCCTTCTGAGCAGGCTGAGTGAGTTGTAGATCAGACATGTGGATATACTCTATCTCTGTCTTCTACCTCTGCTGTTCCTTCTGAACAGCCTGAGTGAGACACGTGGATATACTCTATCTCTGTCTTCTACCTCTGCTGTTCCTTCTGAGCAGGATGAGTGAGACACGTGGATATACTCTATCTCTGTCTTCTACCGCTGTTGTTCCTTCTGAGCAGGCTGAGTGAGGTGTAGATCAGACACGTGGATATACTCTATCTCTGTCTTCTACCCCTGTTGTTATTTATGAGCAGCCTGATTGAGACACGTGGATATACTCTATCTCTGTCTTCTACCTCTGCTGTTCCTTCTGAGTAGGCTGAGTGAGGTGTAGATCAGACACGTGGATATACTCTATCGATGTCTTCTACCTCTGCTGTTCCTTCTGAAAAGGCTATGTGAGACACTTGGATATACTCTATCTCTGTCTTCTACCTCTGCTGTTCCTTCTGAGCAGGCTGAGTGAGGTGTAGATCAGACACGTGGATATACTCTATCTCTGTCTACTACCTCTGCTGTTCCTTCTGAGCAGGCTGAGTGAGTTGTAGATCAGACACGTGGATATATTCTATCTGTGTCTTCTACCTCTGCTGTTCCTTCTGAGAAGGCTGAGTGAGGTGTAGATCAGACACGTGGATATACTCTATCTCTGTCTTTTACCTCTGCTGTTCCTTCTGAGCAGCCTGAGTCAGACACGTGGATATACTCTATCTCTGTCTTCTACCTCTGCTGTTCCTTCTGAGCAGGTTGAGTGAGGTGTAGATCAGACACGTGGATATACTCTATCTCTGTCTTCTACCTCTGCTGTTCCTTCTGAGCAGGCTTAGTCAGTTGTAGATCAGACACGTGGATATACTCTATCTCGATATTCTACCTCTGCTGTTCCTTCTGAGCAGGCTGAGTGAGGTGTAGATCAGACACGTGGATATACTCTATCTCCGTCTTCTACCTCTGATGTTCCTTCTGAGCAGGCTGAGTGAGACACGTGGATATACTCTATCTCTGTCTTCTACCTTTGCTGTTCCTTCTGAGCAGGCTGAGTGAGGTGTAGATCAGACACGTGGATATACTCTATCTCTGTCTTCTACCTGTGCTGTTCCTTCTGAGCAGGCTGAGTGAGACACGTGGATATACTCTATAACTGTCTTATACCTCTGCTGTTCCTTCTGAGCAGGCTGAGTGAGGTGTAGATCAGACACGTGGATATACTCTATCTCCGTCTTCTACCTCTGCTGTTCCTTCTGAGCAGGCTGAGTGAGACACGTGGTTATACTCTATCTCTGTCTTCTACCTCTGCTGTTCCTTCTGAGCAGGCTGAGTGAGACACGTGGATATACTCTATCTCTGTCTTCTACCTCTGCTGTTCCTTCTGAGTAGGCTGAGTGAGGTTTATATCAGACACGTGGATATACTCTATCTCTGACTTCTAACTCTGCTGTTCCTTCTGAGCAGTCTGAGTGAGACACGTGGATATACTCTATCTCTGTATTCTACCTCTGCTGTTCCTTCTGAGCAGGCTGAGTGAGACACGTGGATATACTCTATCTCTGTATTCTACCTCTGCTGTTCCTTCTGAGCAGGCTGAGTGAGACACGTGGATATACTCTATCTCTGTATTCTACCTCTGCTGTTCCTTCTGAGCAGGCTGAGTGAGACACGTGGATATACTCTATCTCTGTCTTCTACCTCTGATGTTCCTTCTGAACAGGCTGAGTGAGGTGTAGATCTGACACGTGGATATACTCTATTTCTGTCTTTTACCTCTGCTGTTACTTCTGAGCAGGCTGGGTGAGACACGTGGATATACTCTATCTCTGTCTTCTACCTCTGCTGTTCCTTCTGAGCAGGCTGAGTGAGGTGTAGATCAGACACGTGGATATACTCTATCTCTGTCTTCTACCTCTGCTGTTCCTTCTGAGCAGGCTGAGTGAGGTGTAGATCAGACACGTGGATATACTCTATCTCTGTCTTCTACCTCTGCTGTTCCTTCTGAGCAGCCTGAGTGAGGTGTAGATCAGACACGTGGATATACTCTATATCTGTCTTCTATCTCTGCTTTTCCTTCTGAGCAGGATGAGTGAGACACGTGGAAATACTCTATCTATGTCTTCTACCTCTGCTGTTCCTTCTGAGCAGGCTGAGTGAGTTGTAGATCAGACACGTGTATATACTCTATCTCTGTCTTCTACCTCTGCTGTTCCTTCTGAGCAGCCTGAGTGGGGTATAGATCAGACACGTGGATATACTCTATATCTGACTTCTATCTCTGCTGTTCCTTCTGAGCAGGATGAGTGAGACACGTGGATATACTCTATCTCTGTCTTCTACCTCTGCTGTTCCTTCTGAGCAGGCTGAGTGAGTTTTAGATCAGACACGTGGATATACTCTATCTCTGTCTTCTACCTCTGCTGTTCCTTCTGAGCAGCCTGAGTGAGACACGTCGATATACTCTATCTCTGTCTTCTACCTCTGCTGTTCCTTCTGAGCAGGATGAGTGAGGTGTAGATCAGACACGTGGATATACTCTATCTCTGTCATCTACCTCTGCTGTTCCTTTTGAGCAGGCTGAGTGAGGTGTAGATCAGACACGTGGATATACTCTATCTCTGTCTTCTACCTCTGCTGTTCCTTCTGAGCAGCCTGAGTGAGGTGTAGATCAGACACGTGGATATACTCTATATCTGTCTTCTATCTCTGCTTTTCCTTCTGAGCAGGATGAGTGAGACACGTGGATATACTCTATCTATGTCTTCTACCTCTGCTGTTCCTTCTGAGCAGGCTGAGTGAGTTGTAGATCAGACATGTGGATATACTCTATCTCTGTCTTCTACCTCTGCTGTTCCTTCTGAACAGCCTGAGTGAGACACGTGGATATACTCTATCTCTGTCTTCTACCTCTGCTGTTCCTTCTGAGCAGGATGAGTGAGACACGTGGATATACTCTATCTCTGTCTTCTACCGCTGTTGTTCCTTCTGAGCAGGCTGAGTGAGGTGTAGATCAGACACGTGGATATACTCTATCTCTGTCTTCTACCCCTGTTGTTATTTATGAGCAGCCTGATTGAGACACGTGGATATACTCTATCTCTGTCTTCTACCTCTGCTGTTCCTTCTGAGTAGGCTGAGTGAGGTGTAGATCAGACACGTGGATATACTCTATCGATGTCTTCTACCTCTGCTGTTCCTTCTGAAAAGGCTATGTGAGACACTTGGATATACTCTATCTCTGTCTTCTACCTCTGCTGTTCCTTCTGAGCAGGCTGAGTGAGGTGTAGATCAGACACGTGGATATACTCTATCTCTGTCTACTACCTCTGCTGTTCCTTCTGAGCAGGCTGAGTGAGTTGTAGATCAGACACGTGGATATATTCTATCTGTGTCTTCTACCTCTGCTGTTCCTTCTGAGAAGGCTGAGTGAGGTGTAGATCAGACACGTGGATATACTCTATCTCTGTCTTTTACCTCTGCTGTTCCTTCTGAGCAGCCTGAGTCAGACACGTGGATATACTCTATCTCTGTCTTCTACCTCTGCTGTTCCTTCTGAGCAGGTTGAGTGAGGTGTAGATCAGACACGTGGATATACTCTATCTCTGTCTTCTACCTCTGCTGTTCCTTCTGAGCAGGCTTAGTCAGTTGTAGATCAGACACGTGGATATACTCTATCTCGATATTCTACCTCTGCTGTTCCTTCTGAGCAGGCTGAGTGAGGTGTAGATCAGACACGTGGATATACTCTATCTCCGTCTTCTACCTCTGATGTTCCTTCTGAGCAGGCTGAGTGAGACACGTGGATATACTCTATCTCTGTCTTCTACCTTTGCTGTTCCTTCTGAGCAGGCTGAGTGAGGTGTAGATCAGACACGTGGATATACTCTATCTCTGTCTTCTACCTGTGCTGTTCCTTCTGAGCAGGCTGAGTGAGACACGTGGATATACTCTATAACTGTCTTATACCTCTGCTGTTCCTTCTGAGCAGGCTAAGTGAGGTGTATATCAGACACGTGGATATACTCTATCTCCGTCTTCTACCTCTGCTGTTCCTTCTGAGCAGGCTGAGTGAGACACGTGGTTATACTCTATCTCTGTCTTCTACCTCTGCTGTTCCTTCTGAGCAGGCTGAGTGAGACACGTGGATATACTCTATCTCTGTCTTCTACCTCTGCTGTTCCTTCTGAGTAGGCTGAGTGAGGTTTATATCAGACACGTGGATATACTCTATCTCTGACTTCTAACTCTGCTGTTCCTTCTGAGCAGTCTGAGTGAGACACGTGGATATACTCTATCTCTGTATTCTACCTCTGCTGTTCCTTCTGAGCAGGCTGAGTGAGACACGTGGATATACTCTATCTCTGTATTCTACCTCTGCTGTTCCTTCTGAGCAGGCTGAGTGAGACACGTGGATATACTCTATCTCTGTATTCTACCTCTGCTGTTCCTTCTGAGCAGGCTGAGTGAGACACGTGGATATACTCTATCTCTGTCTTCTACCTCTGATGTTCCTTCTGAACAGGCTGAGTGAGGTGTAGATCTGACACGTGGATATACTCTATTTCTGTCTTTTACCTCTGCTGTTACTTCTGAGCAGGCTGGGTGAGACACGTGGATATACTCTATCTCTGTCTTCTACCTCTGCTGTTCCTTCTGAGCAGGCTGAGTGAGGTGTAGATCAGACACGTGGATATACTCTATCTCTGTCTTCTACCTCTGCTGTTCCTTCTGAGCAGGCTGAGTGAGGTGTAGATCAGACACGTGGATATACTCTATCTCTGTCTTCTACCTCTGCTGTTCCTTCTGAGCAGCCTGAGTGAGGTGTAGATCAGACACGTGGATATACTCTATATCTGTCTTCTATCTCTGCTTTTCCTTCTGAGCAGGATGAGTGAGACACGTGGAAATACTCTATCTATGTCTTCTACCTCTGCTGTTCCTTCTGAGCAGGCTGAGTGAGTTGTAGATCAGACACGTGTATATACTCTATCTCTGTCTTCTACCTCTGCTGTTCCTTCTGAGCAGCCTGAGTGGGGTATAGATCAGACACGTGGATATACTCTATATCTGACTTCTATCTCTGCTGTTCCTTCTGAGCAGGATGAGTGAGACACGTGGATATACTCTATCTCTGTCTTCTACCTCTGCTGTTCCTTCTGAGCAGGCTGAGTGAGTTTTAGATCAGACACGTGGATATACTCTATCTCTGTCTTCTACCTCTGCTGTTCCTTCTGAGCAGCCTGAGTGAGACACGTCGATATACTCTATCTCTGTCTTCTACCTCTGCTGTTCCTTTTGAGCAGGATGAGTGAGACACGTGGATATACTCTATCTCTGTCTTCTACCGCTGTTGTTCCTTCTGAGCAGGCTGAGTGAGGTGTAGATCAGACACGTGGATATACTCTATCTCTGTCTTCTACCCCTGTTGTTATTTCTGAGCAGCCTGATTGAGACACGTGGATATACTCTATCTCTGTCTTCTACCTCTGCTGTTCCTTCTGAGTAGGCTGAGTGAGGTGTAGATCAGACACGTGGATATACTCTATCTCTGTCTACTACCTCTGCTGTTCCTTCTGAGCAGGCTGAGTGAGTTGTAGATCAGACACGTGGATATACTCTATCTGTGTCTTCTACCTCTGCTGTTCCTTCTGAGAAGGCTGAGTGAGGTGTAGATCAGACACGTGGAGATACTCTATCTCTGTCTTTTACCTCTGCTGTTCCTTCTGAGCAGCCTGAGTGAGACACGTGGATATACTCTATCTCTGTCTTCTACCTCTGCTGTTCCTTCTGAGCAGGTTGAGTGAGGTGTAGATCAGACACGTGGATATACTCTATCTCTGTCTTCTACCCCTGTTGTTCTTTCTGAGCAGCCTGATTGAGACACGTGGATATACACTATCTTTGTCTTCTACCTCTGCTGTTCCTTCTGAGCAGGTTGAGTGAGGTGTAGATCAGACACGTGTATATACTCTATCTCTGTCTTCTACCTCTGCTGTTCCTTCTGAGCAGGCTGAGTGAGGTGTAGATCAGACACGTGGATATACTCTATCTCTGTCTTCTACCTCTGCTGTTCCTTCTGAGCAGCCTGAGTGAGGTGTAGATCAGACACGTGGATATACTTTATATCTGTCTTCTATCTCTGCTGTTCCTTCTGAGCAGGATGAGTGAGACACGTGGATATACTCTATCTATGTCTTCTACCTCTGCTGTTCCTTCTGAGCAGGCTGAGTGAGTTGTAGATCAGACATGTGGATATACTCTATCTCTGTCTTCTACCTCTGCTGTTCCTTCTGAACAGCCTGAGTGAGACACGTGGATATACTCTATCTCTGTCTTCTACCTCTGCTGTTCCTTCTGAGCAGGATGAGTGAGACACGTGGATATACTCTATCTCTGTCTTCTACCGCTGTTGTTCCTTCTGAGCAGGCTGAGTGAGGTGTAGATCAGACACGTGGATATACTCTATCTCTGTCTTCTACCCCTGTTGTTATTTCTGAGCAGCCTGATTGAGACACGTGGATATACTCTATCTCTGTCTTCTACCTCTGCTGTTCCTTCTGAGTAGGCTGAGTGAGGTGTAGATCAGACACGTGGATATACTCTATCGATGTCTTCTACCTCTTCTGTTCCTTCTGAAAAGGCTATGTGAGACACGTGGATATACTCTATCTCTGTCTTCTACCTCTGCTGTTCCTTCTGAGCAGGCTGAGTGAGGTGTAGATCAGACACGTGGATATACTCTATCTCTGTCTACTACCTCTGCTGTTCCTTCTGAGCAGGCTGAGTGAGTTGTAGATCAGACACGTGGATATATTCTATCTGTGTCTTCTACCTCTGCTGTTCCTTCTGAGAAGGCTGAGTGAGGTGTAGATCAGACACGTGGATATACTCTATCTCTGTCTTTTACCTCTGCTGTTCTTTCTGAGCAGCCTGAGTCAGACACGTGGATATACTCTATCTCTGTCTTCTACCTCTGCTGTTCCTTCTGAGCAGGATGAGTGAGCCACGTGAATATACTCTATCTCTGTATTCTACCTCTGCTGTTCCTTCTGAGCAGGTTGAGTGAGGTGTAGATCAGACACGTGGATATACTCTATCTCTGTCTTCTACCTCTGCTGTTCCTTCTGAGCAGGCTTAGTCAGTTGTAGATCAGACACGTGGATATACTCTATCTCGATATTCTACCTCTGCTGTTCCTTCTGAGCAGGCTGAGTGAGGTGTAGATCAGACACGTGGATATACTCTATCTCTGTCTTCTACCTCTGCTGTTCCTTCTGAGCAGGCTGAGTGAGGTGTAGATCAGACACGTGGATATACTCTATCTCTGTCTTCTACCTCTGCTGTTCCTTCTGAGCAGCCTGAGTGAGGTGTAGATCAGACACGTGGATATACTCTATATCTGTCTTCTATCTCTGCTTTTCCTTCTGAGCAGGATGAGTGAGACACGTGGATATACTCTATCTATGTCTTCTACCTCTGCTGTTCCTTCTGAGCAGGCTGAGTGAGTTGTAGATCAGACATGTGGATATACTCTATCTCTGTCTTCTACCTCTGCTGTTCCTTCTGAACAGCCTGAGTGAGACACGTGGATATACTCTATCTCTGTCTTCTACCTCTGCTGTTCCTTCTGAGCAGGATGAGTGAGACACGTGGATATACTCTATCTCTGTCTTCTACCGCTGTTGTTCCTTCTGAGCAGGCTGAGTGAGGTGTAGATCAGACACGTGGATATACTCTATCTCTGTCTTCTACCCCTGTTGTTATTTCTGAGCAGCCTGATTGAGACACGTGGATATACTCTATCTCTGTCTTCTACCTCTGCTGTTCCTTCTGAGTAGGCTGAGTGAGGTGTAGATCAGACACGTGGATATACTCTATCGATGTCTTCTACCTCTGCTGTTCCTTCTGAAAAGGCTATGTGAGACACGTGGATATACTCTATCTCTGTCTTCTACCTCTGCTGTTCCTTCTGAGCAGGCTGAGTGAGGTGTAGATCAGACACGTGGATATACTCTATCTCTGTCTACTACCTCTGCTGTTCCTTCTGAGCAGGCTGAGTGAGTTGTAGATCAGACACGTGGATATATTCTATCTGTGTCTTCTACCTCTGCTGTTCCTTCTGAGAAGGCTGAGTGAGGTGTAGATCAGACACGTGGATATACTCTATCTCTGTCTTTTACCTCTGCTGTTCCTTCTGAGCAGCCTGAGTCAGACACGTGGATATACTCTATCTCTGTCTTCTACCTCTGCTGTTCCTTCTGAGCAGGTTGAGTGAGGTGTAGATCAGACACGTGGATATACTCTATCTCTGTCTTCTACCTCTGCTGTTCCTTCTGAGCAGGCTTAGTCAGTTGTAGATCAGACACGTGGATATACTCTATCTCGATATTCTACCTCTGCTGTTCCTTCTGAGCAGGCTGAGTGAGGTGTAGATCAGACACGTGGATATACTCTATCTCCGTCTTCTACCTCTGCTGTTCCTTCTGAGCAGGCTGAGTGAGACACGTGGATATACTCTATCTCTGTCTTCTACCTTTGCTGTTCCTTCTGAGCAGGCTGAGTGAGGTGTAGATCAGACACGTGGATATACTCTATCTCTGTCTTCTACCTGTGCTGTTCCTTCTGAGCAGGCTGAGTGAGACACGTGGATATACTCTATAACTGTCTTATACCTCTGCTGTTCCTTCTGAGCAGGCTGAGTGAGGTGTAGATCAGACACGTGGATATACTCTATCTCCGTCTTCTACCTCTGCTGTTCCTTCTGAGCAGGCTGAGTGAGACACGTGGTTATACTCTATCTCTGTCTTCTACCTCTGCTGTTCCTTCTGAGCAGGCTGAGTGAGACACGTGGATATACTCTATCTCTGTCTTCTACCTCTGCTGTTCCTTCTGAGTAGGCTGAGTGAGGTTTATATCAGACACGTGGATATACTCTATCTCTGACTTCTAACTCTGCTGTTCCTTCTGAGCAGTCTGAGTGAGACACGTGGATATACTCTATCTCTGTATTCTACCTCTGCTGTTCCTTCTGAGCAGGCTGAGTGAGACACGTGGATATACTCTATCTCTGTATTCTACCTCTGCTGTTCCTTCTGAGCAGGCTGAGTGAGACACGTGGATATACTCTATCTCTGTCTTCTACCTCTGATGTTCCTTCTGAACAGGCTGAGTGAGGTGTAGATCTGACACGTGGATATACTCTATTTCTGTCTTTTACCTCTGCTGTTACTTCTGAGCAGGCTGGGTGAGACACGTGGATATACTCTATCTCTGTCTTCTACCTCTGCTGTTCCTTCTGAGCAGGCTGAGTGAGGTGTAGATCAGACACGTGGATATACTCTATCTCTGTCTTCTACCTCTGCTATTCCTTTTGAGCAGGATGAGTGAGTCACGTGGATATACTCTATCTCTGTCTTCTACCTCTGCTGTTCATTCTGAGCAGGCTGAGTGAGGTGTAGATCAGACACGTGGATATACTATATCTCTGTCTTCTACCTCTGCTGTTCCTTCTGAGCATGCTGAGTGAGGTGTAGATCAGACACGTGGATATACTCTATCTCTGTCTTCTACCTCTGCTGTTCCTTCTGAGCAGGATGAGTGAGACACGTGGATATATCTCTGTCTTCTACCTCTGCTGTTCATTCTGAGCAGGCTGAGTGAGGTGTAGATCAGACACATGGATATACTCTATCTCTGTCTTTTACCTCTGCTGTTCCTTATGAGCAGCCTGAGTGAGATACGTGGATATACTATATCTCTGTCTTCTACCTCTGCTGTTCCTTCTGAGCAGGATGAGTGAGACACGTGTATATACTCTATCTCTGTCTTCTACCTCTGCTGTTCCTTCTGAGCAGGCTGAGTGAGGTGTAGATCAGACATGTGGATATACTCTATCTCTGTCTTCTTGCTCTGCTGTACCTTCTGAGCAGGCTATGTGAGACACGTTGATATACTCTATTTCTGTCTTCTACCTCTGCTGTTCCTTCTGAGCAGGCTGAGTGAGGTGTAGATCAGACACGTGGATATACTCTATATCTGTCTTCTACCTCTGCTGTTCCTTCTGGGCAGGCTGAGTGAGTTGTAGATCAGACACGTGGATATACTATATCTCTGTCTTCTAACTCTGCTGTTCCTTCTGAGCAGGCTGAGTGAGACACGTGGATATACTCTATCTCTGTCTTCTACCTCTGCTGTTCCTTCTGAGCAGGCTGAGTAAGGTGTAGATCAGACACGTGGATATACTCTATCTCTGTCTTCTACCTCTGGTGTTCCTTCTGAGCAGCCTGAGTGAGGTGTAGATCAGACACGTGGATATACTCTATCTTTTTCTTCTACCTCTGCTGTTCCTTCTGAGCAGCCTGAGTGAGATACGTGGATATACTCTATCCCTGTCTTCTACCTCTGCTGTTCTTTCTGAGCAGAATGAGTGAGACACGTGGATATACTCTACCTCTGTCTTCGACCTCTGCTGTTCCTTCTGAGCAGGCTGAGTAAGGTGTAGATCAGACACGTGAATATACTCTATCTCTGTATTCTACCTCTGCTGTTCCTTCTGAGCAGGCTGAGTGAGGTCTAGATCAGACACGTCGATATACTCTATCTCTGTCTTCTACCTCTTCTGTTCCTTCTGAGCAGGCTGAGTGAGGTGTAGATCAGACACGTGGATATACTCTATCTCTGTCTTCTACCTCTGCTGTTCCTTCTGAGCAGGCTTATTGAGACACGTGGATATACTCTATCTCTGTCTTCTACCTTTGCTGTTCCTTCTGATCAGGCTGAGTGAGGTGTAGATCAGACACGTGGATATACTCTATCTCTGTCTTCTACCTCTGTTGTTCCTTCTGAGCAGGCTGAATGAGACACGTGGATATACTCTATAACTGTCTTCTACCTCTGCTGTTCCTTCTGAGCAGGCTGAGTGAGGTGTATATCAGACACGTGGATATACTCTATCTCCGTCTTCTACCTCTGCTGTTCCTTCTGAGCAGGCTGAGTGAGACACGTGGATATACTCTATCTCTGTCTTCTACCTCTGCTGTTCCTTCTGAGCAGGCTGAGTGAGACACGTGGATATATTCTATCTCTGTCTTCTACCTCTGCTGTTCCTTCTGAGTAGGCTGAGTGAGGTTTAGATCAGACACGTGGATATACTCTATCTCTGACTTCTAACTCAGCTGTCCCTTCTGAGCAGGCTGAGTGAGACACGTGGATATACTCTATCTCTGTCTTCTACCTCTGCTGTTCCTTCTGAGCAGGCTGAGTGAGGTGTATATCAGACACGTGGATATACTCTATCTCCGTCTTCTACCTCTGCTGTTCCTTCTGAGCAGGCTGAGTGAGACACGTGGATATACTCTATCTCTGTCTTCTACCTCTGCTGTTCCTTCTGAGTAGGCTGAGTGAGGTTTAGATCAGACACGTGGATATACTCTATCTCTGTCTTCTACCTCTGCTGTTCCTCCTGAGCAGGCTGAGTGAGGTGTAGATCACACACGTGGATATACTCTATCTCTGTCTTCTATCTATGCTGTTCCTTCTGAGCAGGCTGAGTGTGGTGTAGATCACACACGTGGATATACTCTATCTCTGTCTTCTACCTCTGCTGTTCCTTCTGAGCAGGCTGAGTGAGACACGTGGATATACTCTATCTCTGTCTTCTACCTCTGCTGTTCCTTCTGAGCAGGCTGAGTGAGACACGTGGATATACTCTATCTCTGTATTCTACCTCTGCTGTTCCTTCTGAGCAGGCTGAGTGAGACACGTGAATATACTCTATATCTGTCTTCTAACTCTGCTGTTCCTTCTGAGCAGGCTGAGTGAGACACGTGGATATACTCTATATCTGTCTTCTACCTCTGCTGTTCCTTCTGAGCAGGCTGAGTGAGACACGTGGATATACTCTATATCTGTCTTCTACCTATGATGTTCCTTCTGCGCAGGCTGAGTGAGGTGTAGATTAGACACGTGGATATACTCTATCTCTGTCTTCTACCTCTGCTGTTCCTTCTGAGCAGGCTGAGTGAGGTCTAGATCAGACACGTGGATATACTCTATCTCTGTCTTCTACCTCTTCTGTTCCTTCTGAGCAGGCTGAGTGAGGTGTAGATCAGACACGTGGATATACTCTATCTCTGTCTTCTACCTCTGCTGTTCCTTCTGAGCAGGCTTATTGAGACACGTGGATATACTCTATCTCTGTCTTCTACCTTTGCTGTTCCTTCTGATCAGGCTGAGTGAGGTGTAGATCAGACACGTGGATATACTCTATCTCTGTCTTCTACCTCTGCTGTTCCTTCTGAGCAGGCTGAGTGAGACACGTGGATATACTCTATAACTGTCTTCTACCTCTGCTGTTCCTTCTGAGCAGGCTGAGTGAGGTGTATATCAGACACGTGGATATACTCTATCTCTGTCTTCTACCTCTGCTGTTCCTTCTGAGCAGGCTGAGTGAGGTGTAGATCAGACACGTGGATATACTCTATCTCCGTCTTCTACCTCTGCTGTTCCTTCTGAGCAGGCTGAGTGAGACACGTGGATATACTCTATCTCTGTCTTCTACCTCTGCTGTTCCTTCTGAGTAGGCTGAGTGAGGTTTAGATCAGACACGTGGATATACTCTATCTCTGACTTCTAACTCAGCTGTCCCTTCTGAGCAGGCTGAGTGAGACACGTGGATATACTCTATCTCTGTCTTCTACCTCTGCTGTTCCTTCTGAGCAGGCTGAGTGAGGTGTAGATCAGACACGTGGATATACTCTATCTCCGTCTTCTACCTCTGCTGTTCTTCTGAGCAGGCTGAGTGAGACACGTGGATATACTCTATCTCTGTCTTCTACCTCTGCTGTTCCTTCTGAGTAGGCTGAGTGAGGTTTAGATCAGACACGGGGATATACTCTATCTCTGTCTTCTACCTCTGCTGTTCCTTCTGAGCAGGCTGAGTGAGCTGTAGATCACACACGTGGATATACTCTATCTCTGTCTTCTACCTCTGCTGTTCCTTCTGAGCAGGCTGAGTGTGGTGTAGATCACACACGTGGATATACTCTATCTCTGTCTTCTACCTCTGCTGTTCCTTCTGAGCAGCCTGAGTGAGACACGTGGATATACTCTATCTCTGTCTTCTACCTCTGCTGTTCCTTCTGAGCAGGCTGAGTGAGACACGTGAATATACTCTATATCTGTCTTCTAACTCTGCTGTTCCTTCTGAGCAGGCTGAGTGAGACACGTGGATATACTCTATATCTGTCTTCTACCTCTGCTGTTCCTTCTGAGCAGGCTGAGTGAGACACGTGGATATACTCTATATCTGTCTTCTACCTATGATGTTCCTTCTGCGCAGGCTGAGTGAGGTGTAGATTAGACACGTGGATATACTCTATCTCTGTCTTCTACCTCTGCTGTTCCTTCTCAGCAGGCTGAGTGAGGTCTAGATCAGACACGTGGATATACTCTATCTCTGTCTTCTACCTCTTCTGTTCCTTCTGAGCAGGCTGAGTGAGGTGTAGATCAGACACGTGGATATACTCTATCTCGGTCTTCTACCTCTGCTGTTCCTTCTGAGCAGGCTGAGTGAGACACGTGGATATACTCTATAACTGTCTTCTACCTCTGCTGTTCCTTCTGAGCAGGCTGAGTGAGGTGTATATCAGACACGTGGATATACTCTATCTCCGTCTTCTACCTCTGCTGTTCCTTCTGAGCAGGCTGAGTGAGACACGTGGATATACTCTATCTCTGTCTTCTACCTCTGCTGTTCCTTCTGAGCAGGCTGAGTGAGACACGTGGATATACTCTATCTCTGTCTTCTACCTCTGCTGTTCCTTCTGAGTAGGCTGAGTGAGGTTTAGATCATACACGTGGATATACTCTATCTCTGACTTCTAACTCAGCTGTCCCTTCTGAGCAGGCTGAGTGAGACACGTGGATATACTCTATCTCTTTCTTCTACCCCTGCTGTTCCTTCTGAGCAGGCTGAGTGAGGTGTAGATCAGACACATGGATATACTCTATCTCTGTCTTTTACCTCTGCTGTTCCTTATGAGCAGCCTGAGTGAGATACGTGGATATACTCTATCTCTGTCTTCTACCTCTGCTGTTCCTTCTGAGCAGGATGAGTGAGACACGTGTATATACTCTATCTCTGTCTTCTACCTCTGCTGTTCCTTCTGAGCAGGCTGAGTGAGGTGTAGATCAGACATGTGGATATACTCTATCTCTGTCTTCTACCTCTGCTGTACCTTCTGAGCAGGCTATGTGAGACACGTTGATATACTCTATTTCTGTCTTCTACCTCTGCTGTTCCTTCTGAGCAGGCTGAGTGAGGTGTAGATCAGACACGTGGATATACTCTATATCTGTCTTCTACCTCTGCTGTTCCTTCTGGGCAGGCTGAGTGAGTTGTAGATCAGACACGTGGATATACTATATCTCTGTCTTCTAACTCTGCTGTTCCTTCTGAGCAGGCTGAGTGAGACACGTGGATATACTCTATCTCTGTCTTCTACCTCTGCTGTTCCTTCTGAGCAGGCTGAGTAAGGTGTAGATCAGACACGTGGATATACTCTATCTCTGTCTTCTACCTCTGGTGTTCCTTCTGAGCAGCCTGAGTGAGGTGTAGATCAGACACGTGGATATACTCTATCTTTTTCTTCTACCTCTGCTGTTCCTTCTGAGCAGCCTGAGTGAGATACGTGGATATACTCTATCTCTGTCTTCTACCTCTGCTGTTCTTTCTGAGCAGAATGAGTGAGACACGTGGATATACTCTACCTCTGTCTTCGACCTCTGCTGTTCCTTCTGAGCAGGCTGAGTAAGGTGTAGATCAGACAGGTGAATATACTCTATCTCTGTCTTCTACCTCTGCTGTTCCTTCTGAGCAGGCTGAGTGAGGTCTAGATCAGACACGTGGATATACTCTATCTCTGTCTTCTACCTCTTCTGTTCCTTCTGAGCAGGCTGAGTGAGGTGTAGATCAGACACGTGGATATACTCTATCTCTGTCTTCTACCTCTGCTGTTCCTTCTGAGCAGGCTTATTGAGACACGTGGATATACTCTATCTCTGTCTTCTACCTTTGCTGTTCCTTCTGATCAGGCTGAGTGAGGTGTAGATCAGACACGTGGATATACTCTATCTCTGTCTTCTACCTCTGCTGTTCCTTCTGAGCAGGCTGAGTGAGACACGTGGATATACTCTATAACTGTCTTCTACCTCTGCTGTTCCTTCTGAGCAGGCTGAGTGATGTGTATATCAGACACGTGGATATACTCTATCTCCGTCTTCTACCTCTGCTGTTCCTTCTGAGCAGGCTGAGTGAGACACGTGGATATACTCTATCTCTGTCTTCTACCTCTGCTGTTCCTTCTGAGCAGGCTGAGTGAGACACGTGGATATACTCTATCTCTGTCTTCTACCTCTGCTGTTCCTTCTGAGTAGGCTGAGTGAGGTTTAGATCAGACACGTGGATATACTCTATCTCTGACTTCTAACTCAGCTGTCCCTTCTGAGCAGGCTGAGTGAGACACGTGGATATACTCTATCTCTGTCTTCTACCTCTGCTGTTCCTTCTGAGCAGGCTGAGTGAGGTGTAGATCAGACATGTGGATATACTCTATCTCTGTCTTCTACCTCTGCTGTACCTTCTGAGCAGGCTATGTGAGACACGTTGATATACTCTATTTCTGTCTTCTACCTCTGCTGTTCCTTCTGAGCAGGCTGAGTGAGGTGTAGATCAGACACGTGGATATACTCTATATCTGTCTTCTACCTCTGCTGTTCCTTCTGGGCAGGCTGAGTGAGTTGTAGATCAGACACGTGGATATACTATATCTCTGACTTCTAACTCTGCTGTTCCTTCTGAGCAGGCTGAGTGAGACACGTGGATATACTCTATCTCTGTCTTCTACCTCTGCTGTTCCTTCTGAGCAGGCTGAGTAAGGTGTAGATCAGACACGTGGATATACTCTATCTCTGTCTTCTACCTCTGGTGTTCCTTCTGAGCAGCCTGAGTGAGGTGTAGATCAGACACGTGGATATACTCTATCTTTTTCTTCTACCTCTGCTGTTTCTTCTGAGCAGCCTGAGTGAGATACGTGGATATACTCTATCTCTGTCTTCTACCTCTGCTGTTCTTTCTGAGCAGAATGAGTGAGACACGTGGATATACTCTACCTCTGTCTTCGACCTCTGCTGTTCCTTCTGAGCAGGCTGAGTAAGGTGTAGATCAGACAGGTGAATATACTCTATCTCTGTCTTCTACCTCTGCTGTTCCTTCTGAGCAGGCTGAGTGAGGTCTAGATCAGACACGTGGATATACTCTATCTCTGTCTTCTACCTCTTCTGTTCCTTCTGAGCAGGCTGAGTGAGGTGTAGATCAGACACGTGGATATACTCTATCTCTGTCTTCTACCTCTGCTGTTCCTTCTGAGCAGGCTTATTGAGACACGTGGATATACTCTATCTCTGTCTTCTACCTTTGCTGTTCCTTCTGATCAGGCTGAGTGAGGTGTAGATCAGACACGTGGATATACTCTATCTCTGTCTTCTACTTCTGCTGTTCCTTCTGAGCAGGCTGAGTGAGACACGTGGATATACTCTATAACTGTCTTCTACCTCTGCTGTTCCTTCTGAGCAGGCTGAGTGAGGTGTATATCAGACACGTGGATATACTCTATCTCCGTCTTCTACCTCTGCTGTTCCTTCTGAGCAGGCTGAGTGAGACACGTGGATATACTCTATCTCTGTCTTCTACCTCTGCTGTACCTTCTGAGCAGGCTATGTGAGACACGTTGATATACTCTATTTCTGTCTTCTACCTCTGCTGTTCCTTCTGAGCAGGCTGAGTGAGGTGTAGATCAGACACGTGGATATACTCTATATCTGTCTTCTACCTCTGCTGTTCCTTCTGGGCAGGCTGAGTGAGTTGTAGATCAGACACGTGGATATACTATATCTCTGTCTTCTAACTCTGCTGTTCCTTCTGAGCAGGCTGAGTGAGACACGTGGATATACTCTATCTCTGTCTTCTACCTCTGCTGTTCCTTCTGAGCAGGCTGAGTAAGGTGTAGATCAGACACGTGGATATACTCTATCTCTGTCTTCTACCTCTGGTGTTCCTTCTGAGCAGCCTGAGTGAGGTGTAGATCAGACACGTGGATATACTCTATATTTTTCTTCTACCTCTGCTGTTCCTTCTGAGCAGCCTGAGTGAGATACGTGGATATACTCTATCTCTGTCTTCTACCTCTGCTGTTCTTTCTGAGCAGAATGAGTGAGACACGTGGATATACTCTACCTCTGTCTTCGACCTCTGCTGTTCCTTCTGAGCAGGCTGAGTAAGGTGTAGATCAGACAGGTGAATATACTCTATCTCTGTCTTCTACCTCTGCTGTTCCTTCTGAGCAGGCTGAGTGAGGTCTAGATCAGACACGTGGATATACTCTATCTCTGTCTTCTACCTCTTCTGTTCCTTCTGAGCAGGCTGAGTGAGGTGTAGATCAGACACGTGGATATACTCTATCTCTGTCTTCTACCTCTGCTGTTCCTTCTGAGCAGGCTTATTGAGACACGTGGATATACTCTATCTCTGTCTTCTACCTTTGCTGTTCCTTCTGATCAGGCTGAGTGAGGTGTAGATCAGACACGTGGATATACTCTATCTCTGTCTTCTACCTCTGCTGTTCCTTCTGAGCAGGCTGAGTGAGACACGTGGATATACTCTATAACTGTCTTCTACCTCTGCTGTTCCTTCTGAGCAGGCTGAGTGAGGTGTATATCAGACACGTGGATATACTCTATCTCCGTCTTCTACCTCTGCTGTTCCTTCTGAGCAGGCTGAGTGAGACACGTGGATATACTCTATCTCTGTCTTCTACCTCTGCTGTTCCTTCTGAGCAGGCTGAGTGAGACACGTGGATATACTCTATCTCTGTCTTCTACCTCTGCTGTTCCTTCTGAGTAGGCTGAGTGAGGTTTAGATCAGACACGTGGATATACTCTATCTCTGACTTCTAACTCAGCTGTCCCTTCTGAGCAGGCTGAGTGAGACACGTGGATATACTCTATCTCTGTCTTCTACCTCTGCTGTTCCTTCTGAGTAGGCTGAGTGAGGTTTAGATCAGACACGTGGATATACTCTATCTCTGTCTTCTACCTCTGCTGTTCCTTCTGAGCAGGCTGAGTGAGGTCTAGATCAGACACGTGGATATACTCTATCTCTGTCTTCTACCTCTTCTGTTCCTTCTGAGCAGGCTGAGTGAGGTGTAGATCAGACACGTGGATATACTCTATCTCTGTCTTCTACCTCTGCTGTTCCTTCTGAGCAGGCTTATTGAGACACGTGGATATACTCTATCTCTGTCTTCTACCTTTGCTGTTCCTTCTGATCAGGCTGAGTGAGGTGTAGATCAGACACGTGGATATACTCTATCTCTGTCTTCTACTTCTGCTGTTCCTTCTGAGCAGGCTGAGTGAGACACGTGGATATACTCTATCTCTGTCTTCTACCTTTGCTGTTCCTTCTGATCAGGCTGAGTGAGTTGTAGATCAGACACGTGGATATACTATATCTCTGTCTTCTAACTCTGCTGTTCCTTCTGAGCAGGCTGAGTGAGACACGTGGATATAATCTATCTCTGTCTTCTACCTCTGCTGTTCCTTCTGAGCAGGCTGAGTAAGGTGTAGATCAGACACGTGGATATACTCTATCTCTGTCTTCTACCTCTGGTGTTCCTTCTGAGCAGCCTGAGTGAGGTGTAGATCAGACACGTGGATATACTCTATATTTTTCTTCTACCTCTGCTGTTCCTTCTGAGCAGCCTGAGTGAGATACGTGGATATACTCTATCTCTGTCTTCTACCTCTGCTGTTCTTTCTGAGCAGAATGAGTGAGACACGTGGATATACTCTACCTCTGTCTTCGACCTCTGCTGTTCCTTCTGAGCAGGCTGAGTAAGGTGTAGATCAGACAGGTGAATATACTCTATCTCTGTCTTCTACCTCTGCTGTTCCTTCTGAGCAGGCTGAGTGAGGTCTAGATCAGACACGTGGATATACTCTATCTCTGTCTTCTACCTCTTCTGTTCCTTCTGAGCAGGCTGAGTGAGGTGTAGATCAGACACGTGGATATACTCTATCTCTGTCTTCTACCTCTGCTGTTCCTTCTGAGCAGGCTTATTGAGACACGTGGATATACTCTATCTCTGTCTTCTACCTTTGCTGTTCCTTCTGATCAGGCTGAGTGAGGTGTAGATCAGACACGTGGATATACTCTATCTCTGTCTTCTACCTCTGCTGTTCCTTCTGAGCAGGCTGAGTGAGACACGTGGATATACTCTATAACTGTCTTCTACCTCTGCTGTTCCTTCTGAGCAGGCTGAGTGAGGTGTATATCAGACACGTGGATATACTCTATCTCCGTCTTCTACCTCTGCTGTTCCTTCTGAGCAGGCTGAGTGAGACACGTGGATATACTCTATCTCTGTCTTCTACCTCTGCTGTTCCTTCTGAGCAGGCTGAGTGAGACACGTGGATATACTCTATCTCTGTCTTCTACCTCTGCTGTTCCTTCTGAGTAGGCTGAGTGAGGTTTAGATCAGACACGTGGATATACTCTATCTCTGACTTCTAACTCAGCTGTCCCTTCTGAGCAGGCTGAGTGAGACACGTGGATATACTCTATCTCTGTCTTCTACCTCTGCTGTTCCTTCTGAGTAGGCTGAGTGAGGTTTAGATCAGACACGTGGATATACTCTATCTCTGTCTTCTACCTCTGCTGTTCCTTCTGAGCAGGCTGAGTGAGGTCTAGATCAGACACGTGGATATACTCTATCTCTGTCTTCTACCTCTTCTGTTCCTTCTGAGCAGGCTGAGTGAGGTGTAGATCAGACACGTGGATATACTCTATCTCTGTCTTCTACCTCTGCTGTTCCTTCTGAGCAGGCTTATTGAGACACGTGGATATACTCTATCTATGTCTTCTACCTCTGCTGTTCCTTCTGAGTAGGCTGAGTGAGGTTTAGATCAGACACGTGGATATACTCTATCTCTGACTTCTAACTCAGCTGTCCCTTCTGAGCAGGCTGAGTGAGACACGTGGATATACTCTATCTCTGTCTTCTACCTCTGCTGTTCCTTCTGAGTAGGCTGAGTGAGGTTTAGATCAGACACGTGGATATACTCTATCTCTGTCTTCTACCTCTGCTGTTCCTTCTGAGCAGGCTGAGTGAGGTCTAGATCAGACACGTGGATATACTCTATCTCTGTCTTCTACCTCTTCTGTTCCTTCTGAGCAGGCTGAGTGAGGTGTAGATCAGACACGTGGATATACTCTATCTCTGTCTTCTACCTCTGCTGTTCCTTCTGAGCAGGCTTATTGAGACACGTGGATATACTCTATCTCTGTCTTCTACCTTTGCTGTTCCTTCTGATCAGGCTGAGTGAGGTGTAGATCAGACACGTGGATATACTCTATCTCTGTCTTCTACTTCTGCTGTTCCTTCTGAGCAGGCTGAGTGAGACACGTGGATATACTCTATAACTGTCTTCTACCTCTGCTGTTCCTTCTGAGCAGGCTGAGTGAGGTGTATATCAGACACGTGGATATACTCTATCTCCGTCTTCTACCTCTGCTGTTCCTTCTGAGCAGGCTGAGTGAGACACGTGGATATACTCTATCTCTGTCTTCTACCTCTGCTGTACCTTCTGAGCAGGCTATGTGAGACACGTTGATATACTCTATTTCTGTCTTCTACCTCTGCTGTTCCTTCTGAGCAGGCTGAGTGAGGTGTAGATCAGACACGTGGATATACTCTATATCTGTCTTCTACCTCTGCTGTTCCTTCTGAGCAGGCTGAGTGTGGTGTAGATCACACACGTGGATATACTCTATCGCTATCTTCTACCTCTGCTGTTCCTTCTGAGCAGGCTGAGTGAGACACGTGGATATACTCTATCTCTGTATTCTACCTCTGCTTTTCCTTCTGAGCAGGCTGAGTGAGACACGTGAATATACTCTATATCTGTCTTCTAACTCTGCTGTTCCTTCTGAGCAGGCTGAGTGAGACACGTGGATATACTCTATATCTGTCTTCTACCTCTGCTGTTCCTTCTGAGCAGGCTGAGTGAGACACGTGGATATACTCTATATCTGTCTTCTACCTATGATGTTCCTTCTGCGCAGGCTGAGTGAGGTGTAGATTAGACACGTGGATATACTCTATATCTGTCTTCTACCTCTGCTGTTCCTTCTGAGCAGGCTGAGTGAGGTCTAGATCAGACACGTGGATATACTCTATCTCTGTCTTCTACCTCTTCTGTTCCTTCTGAGCAGGCTGAGTGAGGTGTAGATCAGACACGTGGATATACTCTATCTCTGTCTTCTACCTCTGCTGTTCCTTCTGAGCAGGCTTATTGAGACACGTGGATATACTCTATCTCTGTCTTCTACCTTTGCTGTTCCTTCTGATCAGGCTGAGTGAGGTGTAGATCAGACACGTGGATATACTCTATCTCTGTCTTCTACCTCTGCTGTTCCTTCTGAGCAGGCTGAGTGAGACACGTGGATATACTCTATAACTGTCTTCTACCTCTGCTGTTCCTTCTGAGCAGGCTGAGTGAGGTGTATATCAGACACGTGGATATACTCTATCTCTGTCTTCTACCTCTGCTGTTCCTTCTGAGCAGGCTGAGTGAGACACGTGGATATACTCTATCTCTGTCTTCTACCTCTGCTGTTCCTTCTGAGCAGGCTGAGTGAGACACGTGGATATACTCTATCTCTGTCTTCTACCTCTGCTGTTCCTTCTGAGTAGGCTGAGTGAGGTTTAGATCAGACACGTGGATATACTCTATCTCTGACTTCTAACTCAGCTGTCCCTTCTGAGCAGGCTGAGTGAGACACGTGGATATACTCTATCTCTGTCTTCTACCTCTGCTGTTCCTTCTGAGCAGGCTGAGTGAGGTGTAGATCAGACACGTGGATATACTCTATCTCCGTCTTCTACCTCTGCTGTTCCTTCTGAGCAGGCTTAGTGAGACACGTGGATATACTCTATCTCTGTCTTCTACCTCTGCTGTTCCTCCTGAGTAGGCTGAGTGAGGTTTAGATCAGACACGGGGATATACTCTATCTCTGTCTTCTACCTCTGCTGTTCCTTCTGAGCAGGCTGAGTGAGGTGTAGATCACACACGTGGATATACTCTATCTCTGTCTTCTACCTCTGCTGTTCCTTCTGAGCAGGCTGAGTGTGGTGTAGATCACACACGTGGATATACTCTATCTCTGTCTTCTACCTCTGCTGTTCCTTCTGAGCAGGCTGAGTGAGACACGTGGATATACTCTATCTCTGTCTTCTACCTCTGCTGTTCCTTCTGAGCAGGCTGAGTGAGACACGTGGATATACTATATCTCTGTATTCTACCTCTGCTGTTCCTTCTGAGCAGGCTGAGTGAGACACGTGAATATACTCTATATCTGTCTTCTAACTCTGCTGTTCCTTCTGAGCAGGCTGAGTGAGACACGTGGATATACTCTATATCTGTCTTCTACCTCTGCTGTTCCTTCTGAGCAGGCTGAGTGAGACACGTGGATATACTCTATATCTGTCTTCTACCTATGATGTTCCTTCTGCGCAGGCTGAGTGAGGTGTAGATTAGACACGTGGATATACTCTATCTCTGTCTTCTACCTCTGCTGTTCCTTCTGAGCAGGCTGAGTGAGGTCTAGATCAGACACGTGGATATACTCTATCTCTGTCTTCTACCTCTTCTGTTCCTTCTGAGCAGGCTGGGTGAGGTGTAGATCAGACACGTGGATATACTCTATCTCTGTCTTCTACCTCTGCTGTTCCTTCTGAGCAGGCTTATTGAGACACGTGGATATACTCTATCTCTGTCTTCTACCTTTGCTGTTCCTTTTGATCAGGCTGAGTGAGGTGTAGATCAGACACGTGGATATACTCTATCTCTGTATTCTACCTCTGCTGTTCCTTCCGAGCAGGCTGAGTGAGACACGTGGATATACTCTATAACTGTCTTCTACCTCTGCTGTTCCTTCTGAGCAGGCTGAGTGAGGTGTATATCAGACACGTGGATATACTCTATCTCCGTCTTCTACCTCTGCTGTTCCTTCTGAGCAGGCTGAGTGAGACACGTGGATATACTCTATCTCTGTCTTCTACCTCTGCTGTTCTTTCTGAGCAGGCTGAGTGAGACACGTGGATATACTCTATCTCTGTCTTCTACCTCTGCTGTTCCTTCTGAGTAGGCTGAGTGAGGTTTAGATCACACACGTGGATATACTCTATCTCTGACTTCTAACTCAGCTGTCCCTTCTGAGCAGGCTGAGTGAGTCACGTGGATATACTCTATCTCTGTCTTCTACCTCTGCTGTTCCTTCTGAGCAGGCTGAGTGAGGTGTAGATTAGACACGTGGATATACTCTATCTCCGTCTTCTACCTCTGCTGTTCCTTCTGAGCAGGCTGAGTGAGACACGTGGATATACTCTATCTCTGTCTTCTACCTCTGCTGTTCCTTCTGAGTAGGCTGAGTGAGGTTTAGATCAGACACGTGGATATACTCTATCTCTGTCTTCTACCTCTGCTGTTCCTTCTGAGCAGGCTGAGTGAGGTGTAGATCACACACGTGGATATACTCTATCTCTGTCTTCTACCTCTGCTGTTCCTTCTGAGCAGGCTGAGTGTGGTGTAGATCACACACGTGGATATACTCTATCGCTGTCTTCTACCTCTGCTGTTCCTTCTGAGCAGGCTGAGTGAGACACGTGGATATACTCTATCTCTGTCTTCTACCTCTGCTGTTCCTTCTGAGCAGGCTGAGTGAGACACGTGGATATACTCTATCTCTGTATTCTACCCCTGCTGTTCCTTCTGAGCAGGCTGAGTGAGACACGTGAATATACTCTATATCTGTCTTCTACATATGATGTTCCTTCTGCGCAGGCTGAGTGAGGTGTAGATTAGACACGTGGATATACTCTATCTCTGTCTTCTACCTCTGCTGTTCCTTCTGAGCAGGCTAAGTGAGGTCTAGATCAGACACGTGGATATACTCTATATCTGTCTTCTACCTCTTCTGTCCCTTCTGAGCAGGCTGAGTGAGGTGTAGATCAGACACGTGGATATACTCTATCTCTGTCTTCTACCTCTGCTGTTCCTCCTGAGTAGGCTGAGTGAGGTTTAGATCAGACACGGGGATATACTCTATCTCTGTCTTCTACCTCTGCTGTTCCTTCTGAGCAGGCTGAGTGAGGTGTAGATCACACACGTGGATATACTCTATCTCTGTCTTCTACCTCTGCTGTTCCTTCTGAGCAGGCTGAGTGTGGTGTAGATCACACACGTGGATATACTCTATCTCTGTCTTCTACCTCTGCTGTTCCTTCTGAGCAGGCTGAGTGAGACACGTGGATATACTCTATCTCTTTCTTCTACCTCTGCTGTTCCTTCTGAGCAGGCTGAGTGAGACACGTGGATATACTATATCTCTGTATTCTACCTCTGCTGTTCCTTCTGAGCAGGCTGAGTGAGACACGTGAATATACTCTATATCTGTCTTCTAACTCTGCTGTTCCTTCTGAGCAGGCTGAGTGAGACACGTGGATATACTCTATATCTGTCTTCTACCTCTGCTGTTCCTTCTGAGCAGGCTGAGTGAGACACGTGGATATACTCTATATCTGTCTTCTACCTATGATGTTCCTTCTGCGCAGGCTGAGTGAGGTGTAGATTAGACACGTGGATATACTCTATCTCTGTCTTCTACCTCTGCTGTTCCTTCTGAGCAGGCTGAGTGAGGTCTAGATCAGACACGTGGATATACTCTATCTCTGTCTTCTACCTCTTCTGTTCCTTCTGAGCAGGCTGAGTGAGGTGTAGATCAGACACGTGGATATACTCTATCTCTGTCTTCTACCTCTGCTGTTCCTTCTGAGCAGGCTTATTGAGACACGTGGATATACTCTATCTCTGTCTTCTACCTTTGCTGTTCCTTCTGATCAGGCTGAGTGAGGTGTAGATCAGACACGTGGATATACTCTATCTCTGTCTTCTACCTCTGCTGTTCCTTCCGAGCAGGCTGAGTGAGACACGTGGATATACTCTATAACTGTCTTCTACCTCTGCTGTTCCTTCTGAGCAGGCTGAGTGAGGTGTATATCAGACACGTGGATATACTCTATCTCCGTCTTCTACCTCTGCTGTTCCTTCTGAGCAGGCTGAGTGAGACACGTGGATATACTCTATCTCTGTCTTCTACCTCTGCTGTTCTTTCTGAGCAGGCTGAGTGAGACACGTGGATATACTCTATCTCTGTCTTCTACCTCTGCTGTTCCTTCTGAGTAGGCTGAGTGAGGTTTAGATCACACACGTGGATATACTCTATCTCTGACTTCTAACTCAGCTGTCCCTTCTGAGCAGGCTGAGTGAGACACGTGGATATACTCTATCTCTGTCTTCTACCTCTGCTGTTCCTTCTGAGCAGGCTGAGTGAGGTGTAGATCAGACACGTGGATATACTCTATCTCCGTCTTCTACCTCTGCTGTTCCTTCTGAGCAGGCTGAGTGAGACACGTGGATATACTCTATCTCTGTCTTCTACCTCTGCTGTTCCTTCTGAGTAGGCTGAGTGAGGTTTAGATCAGACACGTGGATATACTCTATCTCTGTCTTCTACCTCTGCTGTTCCTTCTGAGCAGGCTGAGTGAGACACGTGGATATACTCTATAACTGTCTTCTACCTCTGCTGTTCCTTCTGAGCAGGCTGAGTGAGGTGTATATCAGACACGTGGATATACTCTATCTCTGTCTTCTACCTCTGCTGTTCCTTCTGAGCAGGCTGAGTGAGGTGTAGATCAGACACGTGGATATACTCTATCTCCGTCTTCTACCTCTGCTGTTCCTTCTGAGCAGGCTGAGTGAGACACGTGGATATACTCTATCTCTGTCTTCTACCTCTGCTGTTCCTTCTGAGCAGGCTGAGTGAGACACGTGGATATACTCTATCTCTGTCTTCTACCTCTGCTGTTCCTTCTGAGTAGGCTGAGTGAGGTTTAGATCAGACACGTGGATATATTCTATCTCTGACTTCTAACTCAGCTGTCCCTTCTGAGCAGGCTGAGTGAGACACGTGGATATACTCTATCTCTGTCTTCTACCTCTGCTGTTCCTTCTGAGCAGGCTGAGTGAGGTGTAGATCAGACACGTGGATATACTCTATCTCCGTCTTCTACCTCTGCTGTTCCTTCTGAGCAGGCTGAGTGAGACACGTGGATATACTCTATCTCTGTCTTCTACCTCTGCTGTTCCTCCTGAGTAGGCTGAGTGAGGTTTAGATCAGACACGGGGATATACTCTATCTCTGTCTTCTACCTCTGCTGTTCCTTCTGAGCAGGCTGAGTGAGGTGTAGATCACACACGTGGATATACTCTATGTCTGTCTTCTACCTCTGCTGTTCCTTCTGAGCAGGCTGAGTGTGGTGTAGATCACACACGTGGATATACTCTATCTCTGTCTTCTACCTCTGCTGTTCCTTCTGAGCATGCTGAGTGAGACACGTGGATATACTCTATCTCTGTCTTCTACCTCTGCTGTTCCTTCTGAGCAGGCTGAGTGAGACACGTGGATATACTATATCTCTGTATTCTACCTCTGCTGTTCCTTCTGAGCAGGCTGAGTGAGGCACGTGAATATACTCTATATCTGTCTTCTAACTCTGCTGTTCCTTCTGAGCAGGCTGAGTGAGACACGTGGATATACTCTATATCTGTCTTCTACCTCTGCTGTTCCTTCTGAGCAGGCTGAGTGAGACACGTGGATATACTCTATATCTGTCTTCTACCTATGATGTTCCTTCTGCGCAGGCTGAGTGAGGTGTAGATTAGACACGTGGATATACTCTATCTCTGTCTTCTACCTCTGCTGTTCCTTCTGAGCAGGCTGAGTGAGGTCTAGATCAGACACGTGGATATACTCTATCTCTGTCTTCTACCTCTTCTGTTCCTTCTGAGCAGGCTGAGTGTGGTGTAGATCAGACACGTGGATATACTCTATCTCTGTCTTCTACCTCTGCTGTTCCTTCTGAGCAGGCTTATTGAGACACGTGGATATACTCTATCTCTGTCTTCTACCTTTGCTGTTCCTTCTGATCAGGCTGAGTGAGGTGTAGATCAGACACGTGGATATACTCTATCTCTGTCTTCTACCTCTGCTGTTCCTTCCGATCAGGCTGAGTGAGACACGTGGATATACTCTATAACTGTCTTCTACCTCTGCTGTTCCTTCTGAGCAGGCTGAGTGAGGTGTATATCAGACACGTGGATATACTCTATCTCCGTCTTCTACCTCTGCTGTTCCTTCTGAGCAGGCTGAGTGAGACACGTGGATATACTCTATCTCTGTCTTCTACCTCTGCTGTTCTTTCTGAGCAGGCTGAGTGAGACACGTGGATATACTCTATCTCTGTCTTCTACCTCTGTTGTTCCTTCTGAGTAGGCTGAGTGAGGTTTAGATCACACACGTGGATATACTCTATCTCTGACTTCTAACTCAGCTGTCCCTTCTGAGCAGGCTGAGTGAGACACGTGGATATACTCTATCTCTGTCTTCTACCTCTGCTGTTCCTTCTGAGCAGGCTGAGTGAGGTGTAGATCAGACACGTGGATATACTCTATCTCCGTCTTCTACCTCTGCTGTTCCTTCTGAGCAGGCTGAGTGAGACACGTGGATATACTCTATCTCTGTCTTCTACCTCTGCTGTTCCTTCTGAGTAGGCTGAGTGAGGTTTAGATCAGACACGTGGATATACTCTATCTCTGTCTTCTACCTCTGCTGTTCCTTCTGAGCAGGCTGAGTGAGGTGTAGATCACACACGTGGATATACTCTATCTCTGTCTTCTACCTCTGCTGTTCCTTCTGAGCAGGCTGAGTGTGGTGTAGATCACACACGTGGATATACTCTATCTCTGTCTTCTACCTCTGCTGTTCCTTCTGAGCAGGCTGAGTGAGACACGTGGATATACTCTATCTCTGTCTTCTACCTCTGCTGTTCCTTCTGAGCAGGCTGAGTGAGACACGTGGATATACTCTATCTCTGTATTCTACCTCTGCTGTTCCTTCTGAGCAGGCTGAGTGAGACACGTGAATATACTCTATATCTGTCTTCTAACTCTGCTGTTCCTTCTGAGCAGGCTGAGTGAGACACGTGGATATACTCTATATCTGTCTTCTACCTCTGCTGTTCCTTCTGAGCAGGCTGAGTGAGACACGTGGATATACTCTATATCTGTCTTCTACCTATGATGTTCCTTCTGCGCAGGCTGAGTGAGGTGTAGATTAGACACGTGGATATACTCTATCTCTGTCTTCTACCTCTGCTGTTCCTTCTGAGCAGGCTAAGTGAGGTCTAGATCAGACACGTGGATATACTCTATCTCTGTCTTCTACCTCTTCTGTCCCTTCTGAGCAGGCTGAGTGAGGTGTAGATCAGACACGTGGATATACTCTATCTCTGTCTTCTACCTCTGCTGTTCCTCCTGAGTAGGCTAAGTGAGGTTTAGATCAGACACGGGGATATACTCTATCTCTGTCTTCTACCTCTGCTGTTCCTTCTGAGCAGGCTGAGTGAGGTGTAGATCACACACGTGGATATACTCTATCTCTGTCTTCTACCTCTGCTGTTCCTTCTGAGCAGGCTGAGTGTGGTGTAGATCACACACGTGGATATACTCTATCTCTGTCTTCTACCTCTGCTGTTCCTTCTGAGCAGGCTGAGTGAGACACGTGGATATACTCTATCTCTGTCTTCTACCTCTGCTGTTCCTTCTGAGCAGGCTGAGTGAGACACGTGGATATACTATATCTCTGTATTCTACCTCTGCTGTTCCTTCTGAGCAGGCTGAGTGAGACACGTGAATATACTCTATATCTGTCTTCTAACTCTGCTGTTCCTTCTGAGCAGGCTGAGTGAGACACGTGGATATACTCTATATCTGTCTTCTACCTCTGCTGTTCCTTCTGAGCAGGCTGAGTGAGACACGTGGATATACTCTATATCTGTCTTCTACCTATGATGTTCCTTCTGCGCAGGCTGAGTGAGGTGTAGATTAGACACGTGGATATACTCTATCTCTGTCTTCTACCTCTGCTGTTCCTTCTGAGCAGGCTGAGTGAGGTCTAGATCAGACACGTGGATATACTCTATCTCTGTCTTCTACCTCTTCTGTTCCTTCTGAGCAGGCTGAGTGAGGTGTAGATCAGACACGTGGATATACTCTATCTCTGTCTTCTACCTCTGCTGTTCCTTCTGAGCAGGCTTATTGAGACACGTGGATATACTCTATCTCTGTCTTCTACCTTTGCTGTTCCTTCTGATCAGGCTGAGTGAGGTGTAGATCAGACACGTGGATATACTCTATCTCTGTCTTCTACCTCTGCTGTTCCTTCCGAGCAGGCTGAGTGAGACACGTGGATATACTCTATAACTGTCTTCTACCTCTGCTGTTCCTTCTGAGCAGGCTGAGTGAGGTGTATATCAGACACGTGGATATACTCTATCTCCGTCTTCTACCTCTGCTGTTCCTTCTGAGCAGGCTGAGTGAGACACGTGGATATACTCTATCTCTGTCTTCTACCTCTGCTGTTCTTTCTGAGCAGGCTGAGTGAGACACGTGGATATACTCTATCTCTGTCTTCTACCTCTGCTGTTCCTTCTGAGTAGGCTGAGTGAGGTTTAGATCACACACGTGGATATACTCTATCTCTGACTTCTAACTCAGCTGTCCCTTCTGAGCAGGCTGAGTGAGACACGTGGATATACTCTATCTCTGTCTTCTACCTCTGCTGTTCCTTCTGAGCAGGCTGAGTGAGGTGTAGATCAGACACGTGGATATACTCTATCTCCGTCTTCTACCTCTGCTGTTCCTTCTGAGCAGGCTGAGTGAGACACGTGGATATACTCTATCTCTGTCTTCTACCTCTGCTGTTCCTTCTGAGTAGGCTGAGTGAGGTTTAGATCAGACACGTGGATATACTCTATCTCTGTCTTCTACCTCTGCTGTTCCTTCTGAGCAGGCTGAGTGAGGTGTAGATCACACACGTGGATATACTCTATCTCTGTCTTCTACCTCTGCTGTTCCTTCTGAGCAGGCTGAGTGTGGTGTAGATCACACACGTGGATATACTCTATCTCTGTCTTCTACCTCTGCTGTTCCTTCTGAGCAGGCTGAGTGAGACACGTGGATATACTCTATCTCTGTCTTCTACCTCTGCTGTTCCTTCTGAGCAGGCTGAGTGAGACACGTGGATATACTCTATCTCTGTATTCTACCTCTGCTGTTCCTTCTGAGCAGGCTGAGTGAGACACGTGAATATACTCTATATCTGTCTTCTAACTCTGCTGTTCCTTCTGAGCAGGCTGAGTGAGACACGTGGATATACTCTATATCTGTCTTCTACCTCTGCTGTTCCTTCTGAGCAGGCTGAGTGAGACACGTGGATATACTCTATATCTGTCTTCCACCTATGATGTTCCTTCTGCGCAGGCTGAGTGAGGTGTAGATTAGACACGTGGATATACTCTATCTCTGTCTTCTACCTCTGCTGTTCCTTCTGAGCAGGCTAAGTGAGGTCTAGATCAGACACGTGGATATACTCTATCTCTGTCTTCTACCTCTTCTGTCCCTTCTGAGCAGGCTGAGTGAGGTGTAGATCAGACACGTGGATATACTCTATCTCTGTCTTCTACCTCTGCTGTTCCTTCTGAGCAGGCTTATTGAGACACGTGGATATACTCTATCTCTGTCTTCTACCTTTGCTGTTCCTTCTGATCAGGCTGAGTGAGGTGTAGATCAGACACGTGGATATACTCTATCTCTGTCTTCTACCTCTGCTGTTCCTTCTGAGCAGGCTGAGTGAGACACGTGGATATACTCTATAACTGTCTTCTACCTCTGCTGTTCCTTCTGAGCAGGCTGAGTGAGGTGTATATCAGACACGTGGATATACTCTATCTCCGTCTTCTACCTCTGCTGTTCCTTCTGAGCAGGCTGAGTGAGACACGTGGATATACTCTATCTCTGTCTTCTACCTCTGCTGTTCCTTCTGAGCAGGCTGAGTGAGACACGTGGATATACTCTATCTCTGTCTTCTACCTCTGCTGTTCCTTCTGAGTAGGCTGAGTGAGGTTTAGATCACACACGTGGATATACTATATCTCTGACTTCTAACTCAGCTGTCCCTTCTGAGCAGGCTGAGTGAGACACGTGGATATACTCTATCTCTGTCTTCTACCTCTGCTGTTCCTTCTGAGCAGGCTGAGTGAGGTGTAGATCAGACACGTGGATATACTCTATCTCCGTCTTCTACCTCTGCTGTTCCTTCTGAGCAGGCTGAGTGAGACACGTGGATATACTCTATCTCCGTCTTCTACCTCTGCTGTTCCTTCTGAGTAGGCTGAGTGAGGTTTAGATCAGACACGTGGATATACTCTATCTCTGTCTTCTACCTCTGCTGTTCCTTCTGAGCAGGCTGAGTGAGGTGTAGATCACACACGTGGATATACTCTATCTCTGTCTTCTACCTCTGCTGTTCCTTCTGAGCAGGCTGAGTGTGGTGTAGATCACACACGTGGATATACTCTATCTCTGTCTTCTACCTCTGCTGTTCCTTCTGAGCAGGCTGAGTGAGACACGTGAATATACTCTATATCTGTCTTCTAACTCTGCTGTTCCTTCTGAGCAGGCTGAGTGAGACACGTGGATATACTCTATATCTGTCTTCTACCTCTGCTGTTCCTTCTGAGCAGGCTGAGTGAGACACGTGGATATACTCTATATCTGTCTTCTACCTATGATGTTCCTTCTGCGCAGGCTGAGTGAGGTGTAGATTAGACACGTGGATATACTCTATCTCTGTCTTCTACCTCTGCTGTTCCTTCTGAGCAGGCTGAGTGAGGTCTAGATCAGACACGTGGATATACTCTATCTCTGTCTTCTACCTCTTCTGTTCCTTCTGAGCAGGCTGAGTGTGGTGTAGATCAGACACGTGGATATACTCTATCTCTGTCTTCTACCTCTGCTGTTCCTTCTGAGCAGGCTTATTGAGACACGTGGATATACTCTATCTCTGTCTTCTACCTTTGCTGTTCCTTCTGATCAGGCTGAGTGAGGTGTAGATCAGACACGTGGATATACTCTATCTCTGTCTTCTACCTCTGCTGTTCCTTCCGATCAGGCTGAGTGAGACACGTGGATATACTCTATAACTGTCTTCTACCTCTGCTGTTCCTTCTGAGCAGGCTGAGTGAGGTGTATATCAGACACGTGGATATACTCTATCTCCGTCTTCTACCTCTGCTGTTCCTTCTGAGCAGGCTGAGTGAGACACGTGGATATACTCTATCTCTGTCTTCTACCTCTGCTGTTCTTTCTGAGCAGGCTGAGTGAGACACGTGGATATACTCTATCTCTGTCTTCTACCTCTGCTGTTCCTTCTGAGTAGGCTGAGTGAGGTTTAGATCACACACGTGGATATACTCTATCTCTGACTTCTAACTCAGCTGTCCCTTCTGAGCAGGCTGAGTGAGACACGTGGATATACTCTATCTCTGTCTTCTACCTCTGCTGTTCCTTCTGAGCAGGCTGAGTGAGGTGTAGATCAGACACGTGGATATACTCTATCTCCGTCTTCTACCTCTGCTGTTCCTTCTGAGCAGGCTGAGTGAGACACGTGGATATACTCTATCTCTGTCTTCTACCTCTGCTGTTCCTTCTGAGTAGGCTGAGTGAGGTTTAGATCAGACACGTGGATATACTCTATCTCTGTCTTCTACCTCTGCTGTTCCTTCTGAGCAGGCTGAGTGAGGTGTAGATCACACACGTGGATATACTCTATCTCTGTCTTCTACCTCTGCTGTTCCTTCTGAGCAGGCTGAGTGTGGTGTAGATCACACACGTGGATATACTCTATCTCTGTCTTCTACCTCTGCTGTTCCTTCTGAGCAGGCTGAGTGAGACACGTGGATATACTCTATCTCTGTCTTCTACCTCTGCTGTTCCTTCTGAGCAGGCTGAGTGAGACACGTGGATATACTCTATCTCTGTATTCTACCTCTGCTGTTCCTTCTGAGCAGGCTGAGTGAGACACGTGAATATACTCTATATCTGTCTTCTAACTCTGCTGTTCCTTCTGAGCAGGCTGAGTGAGACACGTGGATATACTCTATATCTGTCTTCTACCTCTGCTGTTCCTTCTGAGCAGGCTGAGTGAGACACGTGGATATACTCTATATCTGTCTTCTACCTATGATGTTCCTTCTGCGCAGGCTGAGTGAGGTGTAGATTAGACACGTGGATATACTCTATCTCTGTCTTCTACCTCTGCTGTTCCTTCTGAGCAGGCTAAGTGAGGTCTAGATCAGACACGTGGATATACTCTATCTCTGTCTTCTACCTCTTCTGTCCCTTCTGAGCAGGCTGAGTGAGGTGTAGATCAGACACGTGGATATACTCTATCTCTGTCTTCTACCTCTGCTGTTCCTCCTGAGTAGGCTAAGTGAGGTTTAGATCAGACACGGGGATATACTCTATCTCTGTCTTCTACCTCTGCTGTTCCTTCTGAGCAGGCTGAGTGAGGTGTAGATCACACACGTGGATATACTCTATCTCTGTCTTCTACCTCTGCTGTTCCTTCTGAGCAGGCTGAGTGTGGTGTAGATCACACACGTGGATATACTCTATCTCTGTCTTCTACCTCTGCTGTTCCTTCTGAGCAGGCTGAGTGAGACACGTGGATATACTCTATCTCTGTCTTCTACCTCTGCTGTTCCTTCTGAGCAGGCTGAGTGAGACACGTGGATATACTATATCTCTGTATTCTACCTCTGCTGTTCCTTCTGAGCAGGCTGAGTGAGACACGTGAATATACTCTATATCTGTCTTCTAACTCTGCTGTTCCTTCTGAGCAGGCTGAGTGAGACACGTGCATATACTCTATATCTGTCTTCTACCTCTGCTGTTCCTTCTGAGCAGGCTGAGTGAGACACGTGGATATACTCTATATCTGTCTTCTACCTATGATGTTCCTTCTGCGCAGGCTGAGTGAGGTGTAGATTAGACACGTGGATATACTCTATCTCTGTCTTCTACCTCTGCTGTTCCTTCTGAGCAGGCTGAGTGAGGTCTAGATCAGACACGTGGATATACTCTATCTCTGTCTTCTACCTCTTCTGTTCCTTCTGAGCAGGCTGAGTGAGGTGTAGATCAGACACGTGGATATACTCTATCTCTGTCTTCTACCTCTGCTGTTCCTTCTGAGCAGGCTTATTGAGACACGTGGATATACTCTATCTCTGTCTTCTACCTTTGCTGTTCCTTCTGATCAGGCTGAGTGAGGTGTAGATCAGACACGTGGATATACTCTATCTCTGTCTTCTACCTCTGCTGTTCCTTCCGAGCAGGCTGAGTGAGACACGTGGATATACTCTATAACTGTCTTCTACCTCTGCTGTTCCTTCTGAGCAGGCTGAGTGAGGTGTATATCAGACACGTGGATATACTCTATCTCCGTCTTCTACCTCTGCTGTTCCTTCTGAGCAGGCTGAGTGAGACACGTGGATATACTCTATCTCTGTCTTCTACCTCTGCTGTTCTTTCTGAGCAGGCTGAGTGAGACACGTGGATATACTCTATCTCTGTCTTCTACCTCTGCTGTTCCTTCTGAGTAGGCTGAGTGAGGTTTAGATCACACACGTGGATATACTCTATCTCTGACTTCTAACTCAGCTGTCCCTTCTGAGCAGGCTGAGTGAGACACGTGGATATACTCTATCTCTGTCTTCTACCTCTGCTGTTCCTTCTGAGCAGGCTGAGTGAGGTGTAGATCAGACACGTGGATATACTCTATCTCCGTCTTCTACCTCTGCTGTTCCTTCTGAGCAGGCTGAGTGAGACACGTGGATATACTCTATCTCTGTCTTCTACCTCTGCTGTTCCTTCTGAGTAGGCTGAGTGAGGTTTAGATCAGACACGTGGATATACTCTATCTCTGTCTTCTACCTCTGCTGTTCCTTCTGAGCAGGCTGAGTGAGGTGTAGATCACACACGTGGATATACTCTATCTCTGTCTTCTACCTCTGCTGTTCCTTCTGAGCAGGCTGAGTGTGGTGTAGATCACACACGTGGATATACTCTATCTCTGTCTTCTACCTCTGCTGTTCCTTCTGAGCAGGCTGAGTGAGACACGTGGATATACTCTATCTCTGTCTTCTACCTCTGCTGTTCCTTCTGAGCAGGCTGAGTGAGACACGTGGATATACTCTATCTCTGTATTCTACCTCTGCTGTTCCTTCTGAGCAGGCTGAGTGAGACACGTGAATATACTCTATATCTGTCTTCTAACTCTGCTGTTCCTTCTGAGCAGGCTGAGTGAGACACGTGGATATACTCTATATCTGTCTTCTACCTCTGCTGTTCCTTCTGAGCAGGCTGAGTGAGACACGTGGATATACTCTATATCTGTCTTCTACCTATGATGTTCCTTCTGCGCAGGCTGAGTGAGGTGTAGATTAGACACGTGGATATACTCTATCTCTGTCTTCTACCTCTGCTGTTCCTTATGAGCAGGCTAAGTGAGGTCTAGATCAGACACGTGGATATACTCTATCTCTGTCTTCTACCTCTTCTGTCCCTTCTGAGCAGGCTGAGTGAGGTGTAGATCAGACACGTGGATATACTCTATCTCTGTCTTCTACCTCTGCTGTTCCTTCTGAGCAGGCTTATTGAGACACGTGGATATACTCTATCTCTGTCTTCTACCTTTGCTGTTCCTTCTGATCAGGCTGAGTGAGGTGTAGATCAGACACGTGGATATACTCTATCTCTGTCTTCTACCTCTGCTGTTCCTTCTGAGCAGGCTGAGTGAGACACGTGGATATACTCTATAACTGTCTTCTACCTCTGCTGTTCCTTCTGAGCAGGCTGAGTGAGGTGTATATCAGACACGTGGATATACTCTATCTCCGTCTTCTACCTCTGCTGTTCCTTCTGAGCAGGCTGAGTGAGACACGTGGATATACTCTATCTCTGTCTTCTACCTCTGCTGTTCCTTCTGAGCAGGCTGAGTGAGACACGTGGATATACTCTATCTCTGTCTTCTACCTCTGCTGTTCCTTCTGAGTAGGCTGAGTGAGGTTTAGATCACACACGTGGATATACTATATCTCTGACTTCTAACTCAGCTGTCCCTTCTGAGCAGGCTGAGTGAGACACGTGGATATACTCTATCTCTGTCTTCTACCTCTGCTGTTCCTTCTGAGCAGGCTGAGTGAGGTGTAGATCAGACACGTGGATATACTCTATCTCCGTCTTCTACCTCTGCTGTTCCTTCTGAGCAGGCTGAGTGAGACACGTGGATATACTCTATCTCCGTCTTCTACCTCTGCTGTTCCTTCTGAGTAGGCTGAGTGAGGTTTAGATCAGACACGTGGATATACTCTATCTCTGTCTTCTACCTCTGCTGTTCCTTCTGAGCAGGCTGAGTGAGGTGTAGATCACACACGTGGATATACTCTATCTCTGTCTTCTACCTCTGCTGTTCCTTCTGAGCAGGCTGAGTGTGGTGTAGATCACACACGTGGATATACTCTATCTCTGTCTTCTACCTCTGCTGTTCCTTCTGAGCAGGCTGAGTGAGACACGTGGATATACTCTATATCTGTCTTCTAACTCTGCTGTTCCTTCTGAGCAGGCTGAGTGAGACACGTGGATATACTCTATATCTGTCTTCTACCTCTGCTGTTCCTTCTGAGCAGGCTGAGTGAGACACGTGGATATACTCTATATCTGTCTTCTACCTATGATGTTCCTTCTGCGCAGGCTGAGTGTGGTGTATATTAGACACGTGGATATACTCTATCTCTGTCTTCTACCTCTGCTGTTCCTTCTGAGCAGGCTGAGTGAGACACGTGGATATACTCTATCTCTGTCATCTACCTTTGCTGTTCCTTCCGAGCAGGCTGAGTGAGGTGTATATCAGACACGTGGATATACTCTATCTCTGTCTTCTACCTCTGCTGTTCCTTCTGAGCAGGCTGAGTGAGACACGTGGATATACTCTATAACTGTCTTCTACCTCTGCTGTTCCTTCTGAGCAGGCTGAGTGAGGTGTAGATCAGACACGTGGATATACTCTATCTCCGTCTTCTACCTCTGCTGTTCCTTCTGAGCAGGCTGAGTGAGACACGTGGATATACTCTATCTCTGTCTTCTACCTCTGCTGTTCCTTCTGAGTAGGCTGAGTGAGGTTTAGATCAGACACGTGGATATACTCTATCTCTGTCTTCTACCTCTGCTGTTCCTTCTGAGCAGGCTGAGTGAGGTGTAGATCACACACGGGGATATACTCTATCTCTGTCTTCTACCTCTGCTGTTCCTTCTGAGCAGGCTGAGTGTGGTGTAGATCACACACGTGGATATACTCTATCTCTGTCTTCTACCTCTGCTGTTCCTTCTGAGCAGGCTGAGTGAGGTGTAGATCAGACACGTGGATATACTCTATCTCCGTCTTCTACCTCTGCTGTTCCTTCTGAGCAGGCTGAGTGAGACACGTGGATATACTCTATCTCCGTCTTCTACCTCTGCTGTTCCTTCTGAGTAGGCTGAGTGAGGTTTAGATCAGACACGTGGATATACTCTATCTCTGTCTTCTACCTCTGCTGTTCCTTCTGAGCAGGCTGAGTGAGGTGTAGATCACACACGTGGATATACTCTATCTCTGTCTTCTACCTCTGCTGTTCCTTCTGAGCAGGCTGAGTGTGGTGTAGATCACACACGTGGATATACTCTATCTCTGTCTTCTACCTCTGCTGTTCCTTCTGAGCAGGCTGAGTGAGACACGTGGATATACTCTATATCTGTCTTCTAACTCTGCTGTTCCTTCTGAGCAGGCTGAGTGAGACACGTGGATATACTCTATATCTGTCTTCTACCTCTGCTGTTCCTTCTGAGCAGGCTGAGTGAGACACGTGGATATACTCTATATCTGTCTTCTACCTATGATGTTCCTTCTGCGCAGGCTGAGTGAGGTGTAGATTAGACACGTGGATATACTCTATCTCTGTCTTCTACCTCTGCTGTTCCTTCTGAGCAGGCTGAGTGAGACACGTGGATATACTCTATCTCTGTCATCTACCTTTGCTGTTCCTTCCGAGCAGGCTGAGTGAGGTGTATATCAGACACGTGGATATACTCTATCTCTGTCTTCTACCTCTGCTGTTCCTTCTGAGCAGGCTGAGTGAGACACGTGGATATACTCTATAACTGTCTTCTACCTCTGCTGTTCCTTCTGAGCAGGCTGAGTGAGGTGTAGATCAGACACGTGGATATACTCTATCTCCGTCTTCTACCTCTGCTGTTCCTTCTGAGCAGGCTGAGTGAGACACGTGGATATACTCTATCTCTGTCTTCTACCTCTGCTGTTCCTTCTGAGTAGGCTGAGTGAGGTTTAGATCAGACACGTGGATATACTCTATCTCTGTCTTCTACCTCTGCTGTTCCTTCTGAGCAGGCTGAGTGAGGTGTAGATCACACACGGGGATATACTCTATCTCTGTCTTCTACCTCTGCTGTTCCTTCTGAGCAGGCTGAGTGTGGTGTAGATCACACACGTGGATATACTCTATCTCTGTCTTCTACCTCTGCTGTTCCTTCTGAGCAGGCTGAGTGAGACACGTGGATATACTCTATCTCTGTCTTCTACCTCTGCTGTTCCTTCTGAGCAGGCTGAGTGAGACACGTGGATATACTCTATCTCCGTCTTCTACCTCTGCTGTTCCTTCTGAGCAGGCTGAGTGAGACACGTGGATATACTCTATCTCTGTCTTCTACCTCTGCTGTTCCTTCTGAGTAGGCTGAGTGAGGTTTAGATCAGACACGTGGATATACTCTATCTCTGTCTTCTACCTCTGCTGTTCCTTCTGAGCAGGCTGAGTGAGGTGTAGATCAGACACGTGGATATACTCTATCTCTGTCTTCTACCTCTGCTGTTCCTTCCGAGCAGGCTGAGTGAGACACGTGGATATACTCTATAACTGTCTTCTACCTCTGCTGTTCTTTCTGAGCAGGCTGAGTGAGGTGTATATCAGACACGTGGATATACTCTATCTCCGTCTTCTACCTCTGCTGTTCCTTCTGAGCAGGCTGAGTGAGACACGTGGATATACTCTATCTCTGTCTTCTACCTCTGCTGTTCCTTCTGAGCAGGCTGAGTGAGACACGTGGATATACTCTATCTCTGTCTTCTACCTCTGCTGTTCCTTCTGAGTAGGCTGAGTGAGGTTTAGATCACACACGTGGATATACTCTATCTCTGACTTCTAACTCAGCTGTCCCTTCTGAGCAGGCTGAGTGAGACACTTTGATATACTCTATCTCTGTCTTCTACCTCTGCTGTTCCTTCTGAGCAGGCTGAGTGAGGTGTAGATCAGACACGTGGATATACTCTATCTCCGTCTTCTACCTCTGCTGTTCCTTCTGAGCAGGCTGAGTGAGACACGTGGATATACTCTATCTCTGTCTTCTACCTCTGCTGTTCCTTCTGAGTAGGCTGAGTGAGGTTTAGATCAGACACGTGGATATACTCTATCTCTGTCTTCTACCTCTGCTGTTCCTTCTGAGCAGGCTGAGTGAGGTGTAGATCACACACGTGGATATACTCTATCTCTGTCTTCTACCTCTGCTGTTCCTTCTGAGCAGGCTGAGTGTGGTGTAGATCACACACGTGGATATACTCTATCTCTGTCTTCTACCTCTGCTGTTCCTTCTGAGCAGGCTGAGTGAGACACGTGGATATACTCTATCTCTGTCTTCTACCTCTGCTGTTCCTTCTGAGCAGGCTGAGTGAGACACGTGGATATACTCTATCTCTGTATTCTACCTCTGCTGTTCCTTCTGAGCAGGCTGAGTGAGACACGTGAATATACTCTATATCTGTCTTCTAACTCTGCTGTTCCTTCTGAGCAGGCTGAGTGAGACACGTGGATATACTCTATATCTGTCTTCTACCTCTGCTGTTCCTTCTGAGCAGGCTGAGTGAGACACGTGGATATACTCTATATCTGTCTTCTACCTATGATGTTCCTTCTGCGCAGGCTGAGTGAGGTGTAAATTAGACACGTGGATATACTCTATCTCTGTCTTCTACCTCTGCTGTTCCTTCTGAGCAGGCTAAGTGAGGTCTAGATCAGACACGTGGATATACTCTATCTCTGTCTTCTACCTCTTCTGTCCCTTCTGAGCAGGCTGAGTGAGGTGTAGATCAGACACGTGGATATACTCTATCTCTGTCTTCTACCTCTGCTGTTCCTTCTGAGCAGGCTTATTGAGACACGTGGATATACTCTATCTCTGTCTTCTACCTTTGCTGTTCCTTCTGATCAGGCTGAGTGAGGTGTAGATCAGACACGTGGATATACTCTATCTCTGTCTTCTACCTCTGCTGTTCCTTCTGAGCAGGCTGAGTGAGACACGTGGATATACTCTATAACTGTCTTCTACCTCTGCTGTTCCTTCTGAGCAGGCTGAGTGAGGTGTATATCAGACACGTGGATATACTCTATCTCCGTCTTCTACCTCTGCTGTTCCTTCTGAGCAGGCTGAGTGAGACACGTGGATATACTCTATCTCTGTCTTCTACCTCTGCTGTTCCTTCTGAGCAGGCTGAGTGAGACACGTGGATATACTCTATCTCTGTCTTCTACCTCTGCTGTTCCTTCTGAGTAGGCTGAGTGAGGTTTAGATCACACACGTGGATATACTCTATATCTGACTTCTAACTCAGCTGTCCCTTCTGAGCAGGCTGAGTGAGACACGTGGATATACTCTATCTCTGTCTTCTACCTCTGCTGTTCCTTCTGAGCAGGCTGAGTGAGGTGTAGATCAGACACGTGGATATACTCTATCTCCGTCTTCTACCTCTGCTGTTCCTTCTGAGCAGGCTGAGTGAGACACGTGGATATACTCTATCTCCGTCTTCTACCTCTGCTGTTCCTTCTGAGTAGGCTGAGTGAGGTTTAGATCAGACACGTGGATATACTCTATCTCTGTCTTCTACCTCTGCTGTTCCTTCTGAGCAGGCTGAGTGAGGTGTAGATCACACACGTGGATATACTCTATCTCTGTCTTCTACCTCTGCTGTTCCTTCTGAGCAGGCTGAGTGTGGTGTAGATCACACACGTGGATATACTCTATCTCTGTCTTCTACCTCTGCTGTTCCTTCTGAGCAGGCTGAGTGAGACACGTGGATATACTCTATATCTGTCTTCTAACTCTGCTGTTCCTTCTGAGCAGGCTGAGTGAGACACGTGGATATACTCTATATCTGTCTTCTACCTCTGCTGTTCCTTCTGAGCAGGCTGAGTGAGACACGTGGATATACTCTATATCTGTCTTCTACCTATGATGTTCCTTCTGCGCAGGCTGAGTGAGGTGTAGATTAGACACGTGGATATACTCTATCTCTGTCTTCTACCTCTGCTGTTCCTTCTGAGCAGGCTGAGTGAGGTGTAGATCAGACACGTGGATATACTCTATCTCCGTCTTCTACCTCTGCTGTTCCTTCTGAGCAGGCTGAGTGAGACACGTGGATATACTCTATCTCTGTCTTCTACCTCTGCTGTTCCTTCTGAGTAGGCTGAGTGAGGTTTAGATCAGACACGTGGATATACTCTATCTCTGTCTTCTACCTCTGCTGTTCCTTCTGAGCAGGCTGAGTGAGGTGTAGATCACATACGTGGATATACTCTATCTCTGTCTTCTACCTCTGCTGTTCCTTCTGAGCAGGCTTATTGAGACACGTGGATATACTCTATCTCTGTCTTCTACCTTTGCTGTTCCTTCTGATCAGGCTGAGTGAGGTGTAGATCAGACACGTGGATATACTCTATCTCTGTCTTCTACCTCTGCTGTTCCTTCTGAGCAGGCTGAGTGAGACACGTGGATATACTCTATAACTGTCTTCTACCTCTGCTGTTCCTTCTGAGCAGGCTGAGTGAGGTGTATATCAGACACGTGGATATACTCTATCTCCGTCTTCTACCTCTGCTGTTCCTTCTGAGCAGGCTGAGTGAGACACGTGGATATACTCTATCTCTGTCTTCTACCTCTGCTGTTCCTTCTGAGCAGGCTGAGTGAGACACGTGGATATACTCTATCTCTGTCTTCTACCTCTGCTGTTCCTTCTGAGTAGGCTGAGTGAGGTTTAGATCACACACGTGGATATACTCTATATCTGACTTCTAACTCAGCTGTCCCTTCTGAGCAGGCTGAGTGAGACACGTGGATATACTCTATCTCTGTCTTCTACCTCTGCTGTTCCTTCTGAGCAGGCTGAGTGAGGTGTAGATCAGACACGTGGATATACTCTATCTCCGTCTTCTACCTCTGCTGTTCCTTCTGAGCAGGCTGAGTGAGACACGTGGATATACTCTATCTCCGTCTTCTACCTCTGCTGTTCCTTCTGAGTAGGCTGAGTGAGGTTTAGATCAGACACGTGGATATACTCTATCTCTGTCTTCTACCTCTGCTGTTCCTTCTGAGCAGGCTGAGTGAGGTGTAGATCACACACGTGGATATACTCTATCTCTGTCTTCTACCTCTGCTGTTCCTTCTGAGCAGGCTGAGTGTGGTGTAGATCACACACGTGGATATACTCTATCTCTGTCTTCTACCTCTGCTGTTCCTTCTGAGCAGGCTGAGTGAGACACGTGGATATACTCTATATCTGTCTTCTAACTCTGCTGTTCCTTCTGAGCAGGCTGAGTGAGACACGTGGATATACTCTATATCTGTCTTCTACCTCTGCTGTTCCTTCTGAGCAGGCTGAGTGAGACACGTGGATATACTCTATATCTGTCTTCTACCTATGATGTTCCTTCTGCGCAGGCTGAGTGAGGTGTAGATTAGACACGTGGATATACTCTATCTCTGTCTTCTACCTCTGCTGTTCCTTCTGAGCAGGCTGAGTGAGGTGTAGATCAGACACGTGGATATACTCTATCTCCGTCTTCTACCTCTGCTGTTCCTTCTGAGCAGGCTGAGTGAGACACGTGGATATACTCTATCTCTGTCTTCTACCTCTGCTGTTCCTTCTGAGTAGGCTGAGTGAGGTTTAGATCAGACACGTGGATATACTCTATCTCTGTCTTCTACCTCTGCTGTTCCTTCTGAGCAGGCTGAGTGAGGTGTAGATCACATACGTGGATATACTCTATCTCTGTCTTCTACCTCTGCTGTTCCTTCTGAGCAGGCTGATTGTGGTGTAGATCACACACGTGGATATACTCTATCTCTGTCTTCTACCTCTGCTGTTCCTTCTGAGCAGGCTGAGTGAGACACGTGGATATACTCTATATCTGTCTTCTAACTCTGCTGTTCCTTCTGAGCAGGCTGAGTGAGACACGTGGATATACTCTATATCTGTCTTCTACCTCTGCTGTTCCTTCTGAGCAGGCTGAGTGAGACACGTGGATATACTCTATATCTGTCTTCTACCTATGATGTTCCTTCTGCGCAGGCTGAGTGAGGTGTAGATTAGACACGTGGATATACTCTATCTCTGTCTTCTACCTCTGCTGTTCCTTCTGAGCAGGCTGAGTGAGACACGTGGATATACTCTATCTCTGTCATCTACCTTTGCTGTTCCTTCCGAGCAGGCTGAGTGAGGTGTATATCAGACACGTGGATATACTCTATCTCTGTCTTCTACCTCTGCTGTTCCTTCTGAGCAGGCTGAGTGAGACACGTGGATATACTCTATAACTGTCTTCTACCTCTGCTGTACCTTCTGAGCAGGCTGAGTGAGGTGTAGATCAGACACGTGGATATACTCTATCTCCGTCTTCTACCTCTGCTGTTCCTTCTGAGCAGGCTGAGTGAGACACGTGGATATACTCTATCTCTGTCTTCTACCTCTGCTGTTCCTTCTGAGCAGGCTGAGTGAGGTGTAGATCACACACGGGGATATACTCTATCTTTGTCTTCTACCTCTGCTGTTCCTTCTGAGCAGGCTGAGTGTGGTGTAGATCACACACGTGGATATACTCTATCTCTGTCTTCTACCTCTGCTGTTCCTTCTGAGCAGGCTGAGTGTAGTGTAGATCACACACGTGGATATACTCTATCTCTGTCTTCTACCTCTGCTGTTCCTTCTGAGCAGGCTGAGTGAGACACGTGGATATACTCTATCTCTGTCTTCTACCTCTGCTGTTCCTTCTGAGCAGGCTGAGTGAGACACGTGGATATACTCTATCTCTGTATTCTACCTCTGCTGTTCCTTCTGAGCAGGCTGAGTGAGACACGTGAATATACTCTATATCTGTCTTCTAACTCTGCTGTTCCTTCTGAGCAGGCTGAGTTAGACACGTGGATATACTCTATATCTGTCTTCTACCTATGATGTTCCTTCTGCGCAGGCTGAGTGAGGTGTAGATTAGACACGTGGATATACTCTATCTCTGTCTTCTACCTCTGCTGTTCCTTCTGAGCAGGCTGAGTGAGACACGTGGATATACTCTATCTCTGTCTTCTACCTTTGCTGTTCCTTCTGAGCAGGCTGAGTGAGGTGTAGATCAGACACGTGGATATACTCTATCTCTGTCTTCTACCTCTGCTGTTCCTTCTGAGCAAGCTGAGTGAGACACGTGGATATACTCTATAACTGTCTTCTACCTCTGCTGTTCCTTCTGAGCAGGCTGAGTGAGACACGTGGATATACTCTATCTCTGTCTTCTACCTCTGCTGTTCCTTCTGAGCAGGCTGAGTGAGACACGTGGATATACTCTATATCTGTCTTCTACCTTTGCTGTTCCTTCTGATCAGGCTGAGTGAGGTGTAGATCAGACACGTGGATATACTCTATCTCCGTCTTCTACCTCTGCTGTTCCTTCTGAGCAGGCTGAGTGAGACACGTGGATATACTCTATCTCTGTCTTCTACCTCTGCTGTTCCTTCTGAGCAGGCTGAGTGAGACACGTGGATATACTCTATATCTGTCTTATACCTCTGCTGTTCCTTCTGCGCAGGCTGAGTGAGGTGTAGATTAGACACGTGGATATACTCTATCTCTGTCTTCTACCTCTGCTGTTCCCTCTGAGCAGGCTGAGTGCGACACGTGGATATACTCTATCTCTGTCTTCTACCTTTGCTGTTCCTTCTGAGCAGGCTGAGTGAGGTGTAGATCAGACACGTGGATATACTCTATCTCTGTCTTCTACCTGTGCTGTTCCTTCTGAGCAGGCTGAGTGAGACACGTGGATATACTCTATAACTGTCTTCTAGCTCTGCTGTTCCTTCTGAGCAGGCTGAGTGAGGTGTAGATCAGACACGTGGATATACTCTATCTCCGTCTTCTACATCTGCTGTTCCTTCTGAGCAGGCTTAGTGAGACACGTGGATATACTCTATCTCTGTCTTCTACCTCTGCTGTTCCTTCTGAGCAGGCTGAGTGAGACACGTGGATATACTCTATCTCTGTCTTCTACCTCTGCTGTTCCTTCTGAGCAGGCTGAGTGAGGTGTAGATCACACACGTGGATATACTCTATCTCTGTCTTCTACCTCTGCTGTTCCTTCTGAGCAGGCTGAGTGTGGTGTAGATCACACACGTGGATATACTCTATCTCTGTCGTCTACCTCTGCTGTTCCTTCTGAGCAGGCTGAGTGAGACACGTGGATATACTCTATATCTGTCTTCTAACTCTGCTGTTCCTTCTGAGCAGGCTGAGTGAGACACGTGGATATACTCTATATCTGTCTTCTACCTCTCCTGTTCCTTCTGAGCAGGCTGAGTGAGACACGTGGATATACTCTATATCTGTCTTCTACCTATGATGTTCCTTCTGCGCAGGCTGAGTGAGGTGTAGATTAGACACGTGGATATACTCTATCTCTGTCTTCTACCTCTGCTGTTCCTTCTGAGCAGGCTGAGTGAGACACGTGTATATACTCTATCTCTGTCATCTACCTTTGCTGTTCCTTCTGAGCAGGCTGAGTGAGGTGTATATCAGACACGTGGATATACTCTATCTCTGTCTTCTACCTCTGCTGTTCCTTCTGAGCAGGCTGAGTGAGACACGTGGATATACTCTATAACTGTCTTCTACCTCTGCTGTTCCTTCTGAGCAGGCTGAGTGAGGTGTAGATCAGACACGTGGATATACTCTATCTCCGTCTTCTACCTCTGCTGTTCCTTCTGAGCAGGCTGAGTGAGACACGTGGATATACTCTATCTCTGTCTTCTACCTCTGCTGTTCCTTCTGAGTAGGCTGAGTGAGGTTTAGATCACACACGTGGATATACTCTATCTCTGTCTTCTACCTCTGCTGTTCCTTCTGAGCAGGCTGAGTGAGACACGTGGATATACTCTATCTCTGTCTTCTACCTCTGCTGTTCCTTCTGAGCAGGCTGAGCGAGACACGTGGATATACTCTATCTCCGTCTTCTACCTCTGCTGTTCCTTCTGAGCAGGCTGAGTGAGACACGTGGATATACTCTATCTCTGTCTTCTACCTCTGCTGTTCCTTCTGAGTAGGCTGAGTGAGGTTTAGATCAGACACGTGGATATACTCTATCTCTGTCTTCTACCTCTGCTGTTCCTTCTGAGCAGGCTGAGTGAGGTGTAGATCACACACGTGGATATACTCTATCTCTGTCTTCTACCTCTGCTGTTCCTTCTGAGCAGGCTGAGTGTAGTGTAGATCACACACGTGGATATACTCTATCTCTGTCTTCTACCTCTGCTGTTCCTTCTGAGCAGGCTGAGTGAGACACGTGGATATACTCTATCTCTGTCTTCTACCTCTGCTGTTCCTTCTGAGCAGGCTGAGTGAGACACGTGGATATACTCTATATCTGTCTTCTACCTATGATGTTCCTTCTGCGCAGGCTGAGTGAGGTGTAGATTAGACACGTGGATATACTCTATCTCTGTCTTCTACCTCTGCTGTTCCTTCTGAGCAGGCTGAGTGAGACACGTGGATATACTCTATCTCTGTCTTCTACCTTTGCTGTTCCTTCTGAGCAGGCTGAGTGAATTGTAGATCAGACACGTGGATATACTCTATCTCTGTCTTCTACCTCTGCTGTTCCTTCTGAGCAAGCTGAGTGAGACACGTGGATATACTCTATAACTGTCTTCTACCTCTGCTGTTCCTTCTGAGCAGGCTGAGTGAGACACGTGGATATACTCTATCTCTGTCTTCTACCTCTGCTGTTCCTTCTGAGCAGGCTGAGTGAGACACGTGGATATACTCTATATCTGTCTTCTACCTTTGCTGTTCCTTCTGATCAGGCTGAGTGAGGTGTAGATCAGACACGTGGATATACTCTATCTTCGTCTTCTACCTCTGCTGTTCCTTCTGAGCAGGCTGAGTGAGACACGTGGATATACTCTTTCTCTGTCTTCTACCTCTGCTGTTCCTTCTGAGCAGGCTGAGTGAGACACGTGGATATACTCTATATCTGTCTTATACCTCTGCTGTTCCTTCTGCGCAGGCTGAGTGAGGTGTAGATTAGACACGTGGATATACTCTATCTCTGTCTTCTACCTCTGCTGTTCCCTCTGAGCAGGCTGAGTGCGACACGTGGATATACTCTATCTCTGTCTTCTACCTTTGCTGTTCCTTCTGAGCAGGCTGAGTGAGGTGTAGATCAGACACGTGGATATACTCTATCTCTGTCGTCTACCTGTGCTGTTCCTTCTGAGCAGGCTGAGTGAGACACGTGTATATACTCTATAACTGTCTTCTAGCTCTGCTGTTCCTTCTGAGCAGGCTGAGTGAGGTGTAGATCAGACACGTGGATATACTCTATCTCCGTCTTCTACCTCTGCTGTTCCTTCTGAGCAGGCTTAGTGAGACACGTGGATATACTCTATCTCTGTCTTCTACCTCTGCTGTTCCTTCTGAGCAGGCTGAGTGAGACACGTGGATATACTCTATCTCTGTCTTCTACCTCTGCTGTTCCTTCTGAGTAGGCTGAGTGAGGTTTATATCAGACACGTGGATATACTCTATCTCTGACTTCTACCTCTGCTGTTCCTTCTGAGCAGGCTGAGTGAGACACATGGATATATTCTATCTCTGTCTTCTACCTCTGATGTTCCTTCTGAACAGGCTGAGTGAGGTGTAGATCAGACACGTGGATATACTCTATTTCTGTCTTTTACCTCTGCTGTTACTTCTGAGCAGGCTGAGTGAGACACGTGGATATACTCTATATCTGTCTTCTACCTCTGCTGTTCCTTCTGCGCAGGCTGAGTGAGGTGTAGATTAGACACGTGGATATACTCTATCTCTGTCTTCTACCTCTGCTGTTCCTTCTGAGCAGGCTTAGTGAGGTGTAGATCAGACACGTGGATATACTCTATCTCTGTCTTCTACCTGTGCTGTTCCTTCTGAGCAGGCTGGGTGAGACACGTGGATATACTCTATAACTGTCTTCTACCTCTGCTGTTCCTTCTGAGCAGGCTGAGTGAGGTGTAGATCAGACACGTGGATATACTCTATCTCCGTCTTCTACCTCTGCTGTTCCTTCTGAGCAGGCTGAGTGAGACACGTGGTTATACTCTATCTCTGTCTTCTACCTCTGCTGTTCCTTCTGAGCAGGCTGAGTGAGACACGTGGATATACTCTAACTCTGTCTTCTACCTCTGCTGTTCCTTCTGAGTAGGCTGAGTGAGGTTTATATCAGACACGTGGATATACTCTATCTCTGACTTCTAACTCTGCTGTTCCTTCTGAGCAGTCTGAGTGAGACACGTGGATATACTCTATCTCTGTCTTCTACCTCTGCTGTTCCTTCTGAGCAGGCTGAGTGAGACACGTGGATATACTCTATCTCTGTATTCTACCTCTGCTATTCCTTCTGAGCAGGATGAGTGAGTCACGTGGATATACTCTATCTCTGTCTTCTACCTCTGCTGTTCCTTCTGAGCAGGCTGAGTGAGGTGTAGATCAGACACGTGGATATACTCTATCTCTGTCTTCTACCTCTGCTGTACCTTCTGAGCAGGCTATGTGAGACACGTGGATATACTCTATTTCTGTCTTCTACCTCTGCTGTTCCTTCTGAGCAGGCTGAGTGAGGTGTAGATCAGACACGTGGATATACTCTATATCTGTCTTCTACCTCTGCTGTTCCTTCTGGGCAGGCTGAGTGAGTTGTAGATCAGACACGTGGATATACTATATCTCTGTCTTCTAACTCTGCTGTTCCTTCTGAGCATGCTGAGTGAGACACGTGGATATACTCTATCTCTGTCTTCTACCTCTGCTGTTCCTTCTGAGCAGGCTGAGTAAGGTGTAGATCAGACACGTGGATATACTCTATCTCTGTCTTCTACCTCTGGTGTTCCTTCTGAGCAGCCTGAGTGAGGTGTAGATCAGACACGTGGATATACTCTATCTTTTTCTTCTACCTCTGCTGTTCCTTCTGAGCAGCCTGAGTGAGATACGTGGATATACTCTATCTCTGTCTTCTACCTCTGCTGTTCTTTCTGAGCAGGATGAGTGAGACACGTGGATATACTCTATCTCTGTCTTCGACCTCTGCTGTTCCTTCTGAGCAGGCTGAGTAAGGTGTAGATCAGACACGTGAATATACTCTATCTCTGTCTTCTACCTCTGCTGTTCCTTCTGAGCAGGCTGAGTGAGGTCTAGATCAGACACGTGGATATACTCTATCTCTGTCTTCTACCTCTTCTGTTCCTTCTGAGCAGGCTGAGTGAGGTGTAGATCAGACACGTGGATATACTCTATCTCTGTCTTCTACCTCTACTGTTCCTTCTGAGCAGCCTGAGTGAGACACGTGGATATACTCTATCTCTGTCTTCTACCTCTGCTGTTCCTTCTGAGCAGGCTGAGTGAGGTGTAGATCAGACACGTGGATATACTCTATCTCTGTCTTCTACCTGTGCTGTTCCTTCTGAGCAGGCTGAGTGAGACACGTGGATATACTCTATCTCTGTCTTCTACCTCTGCTGTTCCTTCTGAGTAGGCTGAGTGAGGTTTATATCAGACACGTGGATATACTCTATCTCTGACTTCTAACTCTGCTGTTCCTTCTGAGCAGGCTGAGTGAGACACGTGGATATACTCTATCTCTGTCTTCTACCTCTGCTGTTCCTTCTGAGCAGGCTGAGTGAGACACGTGGATATACTCTATCTCTGTATTCTACCTCTGCTGTTCCTTCTGAGCAGGCTGAGTGAGACACATGGATATATTCTATCTCTGTCTTCTACCTCTGATGTTCCTTCTGAACAGGCTGAGTGAGGTGTAGATCAGACACGTGGATATACTCTATTTCTGTCTTTTACCTCTGCTGTTACTTCTGAGCAGGCTGAGTGAGACACGTGGATATACTCTATATCTGTCTTCTACCTCTGCTGTTCCTTCTGCGCAGGCTGAGTGAGGTGTAGATTAGACACGTGGATATACTCTATCTCTGTCTTCTACCTCTGCTGTTCCTTCTGAGCAGGCTTAGTGAGGTGTAGATCAGACACGTGGATATACTCTATCTCTGTCTTCTACCTGTGCTGTTCCTTCTGAGCAGGCTGGGTGAGACACGTGGATATACTCTATAACTGTCTTCTACCTCTGCTGTTCCTTCTGAGCAGGCTGAGTGAGGTGTAGATCAGACACGTGGATATACTCTATCTCCGTCTTCTACCTCTGCTGTTCCTTCTGAGCAGGCTGAGTGAGACACGTGGTTATACTCTATCTCTGTCTTCTACCTCTGCTGTTCCTTCTGAGCAGGCTGAGTGAGACACGTGGATATACTCTAACTCTGTCTTCTACCTCTGCTGTTCCTTCTGAGTAGGCTGAGTGAGGTTTATATCAGACACGTGGATATACTCTATCTCTGACTTCTAACTCTGCTGTTCCTTCTGAGCAGTCTGAGTGAGACACGTGGATATACTCTATCTCTGTCTTCTACCTCTGCTGTTCCTTCTGAGCAGGCTGAGTGAGACACGTGGATATACTCTATCTCTGTATTCTACCTCTGCTATTCCTTCTGAGCAGGATGAGTGAGTCACGTGGATATACTCTATCTCTGTCTTCTACCTCTGCTGTTCATTCTGAGCAGGCTGAGTGAGGTGTAGATCAGACACGTGGATATACTATATCTCTGTCTTCTACCTCTGCTGTTCCTTCTGAGCAGGCTGAGTGAGGTGTAGATCAGACACGTGGATATACTCTATCTCTGTCTTCTACCTCTGCTGTTCCTTCTGAGCAGGATGAGTGAGATACGTGGATATACTCTATCTCTGTCTTCTACCTCTGCTGTTGCTTCTGAGCAGCCTGAGTGAGACACGTGGATATACTCTATCTCTGTCTTCTACCTCTGCTGTTCCTTCTGAGCAGGCTGAGTGAGGTGTAGATCAGACACGTGGATATACTCTATCTCTGTCTTCTACCTCTGCTGTACCTTCTGAGCAGGCTATGTGAGACACGTGGATATACTCTATTTCTGTCTTCTACCTCTGCTGTTCCTTCTGAGCAGGCTGAGTGAGGTGTAGATCAGACACGTGGATATACTCTATATCTGTCTTCTACCTCTGCTGTTCCTTCTGGGCAGGCTGAGTAAGGTGTAGATCAGACACGTGGATATACTATATCTCTGTCTTCTAACTCTGCTGTTCCTTCTGAGCATGCTGAGTGAGACACGTGGATATACTCTATCTCTGTCTTCTACCTCTGCTGTTCTTTCTGAGCAGGATGAGTGAGACACGTGGATATACTCTATCTCTGTCTTCGACCTCTGCTGTTCCTTCTGAGCAGGCTGAGTAAGGTGTAGATCAGACACGTGAATATACTCTATCTCTGTCTTCTACCTCTGCTGTTCCTTCTGAGCAGGCTGAGTGAGGTCTAGATCAGACACGTGGATATACTCTATCTCTGTCTTCTACCTCTTCTGTTCCTTCTGAGCAGGCTGAGTGAGGTGTAGATCAGACACGTGGATATACTCTATCTCTGTCTTCTACCTCTGCTGTTCCTTCTGAGCAGCCTGAGTGAGACACGTGGATATACTCTATCTCTGTCTTCTACCTCTGCTGTTCCTTCTGAGCAGGCTGAGTGAGGTGTAGATCAGACACGTGGATATAGTCTATCTCCGTCTTCTACCTCTGCTGTTCCTTCTGAGCAGGCTGAGTGAGACACGTGGATATACTCTATCTCTGTCTTCTACCTTTGCTGTTCCTTCTGAGCAGGCTGAGTGAGGTGTAGATCAGACACGTGGATATACTCTATCTCTGTCTTCTACCTGTGCTGTTCCTTCTGAGCAGGCTGAGTGAGACACGTGGATATACTCTATAACTGTCTTATACATCTGCTGTTCCTTCTGAGCAGGCTGAGTGAGGTGTAGATCAGACACGTGGATATACTCTATCTCCGTCTTCTACCTCTGCTGTTCCTTCTGAGCAGGCTGAGTGAGACACGTGGTTATACTCTATCTCTGTCTTCTACCTCTGCTGTTCCTTCTGAGCAGGCTGAGTGAGACACGTGGATATACTCTATCTCTGTCTTCTACCTCTGCTGTTCCTTCTGAGTAGGCTGAGTGAGGTTTATATCAGACACGTGGATATACTCTATCTCTGACTTCTAACTCTGCTGTTCCTTCTGAGCAGTCTGAGTGAGACACGTGGATATACTCTATCTCTGTATTCTACCTCTGCTGTTCCTTCTGAGCAGGCTGAGTGAGACACGTGGATATACTCTATCTCTGTATTCTACCTCTGATGTTCCTTCTGAACAGGCTGAGTGAGGTGTAGATATGACACGTGGATATACTCTATTTCTGTCTTTTACCTCTGCTGTTACTTCTGAGCAGGCTGGGTGAGACACGTGGATATACTCTATCTCTGTCTTCTACCTCTGCTGTTCCTTCTGAGCAGGCTGAGTGAGGTGTAGATCAGACACGTGGATATACTATATCTCTGTCTTCTACCTCTGCTGTTCCTTCTGAGCAGGCTGAGTGAGGTGTAGATCAGACACGTGGATATACTCTATATCTGTCTTCTACCTCTGCTGTTCCTTCTGAGCAGGATGAGTGAGACACGTGGATATATCTCTGTCTTCTACCTCTGCTGTTCATTCTGAGCAGGCTGAGTGAGGTGTAGATCAGACACGTGGATATACTATATCTCTTTCTTCTACCTCTGCTGTTCCTTCTGAGCAGGCTGAGTGAGGTGTAGATCAGACACATGGATATACTCTATCTCTGTCTTTTACCTCTGCTGTTCCTTATGAGCAGCCTGAGTGAGATACGTGGATATACTCTATCTCTGTCTTCTACCTCTGCTGTTCCTTCTGAGCAGGATGAGTGAGACACGTGGATATACTCTATCTCTGTCTTCTACCTCTGCTGTTCCTTCTGAGCAGGCTGAGTGAGGGGTAGATCAGACACGTGGATATACTCTATCTTTTTCTTCTACCTCTGCTGTTCCTTCTGAGCAGCCTGAGTGAGATACGTGGATATACTCTATCTCTGTCTTCTACCTATGCTGTTCCTTCTGAGCAGGATGAGTGAGACACGTGGATATACTATATCTCTGTCTTCTACCTTTGCTGTTCCTTCTGAGCAGGCTGAGTAAGGTGTAGATCAGACACGTGAATATACTCTATCTCTGTCTTCTACCTGTGCTGTTCCTTCTGAGCAGGCTGAGTGAGACACGTGGATATACTCTATAACTGTCTTATACCTCTGCTGTTCCTTCTGAGCAGGCTGAGTGAGGTGTAGATCAGACACGTGGATATACTCTATCTCTGTCTTCTACCTCTGCTGTACCTTCTGAGCAGGCTATGTGAGACACGTGGATATACTCTATTTCTGTCTTCTACCTCTGCTGTTCCTTCTGAGCAGGCTGAGTGAGGTGTAGATCAGACACGTGGATATACTCTATATCTGTCTTCTACCTCTGCTGTTCCTTCTGGGCAGGCTGAGTGAGTTGTAGATCAGACACGTGGATATACTATATCTCTGTCTTCTAACTCTGCTGTTCCTTCTGAGCAGGCTGAGTGAGACACGTGGATATACTCTATCTCTGTCTTCTACCTCTGCTGTTCCTTCTGAGCAGGCTGAGTAAGGTGTAGATCAGACACGTGGATATACTCTATCTTTTTCTTCTACCTCTGCTGTTCCTTCTGAGCAGCCTGAGTGAGATACGTGGATATACTCTATAACTGTCTTCTACCTCTGCTGTTCCTTCTGAGCAGGCTGAGTGAGGTGTATATCAGACACGTGGATATACTCTATCTCTGTCTTCTACCTCTGCTGTTCCTTCTGAGCAGGCTGAGTGAGGTGTAGATCAGACACGTGGATATACTCTATCTCCGTCTTCTACCTCTGCTGTTCCTTCTGAGCAGGCTGAGTGAGACACGTGGATATACTCTATCTCTGTCTTCTACCTCTGCTGTTCCTTCTGAGTAGGCTGAGTGAGGTTTAGATCAGACACGTGGATATACTCTATCTCTGACTTCTAACTCAGCTGTCCCTTCTGAGCAGGCTGAGTGAGACACGTGGATATACTCTATCTCTGTCTTCTACCTCTGCTGTTCCTTCTGAGCAGGCTGAGTGAGGTGTAGATCAGACACGTGGATATACTCTATCTCCGTCTTCTACCTCTGCTGTTCCTTCTGAGCAGGATGAGTGAGACACGTGGATATACTCTATCTCTGTCTTCTACCTCTGCTGTTCCTTCTGAGCAGGCTGAGTGAGGTGTAGATCAGACACGTGGATATACTCTATCTTTTTCTTCTACCTCTGCTGTTCCTTCTGAGCAGCCTGAGTGAGATACGTGGATATACTCTATCTCTGTCTTCTACCTCTGCTGTTCCTTCTGAGCAGGATGAGTGAGACACGTGGATATACTATATCTCTGTCTTCTACCTTTGCTGTTCCTTCTGAGCAGGCTGAGTAAGGTGTAGATCAGACACGTGAATATACTCTATCTCTGTCTTCTACCTGTGCTGTTCCTTCTGAGCAGGCTGAGTGAGACACGTGGATATACTCTATAACTGTCTTATACCTCTGCTGTTCCTTCTGAGCAGGCTGAGTGAGGTGTAGATCAGACACGTGGATATACTCTATCTCTGTCTTCTACCTCTGCTGTACCTTCTGAGCAGGCTATGTGAGACACGTGGATATACTCTATTTCTGTCTTCTACCTCTGCTGTTCCTTCTGAGCAGGCTGAGTGAGGTGTAGATCAGACACGTGGATATACTCTATATCTGTCTTCTACCTCTGCTGTTCCTTCTGGGCAGGCTGAGTGAGTTGTAGATCAGACACGTGGATATACTATATCTCTGTCTTCTAACTCTGCTGTTCCTTCTGAGCAGGCTGAGTGAGACACGTGGATATACTCTATCTCTGTCTTCTACCTCTGCTGTTCCTTCTGAGCAGGCTGAGTAAGGTGTAGATCAGACACGTGGATATACTCTATCTTTTTCTTCTACCTCTGCTGTTCCTTCTGAGCAGCCTGAGTGAGATACGTGGATATACTCTATCTCTGTCTTCTACCTCTGCTGTTCTTTCTGAGCAGGATGAGTGAGACACGTGGATATACTCTATCTCTGTCTTCGACCTCTGCTGTTCCTTCTGAGCAGGCTGAGTAAGGTGTAGATCAGACACGTGAATATACTCTATCTCTGTCTTCTACCTCTGCTGTTCCTTCTGAGCAGGCTGAGTGAGGTCTAGATCAGACACGTGGATATACTCTATCTCTGTCTTCTACCTCTTCTGTTCCTTCTGAGCAGGCTGAGTGAGGTGTAGATCAGACACGTGGATATACTCTATCTCTGTCTTCTACCTCTGCTGTTCCTTCTGAGCAGCCTGAGTGAGACACGTGGATATACTCTATCTCTGTCTTCTACCTCTGCTGTTCCTTCTGAGCAGGCTGAGTGAGGTGTAGATCAGACACGTGGATATACTCTATCTCTGTATTCTACCTCTGCTGTTCCTTCTGAGCAGGCTGAGTGAGACACGTGGATATACTATATCTCTGTCTTCTACCTCTGCTGTTCCTTCTGAGCAGGCTGAGTGAGACACGTGGATATACTCTATCTCTGTCTTCTACCTCTGCTGTTCCTTCTGAGCAGGCTGAGTGAGGTGTAGATCAGACACTTGGATATACTCTATATCTGTCTTCTACGTCTGCTGTTCCTTCTGAGCAGGCTGAGTGAGACACGTGGATATACTCTATAACTGTCTTCTACCTCTGCTGTTCCTTCTGAGCAGGCTGAGTGAGGTGTAGATCAGACACGTGGATATAGTCTATCTCCGTCTTCTACCTCTGCTGTTCCTTCTGAGCAGGATGAGTGAGACACGTGGATATACTCTATCTCTGTCTTCGACCTCTGCTGTTCCTTCTGAGCAGGCTGAGTAAGGTGTAGATCAGACACGTGAATATACTCTATCTCTGTCTTCTACCTCTGCTGTTCCTTCTGAGCAGGCTGAGTGAGGTCTAGATCAGACACGTGGATATACTCTATCTCTGTCTTCTACCTCTTCTGTTCCTTCTGAGCAGGCTGAGTGAGGTGTAGATCAGACACGTGGATATACTCTATCTCTGTCTTCTACCTCTGCTGTTCCTTCTGAGCAGCCTGAGTGAGACACGTGGATATACTCTATCTCTGTCTTCTACCTCTGCTGTTCCTTCTGAGCAGGCTGAGTGAGGTGTAGATCAGACACGTGGATATACTCTATCTCTGTATTCTACCTCTGCTGTTCCTTCTGAGCAGGCTGAGTGAGACACGTGGATATACTATATCTCTGTCTTCTACCTCTGCTGTTCCTTCTGAGCAGGCTGAGTGAGACACGTGGATATACTCTATCTCTGTCTTCTACCTCTGCTGTTCCTTCTGAGCAGGCTGAGTGAGGTGTAGATCAGACACTTGGATATACTCTATATCTGTCTTCTACGTCTGCTGTTCCTTCTGAGCAGGCTGAGTGAGACACGTGGATATACTCTATAACTGTCTTCTACCTCTGCTGTTCCTTCTGAGCAGGCTGAGTGAGGTGTAGATCAGACACGTGGATATAGTCTATCTCCGTCTTCTACCTCTGCTGTTCCTTCTGTGCAGGCTGAGTGAGACACGTGGATATACTCTATCTCTGTCTTCTACCTTTGCTGTTCCTTCTGAGCAGGCTGAGTGAGGTGTAGATCAGACACGTGGATATACTCTATCTCTGTCTTCTACCTGTGCTGTTCCTTCTGAGCAGGCTGAGTGAGACACGTGGATATACTCTATAACTGTCTTATACCTCTGCTGTTCCTTCTGAGCAGGCTGAGTGAGGTGTAGATCAGACACGTGGATATACTCTATCTCCGTCTTCTACCTCTGCTGTTCCTTCTGAGCAGGCTGAGTGAGACACGTGGTTATACTCTATCTCTGTCTTCTACCTCTGCTGTTCCTTCTGAGCAGGCTGAGTGAGACACGTGGATATACTCTATCTCTGTCTTCTACCTCTGCTGTTCCTTCTGAGTAGGCTGAGTGAGGTTTATATCAGACACGTGGATATACTCTATCTCTGACTTCTAACTCTGCTGTTCCTTCTGAGCAGTCTGAGTGAGACACGTGGATATACTCTATCTCTGTATTCTACCTCTGCTGTTCCTTCTGAGCAGGCTGAGTGAGACACGTGGATATACTCTATCTCTGTATTCTACCTCTGATGTTCCTTCTGAACAGGCTGAGTGAGGTGTAGATCTGACACGTGGATATACTCTATTTCTGTCTTTTACCTCTGCTGTTACTTCTGAGCAGGCTGGGTGAGACACGTGGATATACTCTATCTCTGTCTTCTACCTCTGCTGTTCCTTCTGAGCAGGCTGAGTGAGGTGTAGATCAGACACGTGGATATACTATATCTCTGTCTTCTACCTCTGCTGTTCCTTCTGAGCAGGCTGAGTGAGGTGTAGATCAGACACGTGGATATACTCTATCTCTGTCTTCTACCTCTGCTGTTCCTTCTGAGCAGGATGAGTGAGACACGTGGATATATCTCTGTCTTCTACCTCTGCTGTTCATTCTGAGCAGGCTGAGTGAGGTGTAGATCAGACACGTGGATATACTATATCTCTTTCTTCTACCTCTGCTGTTCCTTCTGAGCAGGCTGAGTGAGGTGTAGATCAGACACATGGATATACTCTATCTCTGTCTTTTACCTCTGCTGTTCCTTATGAGCAGCCTGAGTGAGATACGTGGATATACTCTATCTCTGTCTTCTACCTCTGCTGTTCCTTCTGAGCAGGATGAGTGAGACACGTGGATATACTCTATCTCTGTCTTCTACCTCTGCTGTTCCTTCTGAGCAGGCTGAGTGAGGTGTAGATCAGACACGTGGATATACTCTATCTCTGTCTTCTACCTCTGCTGTACCTTCTGAGCAGGCTATGTGAGACACGTGGATATACTCTATTTCTGTATTCTACCTCTGCTGTTCCTTCTGAGCAGGCTGAGTGAGGTGTAGATCAGACACGTGGATATACTCTATATCTGTCTTCTACCTCTGCTGTTCCTTCTGGGCAGGCTGAGTGAGTTGTAGATCAGACACGTGGATATACTATATCTCTGTCTTCTAACTCTGCTGTTCCTTCTGAGCAGGCTGAGTGAGACACGTGGATATACTCTATCTCTGTCTTCTACCTCTGCTGTTCCTTCTGAGCAGGCTGAGTAAGGTGTAGATCAGACACGTGGATATACTCTATCTCTGTCTTCTACCTCTGCTGTTCCTTCTGAGCAGGCTGAGTGAGACACGTGGATATACTCTATCTCTGTCTTCTACCTCTGCTGTTCCTTCTGAGCAGGCTGAGTGAGGTCTAGATCAGACACGTGGATATACTCTATCTCTGTCTTCTACCTCTGCTGTTCCTTCTGAGCAGGCTGAGTGAGGTGTAGATCAGACACTTGGATATACTCTATATCTGTCTTCTACGTCTGCTGTTCCTTCTTAGCAGGCTGAGTGAGACACGTGGATATACTCTATAACTGTCTTCTACCTCTGCTGTTCCTTCTGGGCAGGCTGAGTGAGGTGTAGATCAGACACGTGGATATAGTCTATCTCCGTCTTCTACCTCTGCTGTTCCTTCTGAGCAGGCTGAGTGAGACACGTGGATATACTCTATCTCTGTCTTCTACCTCTGCTGTTCCTTCTGAGCAGGCTGAGTGAGGTGTAGATCAGACACGTGGATATACTCTATCTTTTTCTTCTACCTCTGCTGTTCCTTCTGAGCAGCCTGAGTGAGATACGTGGATATACTCTATCTCTGTCTTCTACCTCTGCTGTTCTTTCTGAGCAGGATGAGTGAGACACGTGGATATACTCTATCTCTGTCTTCGACCTCTGCTGTTCCTTCTGAGCAGGCTGATCAGGTGTAAATCAGACACGTGAATATACTCTATCTCTGTCTTCTACCTCTGCTGTTCCTTCTGAGCAGGCTGAGTGAGGTCTAGATCAGACACGTGGATATACTCTATCTCTGTCTTCTACCTCTTCTGTTCATTCTGAGCAGGCTGAGTGAGGTGTAGATCAGACACGTGGATATACTCTATCTCTGTCTTCTACCTCTGCTGTTCCTTCTGAGCAGCCTGAGTGAGACACGTGGATATACTCTATCTCTGTCTTCTACCTCTGCTGTTCCTTCTGAGCAGGCTGAGTGAGGTGTAGATCAGACACGTGGATATACTCTATCTCTGTCTTCTACCTCTGCTGTTCCTTCTGAGCAGGCTGAGTGAGACACGTGGATATACTATATCTCTGTCTTCTACCTCTGCTGTTCCTTCTGAGCAGGCTGAGTGAGACACGTGGATATACTCTATCTCTGTCTTCTACCTCTGCTGTTCCTTCTGAGCAGGCTGAGTGAGGTGTAGATCAGACACTTGGATATACTCTATATCTGTCTTCTACATCTGCTGTTCCTTCTGAGCAGGCTGAGTGAGACACGTGGATATACTCTATAACTGTCTTCTACCTCTGCTGTTCCTTCTGAGCAGGCTGAGTGAGGTGTAGATCAGACACGTGGATATACTCTATCTCCGTCTTCTACCTCTGCTGTTCCTTCTGAGCAGGCTGAGTGAGACACGTGGATATACTCTATCTCTGTCTTCTACCTTTGCTGTTCCTTCTGAGCAGGCTGAGTGAGGTGTAGATCAGACACGTGGATATACTCTATCTCTGTCTTCTACCTGTGCTGTTCCTTCTGATCAGGCTGAGTGAGACACGTGGATATACTCTATAACTGTCTTATACCTCTGCTGTTCCTTCTGAGCAGGCTGAGTGAGGTGTAGATCAGACACGTGGATATACTCTATCTCTGTCTTCTACCTCTGCTGTACCTTCTGAGCAGGCTATGTGAGACACGTGGATATACTCTATTTCTGTCTTCTACCTCTGCTGTTCCTTCTGAGCAGGCTGAGTGAGGTGTAGATCAGACACGTGGATATACTCTATATCTGTCTTCTACCTCTGCTGTTCCTTCTGGGCAGGCTGAGTGAGTTGTAGATCAGACACGTGGATATACTATATCTCTGTCTTCTAACTCTGCTGTTCCTTCTGAGCAGGCTGAGTGAGACACGTGGATATACTCTATCTCTGTCTTCTACCTCTGCTGTTCCTTCTGAGCAGGCTGAGTAAGGTGTAGATCATACACGTGGATATACTCTATCTCTGTCTTCTACCTCTGGTGTTCCTTCTGAGCAGCCTGAGTGAGGTGTAGATCAGACACGTGGATATACTCTATCTTTTTCTTCTACCTCTGCTGTTCCTTCTGAGCAGCCTGAGTGAGATACGTGGATATACTCTATCTCTGTCTTCTACCTCTGCTGTTCTTTCTGAGCAGGATGAGTGAGACACGTGGATATACTCTATCTCTGTCTTCGACCTCTGCTGTTCCTTCTGAGCAGGCTGAGTAAGGTGTAGATCAGAAACGTGAATATACTCTATCTCTGTCTTCTACCTCTGCTGTTCCTTCTGAGCAGGCTGAGTGAGGTCTAGATCAGACACGTGGATATACTCTATCTCTGTCTTCTACCTCTTCTGTTCCTTCTGAGCAGGCTGAGTGAGGTGTAGATCAGACACGTGGATATACTCTATCTCTGTCTTCTACCTCTGCTGTTCCTTCTGAGCAGCCTGAGTGAGACACGTGGATATACTCTATCTCTGTCTTCTACCTCTGCTGTTCCTTCTGAGCAGGCTGAGTGAGGTGTAGATCAGACACGTGGATATACTCTATCTCTGTATTCTACCTCTGCTGTTCCTTCTGAGCAGGCTGAGTGAGACACGTGGATATACTATATCTCTGTCTTCTACCTCTGCTGTTCCTTCTGAGCAGGCTGAGTGAGACAGGTGGATATACTCTATCTCTGTCTTCTACCTCTGCTGTTCCTTCTGAGCAGGCTGAGTGAGGTGTAGATCAGACACTTGGATATACTCTATATCTGTCTTCTACATCTGCTGTTCCTTCCGAGCAGGCTGAGTGAGACACGTGGATATACTCTATAACTGTCTTCTACCTCTGCTGTTCCTTCTGAGCAGGCTGAGTGAGGTGTAGATCAGACACGTGGATATACTCTATCTCCGTCTTCTACCTCTGCTGTTCCTTCTGAGCAGGCTGAGTGAGACACGTGGATATACTCTATCTCTGTCTTCTACCTTTGCTGTTCCTTCTGAGCAGGCTGAGTGAGGTGTAGATCAGACACGTGGATATACTCTATCTCTGTCTTCTACCTGTGCTGTTCCTTCTGAGCAGGCTGAGTGAGACACGTGGATATACTCTATAACTGTCTTATACCTCTGCTGTTCCTTCTGAGCAGGCTGAGTGAGGTGTAGATCAGACACGTGGATATACTCTATCTCTGTCTTCTACCTCTGCTGTACCTTCTGAGCAGGCTATGTGAGACACGTGGATATACTCTATTTCTGTCTTCTACCTCTGCTGTTCCTTCTGAGCAGGCTGAGTGAGGTGTAGATCAGACACGTGGATATACTCTATATCTGTCTTCTACCTCTGCTGTTCCTTCTGGGCAGGCTGAGTGAGTTGTAGATCAGACACGTGGATATACTATATCTCTGTCTTCTAACTCTGCTGTTCCTTCTGAGCAGGCTGAGTGAGACACGTGGATATACTCTATCTCTGTCTTCTACCTCTGCTGTTCCTTCTGAGCAGGCTGAGTAAGGTGTAGATCATACACGTGGATATACTCTATCTCTGTCTTGTACCTCTGGTGTTCCTTCTGAGCAGCCTGAGTGAGGTGTAGATCAGACACGTGGATATACTCTATCTTTTTCTTCTACCTCTGCTGTTCCTTCTGAGCAGCCTGAGTGAGATACGTGGATATACTCTATCTCTGTCTTCTACCTCTGCTGTTCTTTCTGAGCAGGATGAGTGAGACACGTGGATATACTCTATCTCTGTCTTCGACCTCTGCTGTTCCTTCTGAGCAGGCTGAGTAAGGTGTAGATCAGAAACGTGAATATACTCTATCTCTGTCTTCTACCTCTGCTGTTCCTTCTGAGCAGGCTGAGTGAGGTCTAGATCAGACACGTGGATATACTCTATCTCTGTCTTCTACCTCTTCTGTTCCTTCTGAGCAGGCTGAGTGAGGTGTAGATCAGACACGTGGATATACTCTATCTCTGTCTTCTACCTCTGCTGTTCCTTCTGAGCAGCCTGAGTGAGACACGTGGATATACTCTATCTCTGTCTTCTACCTCTGCTGTTCCTTCTGAGCAGGCTGAGTGAGGTGTAGATCAGACACGTGGATATACTCTATCTCTGTATTCTACCTCTGCTGTTCCTTCTGAGCAGGCTGAGTGAGACACGTGGATATACTATATCTCTGTCTTCTACCTCTGCTGTTCCTTCTGAGCAGGCTGAGTGAGACACGTGGATATACTCTATCTCTGTCTTCTACCTCTGCTGTTCCTTCTGAGCAGGCTGAGTGAGGTGTATATCAGACACTTGGATATACTATATATCTGTCTTCTACGTCTGCTGTTCCTTCTGAGCAGGCTGAGTGAGACACGTGGATATACTCTATAACTGTCTTCTACCTCTGCTGTTCCTTCTGAGCAGGCTGAGTGAGGTGTAGATCAGACACGTGGATATAGTCTATCTCCGTCTTCTACCTCTGCTGTTCCTTCTGAGCAGGCTGAGTGAGACACGTGGATATACTCTATCTCTGTCTTCTACCTTTGCTGTTCCTTCTGAGCAGGCTGAGTGAGGTGTAGATCAGACACGTGGATATACTCTATCTCTGTCTTCTACCTGTGCTGTTCCTTCTGAGCAGGCTGAGTGAGACACGTGGATATACTCTATCTATGTCTTCTACCTCTGCTGTTCCTTCTGAGCAGGCTGAGTAAGGTGTAGATCATACACGTGGATATACTCTATCTCTGTCTTGTACCTCTGGTGTTCCTTCTGAGCAGCCTGAGTGAGGTGTAGATCAGACACGTGGATATACTCTATCTTTTTCTTCTACCTCTGCTGTTCCTTCTGAGCAGCCTGAGTGAGATACGTGGATATACTCTATCTCTGTCTTCTACCTCTGCTGTTCTTTCTGAGCAGGATGAGTGAGACACGTGGATATACTCTATCTCTGTCTTCGACCTCTGCTGTTCCTTCTGAGCAGGCTGAGTAAGGTGTAGATCAGAAACGTGAATATACTCTATCTCTGTCTTCTACCTCTGCTGTTCCTTCTGAGCAGGCTGAGTGAGGTCTAGATCAGACACGTGGATATACTCTATCTCTGTCTTCTACCTCTTCTGTTCCTTCTGAGCAGGCTGAGTGAGGTGTAGATCAGACACGTGGATATACTCTATCTCTGTCTTCTACCTCTGCTGTTCCTTCTGAGCAGCCTGAGTGAGACACGTGGATATACTCTATCTCTGTCTTCTACCTCTGCTGTTCCTTCTGAGCAGGCTGAGTGAGGTGTAGATCAGACACGTGGATATACTCTATCTCTGTATTCTACCTCTGCTGTTCCTTCTGAGCAGGCTGAGTGAGACACGTGGATATACTATATCTCTGTCTTCTACCTCTGCTGTTCCTTCTGAGCAGGCTGAGTGAGACACGTGGATATACTCTATCTCTGTCTTCTACCTCTGCTGTTCCTTCTGAGCAGGCTGAGTGAGGTGTATATCAGACACTTGGATATACTATATATCTGTCTTCTACGTCTGCTGTTCCTTCTGAGCAGGCTGAGTGAGACACGTGGATATACTCTATAACTGTCTTCTACCTCTGCTGTTCCTTCTGAGCAGGCTGAGTGAGGTGTAGATCAGACACGTGGATATAGTCTATCTCCGTCTTCTACCTCTGCTGTTCCTTCTGAGCAGGCTGAGTGAGACACGTGGATATACTCTATCTCTGTCTTCTACCTTTGCTGTTCCTTCTGAGCAGGCTGAGTGAGGTGTAGATCAGACACGTGGATATACTCTATCTCTGTCTTCTACCTGTGCTGTTCCTTCTGAGCAGGCTGAGTGAGACACGTGGATATACTCTATAACTGTCTTATACCTCTGCTGTTCCTTCTGAGCAGGCTCAGTGAGGTGTAGATCAGACACGTGGATATACTCTATCTCCGTCTTCTACCTCTGCTGTTCCTTCTGAGCAGGCTGAGTGAGACACTTGGTTATACTCTATCTCTGTCTTCTACCTCTGCTGTTCCTTCTGAGCAGGCTGAGTGAGACACGTGGATATACTCTATCTCTGTCTTCTACCTCTGCTGTTCCTTCTGAGTAGGCTGAGTGAGGTTTATATCAGACACGTGGATATACTCTATCTCTGTCTTCTACCTGTGCTGTTCCTTCTGAGCAGGCTGAGTGAGACACGTGGATATACTCTATAACTGTCTTATACCTCTGCTGTTCCTTCTGAGCAGGCTGAGTGAGGTGTAGATCAGACACGTGGATATACTCTATCTCTGTCTTCTACCTCTGCTGTACCTTCTGAGCAGGCTATGTGAGACACGTGGATATACTCTATTTCTGTCTTCTACCTCTGCTGTTCCTTCTGAGCAGGCTGAGTGAGGTGTAGATCAGACACGTGGATATACTCTATATCTGTCTTCTACCTCTGCTGTTCCTTCTGGGCAGGCTGAGTGAGTTGTAGATCAGACACGTGGATATACTATATCTCTGTCTTCTAACTCTGCTGTTCCTTCTGAGCAGGCTGAGTGAGACACGTGGATATACTCTATCTCTGTCTTCTACCTCTGCTGTTCCTTCTGAGCAGGCTGAGTAAGGTGTAGATCATACACGTGGATATACTCTATCTCTGTCTTCTACCTCTGGTGTTCCTTCTGAGCAGCCTGAGTGAGGTGTAGATCAGACACGTGGATATACTCTATCTTTTTCTTCTACCTCTGCTGTTCCTTCTGAGCAGCCTGAGTGAGATACGTGGATATACTCTATCTCTGTCTTCTACCTCTGCTGTTCTTTCTGAGCAGGATGAGTGAGACACGTGGATATACTCTATCTCTGTCTTCGACCTCTGCTGTTCCTTCTGAGCAGGCTGAGTAAGGTGTAGATCAGAAACGTGAATATACTCTATCTCTGTCTTCTACCTCTGCTGTTCCTTCTGAGCAGGCTGAGTGAGGTCTAGATCAGACACGTGGATATACTCTATCTCTGTCTTCTACCTCTTCTGTTCCTTCTGAGCAGGCTGAGTGAGGTGTAGATCAGACACGTGGATATACTCTATCTCTGTCTTCTACCTCTGCTGTTCCTTCTGAGCAGCCTGAGTGAGACACGTGGATATACTCTATCTCTGTCTTCTACCTCTGCTGTTCCTTCTGAGCAGGCTGAGTGAGGTGTAGATCAGACACGTGGATATACTCTATCTCTGTATTCTACCTCTGCTGTTCCTTCTGAGCAGGCTGAGTGAGACACGTGGATATACTATATCTCTGTCTTCTACCTCTGCTGTTCCTTCTGAGCAGGCTGAGTGAGACACGTGGATATACTCTATCTCTGTCTTCTACCTCTGCTGTTCCTTCTGAGCAGGCTGAGTGAGGTGTAGATCAGACACTTGGATATACTATATATCTGTCTTCTACGTCTGCTGTTCCTTCTGAGCAGGCTGAGTGAGACACGTGGATATACTCTATAACTGTCTTCTACCTCTGCTGTTCCTTCTGAGCAGGCTGAGTGAGGTGTAGATCAGACACGTGGATATAGTCTATCTCCGTCTTCTACCTCTGCTGTTCCTTCTGAGCAGGCTGAGTGAGACACGTGGATATACTCTATCTCTGTCTTCTACCTTTGCTGTTCCTTCTGAGCAGGCTGAGTGAGGTGTAGATCAGACACGTGGATATACTCTATCTCTGTCTTCTACCTGTGCTGTTCCTTCTGAGCAGGCTGAGTGAGACACGTGGATATACTCTATAACTGTCTTATACCTCTGCTGTTCCTTCTGAGCAGGCTGAGTGAGGTGTAGATCAGACACGTGGATATACTCTATCTCCGTCTTCTACCTCTGCTGTTCCTTCTGAGCAGGCTGAGTGAGACACGTGGTTATACTCTATCTCTGTCTTCTACCTCTGCTGTTCCTTCTGAGCAGGCTGAGTGAGACACGTGGATATACTATATCTCTGTCTTCTACCTCTGCTGTTCCTTCTGAGTAGGCTGAGTGAGGTTTATATCAGACACGTGGATATACTCTATCTCTGACTTCTAACTCTGCTGTTCCTTCTGAGCAGTCTGAGTGAGACACGTGGATATACTCTATCTCTGTATTCTACCTCTGCTGTTCCTTCTGAGCAGGCTGAGTGAGACACGTGGATATACTTTATCTCTGTATTCTACCTCTGATGTTCCTTCTGAACAGGCTGAGTGAGGTGTAGATCTGACACGTGGATATACTCTATTTCTGTCTTTTACCTCTGCTGTTACTTCTGAGCAGGCTGGGTGAGACACGTGGATATACTCTATCTCTGTCTTCTACCTCTGCTGTTCCTTCTGAGCAGGCTGAGTGAGGTGTAGATCAGACACGTGGATATACTATATCTCTGTCTTCTACCTCTGCTGTTCCTTCTGAGCAGGCTGAGTGAGGTGTAGATCAGACACGTGGATATACTCTATCTCTGTCTTCTACCTCTGCTGTTCCTTCTGAGCAGGATGAGTGAGACACGTGGATATATCTCTGTCTTCTACCTCTGCTGTTCATTCTGAGCAGGCTGAGTGAGGTGTCGATCAGACACGTGGATATACTATATCTCTTTCTTCTACCTCTGCTGTTCCTTCTGAGCAGGCTGAGTGAGACACGTGGATATACTCTATCTCTGTCTTCTACCTCTGCTGTTCCTTCTGAGCAGGCTGAGTAAGGTGTAGATCAGACACGTGGATATACTCTATCTCTGTCTTCTACCTCTGCTGTTCCTTCTGAGCAGGCTGAGTGAGACACGTGGATATACTCTATCTCTGTCTTCTACCTCTGCTGTTCCTTCTGAGCAGGCTGAGTGAGGTGTAGATCAGACACTTGGATATACTCTATATCTGTCTTCTACGTCTGCTGTTCCTTCTGAGCAGGCTGAGTGAGACACGTGGATATACTCTATAACTGTCTTCTACCTCTGCTGTTCCTTCTGAGCAGGCTGAGTGAGGTGTAGATCAGACACGTGGATATAGTCTATCTCCGTCTTCTACCTCTGCTGTTCCTTCTGAGCAGGCTGAGTGAGACACGTGGATATACTCTATCTCTGTCTTCTACCTCTGCTGTTCCTTCTGAGCAGGCTGAGTGAGGTGTAGATCAGACACGTGGATATACTCTATCTTTTTCTTCTACCTCTGCTGTTCCTTCTGAGCAGCCTGAGTGAGATACGTGGATATACTCTATCTCTGTCTTCTACCTCTGCTGTTCTTTCTGAGCAGGATGAGTGAGACACGTGGATATAATCTATCTCTGTCTTCGACCTCTGCTGTTCCTTCTGAGCAGGCTGAGTAAGGTGTAGATCAGACACGTGAATATACTCTATCTCTGTCTTCTACCTCTGCTGTTCCTTCTGAGCAGGCTGAGTGAGGTCTAGATCAGACACGTGGATATACTCTATCTCTGTCTTCTACCTCTTCTGTTCATTCTGAGCAGGCTGAGTGAGGTGTAGATCAGACACGTGGATATACTCTATCTCTGTCTTCTACCTCTGCTGTTCCTTCTGAGCAGCCTGAGTGAGACACGTGGATATACTCTATCTCTGTCTTCTACCTCTGCTGTTCCTTCTGAGCAGGCTGAGTGAGGTGTAGATCAGACACGTGGATATACTCTATCTCTGTCTTCTACCTCTGCTGTTCCTTCTGAGCAGGCTGAGTGAGACACGTGGATATACTATATCTCTGTCTTCTACCTCTGCTGTTCCTTCTGAGCAGGCTGAGTGAGACACGTGGATATACTCTATCTCTGTCTTCTACCTCTGCTGTTCCTTCTGAGCAGGCTGAGTGAGGTGTAGATCAGACACTTGGATATACTCTATATCTGTCTTCTACATCTGCTGTTCCTTCTGAGCAGGCTGAGTGAGACACGTGGATATACTCTATAACTGTCTTCTACCTCTGCTGTTCCTTCTGAGCAGGCTGAGTGAGGTGTAGATCAGACACGTGGATATACTCTATCTCCGTCTTCTACCTCTGCTGTTCCTTCTGAGCAGGCTGAGTGAGACACGTGGATATACTCTATCTCTGTCTTCTACCTTTGCTGTTCCTTCTGAGCAGGCTGAGTGAGGTGTAGATCAGACACGTGGATATACTCTATCTCTGTCTTCTACCTGTGCTGTTCCTTCTGAGCAGGCTGAGTGAGACACGTGGATATACTCTATAACTGTCTTATACCTCTGCTGTTCCTTCTGAGCAGGCTGAGTGAGGTGTAGATCAGACAGTGGATATACTCTATCTCTGTCTTCTACCTCTGCTGTACCTTCTGAGCAGGCTATGTGAGACACGTGGATATACTCTATTTCTGTCTTCTACCTCTGCTGTTCCTTCTGAGCAGGCTGAGTGAGGTGTAGATCAGACACGTGGATATACTCTATATCTGTCTTCTACCTCTGCTGTTCCTTCTGGGCAGGCTGAGTGAGTTGTAGATCAGACACGTGGATATACTATATCTCTGTCTTCTAACTCTGCTGTTCCTTCTGAGCAGGCTGAGTGAGACACGTGGATATACTCTATCTCTGTCTTCTACCTCTGCTGTTCCTTCTGAGCAGGCTGAGTAAGGTGTAGATCAGACACGTGGATATACTCTATCTCTGTCTTCTACCTCTGGTGTTCCTTCTGAGCAGCCTGAGTGAGGTGTAGATCAGACACGTGGATATACTCTATCTTTTTCTTCTACCTCTGCTGTTCCTTCTGAGCAGCCTGAGTGAGATACGTGGATATACTCTATCTCTGTCTTCTACCTCTGCTGTTCTTTCTGAGCAGGATGAGTGAGACACGTGGATATACTCTATCTCTGTCTTCGACCTCTGCTGTTCCTTCTGAGCAGGCTGAGTAAGGTGTAGATCAGACACGTGAATATACTCTATCTCTGTCTTCTACCTCTGCTGTTCCTTCTGAGCAGGCTGAGTGAGGTCTAGATCAGACACGTGGATATACTCTATCTCTGTCTTCTACCTCTTCTGTTCCTTCTGAGCAGGCTGAGTGAGGTGTAGATCAGACACGTGGATATACTCTATCTCTGTCTTCTACCTCTGCTGTTCCTTCTGAGCAGCCTGAGTGAGACACGTGGATATACTCTATCTCTGTCTTCTACCTCTGCTGTTCCTTCTGAGCAGGCTGAGTGAGGTGTAGATCAGACACGTGGATATACTCTATCTCTGTATTCTACCTCTGCTGTTCCTTCTGAGCAGGCTGAGTGAGACACGTGGATATACTATATCTCTGTCTTCTACCTCTGCTGTTCCTTCTGAGCAGGCTGAGTGAGACACGTGGATATACTCTATCTCTGTCTTCTACCTCTGCTGTTCCTTCTGAGCAGGCTGAGTGAGGTGTAGATCAGACACTTGGATATACTCTATATCTGTCTTCTACGTCTGCTGTTCCTTCTGAGCAGGCTGAGTGAGACACGTGGATATACTCTATAACTGTCTTCTACCTCTGCTGTTCCTTCTGAGCAGGCTGAGTGAGGTGTAGATCAGACACGTGGATATAGTCTATCTCCGTCTTCTACCTCTGCTGTTCCTTCTGAGCAGGCTGAGTGAGACACGTGGATATACTCTATCTCTGTCTTCTACCTTTGCTGTTCCTTCTGAGCAGGCTGAGTGAGGTGTAGATCAGACACGTGGATATACTCTATCTCTGTCTTCTACCTGTGCTGTTCCTTCTGAGCAGGCTGAGTGAGACACGTGGATATACTCTATAACTGTCTTATACCTCTGCTGTTCCTTCTGAGCAGGCTGAGTGAGGTGTAGATCAGACACGTGGATATACTCTATCTCCGTCTTCTACCTCTGCTGTTCCTTCTGAGCAGGCTGAGTGAGACACGTGGTTATACTCTATCTCTGTCTTCTACCTCTGCTGTTCCTTCTGAGCAGGCTGAGTGAGACACGTGGATATACTCTATCTCTGTCTTCTACCTCTGCTGTTCCTTCTGAGTAGGCTGAGTGAGGTTTATATCAGACACGTGGATATACTCTATCTCTGACTTCTAACTCTGCTGTTCCTTCTGAGCAGTCTGAGTGAGACACGTGGATATACTCTATCTCTGTATTCTACCTCTGCTGTTCCTTCTGAGCAGGCTGAGTGAGACACGTGGATATACTCTATCTCTGTATTCTACCTCTGATGTTCCTTCTGAACAGGCTGAGTGAGGTGTAGATCTGACACGTGGATATACTCTATTTCTGTCTTTTACCTCTGCTGTTACTTCTGAGCAGGCTGGGTGAGACACGTGGATATACTCTATCTCTGTCTTCTACCTCTGCTGTTCCTTCTGAGCAGGCTGAGTGAGGTGTAGATCAGACACGTGGATATACTATATCTCTGTCTTCTACCTCTGCTGTTCCTTCTGAGCAGGCTGAGTGAGGTGTAGATCAGACACGTGGATATACTCTATCTCTGTCTTCTACCTCTGCTGTTCCTTCTGAGCAGGATAAGTGAGACACGTGGATATATCTCTGTTTTCTACCTCTGCTGTTCATTCTGAGCAGGCTGAGTGAGGTGTAGATCAGACACGTGGATATACTATATCTCTTTCTTCTACCTCTGCTGTTCCTTCTGAGCAGGCTGAGTGAGGTGTAGATCAGACACATGGATATACTCTATCTCTGTCTTTTACCTCTGCTGTTCCTTATGAGCAGCCTGAGTGAGATACGTGGATATACTCTATCTCTGTCTTCTACCTCTGCTGTTCCTTCTGAGCAGGATGAGTGAGACACGTGGATATACTCTATCTCTGTCTTCTACCTCTGCTGTTCCTTCTGAGCAGGCTGAGTGAGGTGTAGATCAGACACGTGGATATACTCTATCTCTGTCTTCTACCTCTGCTGTACCTTCTGAGCAGGCTATGTGAGACACGTGGATATACTCTATTTCTGTATTCTACCTCTGCTGTTCCTTCTGAGCAGGCTGAGTGAGGTGTAGATCAGACACGTGGATATACTCTATATCTGTCTTCTACATCTGCTGTTCCTTCTGGGCAGGCTGAGTGAGTTGTAGATCAGACACGTGGATATACTATATCTCTGTCTTCTAACTCTGCTGTTCCTTCTGAGCAGGCTGAGTGAGACACGTGGATATACTCTATCTCTGTCTTCTACCTCTGCTGTTCCTTCTGAGCAGGCTGAGTAAGGTGTAGATCAGGCACGTGGATATACTCTATCTCTGTCTTTTACCTCTGCTGTTCCTTCTGAGCAGGCTGAGTGAGACACGTGGATATACTCTATCTCTGTCTTCTACCTCTGCTGTTCCTTCTGAGCAGGCTGAGTGAGGTGTAGATCAGACACTTGGATATACTCTATATCTGTCTTCTACGTCTGCTGTTCCTTCTGAGCAGGCTGAGTGAGACACGTGGATATACTCTATAACTGTCTTCTACCTCTGCTGTTCTTTCTGAGCAGGCTGAGTGAGGTGTAGATCAGACACGTGGATATAGTCTATCTCCGTCTTCTACCTCTGCTGTTCCTTCTGAGCAGGCTGAGTGAGACACGTGGATATACTCTATCTCTGTCTTCTACCTTTGCTGTTCCTTCTGAGCAGGCTGAGTGAGGTGTAGATCAGACACGTGGATATACTCTATCTCTGTCTTCTACCTGTGCTGTTCCTTCTGAGCAGGCTGAGTGAGACACGTGGATATACTCTATAACTGTCTTATACATCTGCTGTTCCTTCTGAGCAGGCTGAGTGAGGTGTAGATCAGACACGTGGATATACTCTATCTCCGTCTTCTACCTCTGCTGTTCCTTCTGAGCAGGCTGAGTGAGACACGTGGTTATACTCTATCTCTGTCTTCTACCTCTGCTGTTCCTTCTGAGCAGGCTGAGTGAGACACGTGGATATACTCTATCTCTGTCTTCTACCTCTGCTGTTCCTTCTGAGTAGGCTGAGTGAGGTTTATATCAGACACGTGGATATACTCTATCTCTGACTTCTAACTCTGCTGTTCCTTCTGAGCAGTCTGAGTGAGACACGTGGATATACTCTATCTCTGTATTCTACCTCTGATGTTCCTTCTGAACAGGCTGAGTGAGGTGTAGATCTGACACGTGGATATACTCTATTTCTGTCTTTTACCTCTGCTGTTACTTCTGAGCAGGCTGGGTGAGACACGTGGATATACTCTATCTCTGTCTTCTACTTCTGCTGTTCCTTCTGAGCAGGCTGAGTGAGGTGTAGATCAGACACGTGGATATACTATATATCTGTCTTCTACCTCTGCTGTTCCTTCTGAGCAGGCTGAGTGAGGTGTAGATCAGACACGTGGATATACTCTATCTCTGTCTTCTACCTCTGCTGTTCCTTCTGAGCAGGATGAGTGAGACACGTGGATATATCTCTGTCTTCTACCTCTGCTGTTCATTCTGAGCAGGCTGAGTGAGGTGTAGATCAGACACGTGGATATACTCTATCTCTTTCTTCTACCTCTGCTGTTCCTTCTGAGCAGGCTGAGTGAGGTGTAGATCAGACACATGGATATACTCTATCTCTGTCTTTTACCTCTGCTGTTCCTTATGAGCAGCCTCAGTGAGATACGTGGATATACTCTATCTCTGTCTTCTACCTCTGCTGTTCCTTCTGAGCAGGATGAGTGAGACACGTGGATATACTCTATCTCTGTCTTCTACCTCTGCTGTTCCTTCTGAGCAGGCTGAGTGAGGTGTAGATCAGACACGTGGATATACTCTATCTCTGTCTTCTACCTCTGCTGTACCTTCTGAGCAGGCTATGTGAGACACGTGGATATACTCTATTTCTGTATTCTACCTCTGCTGTTCCTTCTGAGCAGGCTGAGTGAGGTGTAGATCAGACACGTGGATATACTCTATATCTGTCTTCTACCTCTGCTGTTCCTTCTGGGCAGGCTGAGTGAGTTGTAGATCAGACACGTGGATATACTATATCTCTGTCTTCTAACTCTGCTGTTCCTTCTGAGCAGGCTGAGTGAGACACGTGGATATACTCTATCTCTGTCTTCTACCTCTGCTGTTCCTTCTGAGCAGGCTGAGTAAGGTGTAGATCAGACACGTGGATATACTCTATCTCTGTCTTCTACCTCTGCTGTTCCTTCTGAGCAGCCTGAGTGAGGTGTAGATCAGACACGTGGATATACTCTATCTTTTTCTTCTACCTCTGCTGTTCCTTCTGAGCAGCCTGAGTGAGATACGTGGATATACTCTATCTCTGTCTTCTACCTCTGCTGTTCTTTCTGAGCAGGATAAGTGAGACACGTGGATATACTCTATCTCTGTCTTCGACCTCTGCTGTTCCTTCTGAGCAGGCTGAGTAAGGTGTAGATCAGACACGTGAATATACTCTATCTCTGTCTTCTACCTCTGCTGTTCCTTCTGAGCAGGCTGAGTGAGGTCTAGATCAGACACGTGGATATACTCTATCTCTGTCTTCTACCTCTTCTGTTCCTTCTGAGCAGGCTGAGTGAGGTGTAGATCAGACACGTGGATATACTCTATCTCTGTCTTCTACCTCTGCTGTTCCTTCTGAGCAGCCTGAGTGAGACACGTGGATATACTCTATCTCTGTCTTCTACCTCTGCTGTTCCTTCTGAGCAGGCTGAGTGAGGTGTAGATCAGACACGTGGATATACTCTATCTCTGTCTTCTACCTCTGCTGTTCCTTCTGAGCAGGCTGAGTGAGACACGTGGATATACTATATCTCTGTCTTCTACCTCTGCTGTTCCTTCTGAGCAGGCTGAGTGAGACACGTGGATATACTCTATCTCTGTCTTCTACCTCTGCTGTTCCTTCTGAGCAGGCTGAGTGAGGTGTAGATCAGACACTTGGATATACTCTATATCTGTCTTCTACATCTGCTGTTCCTTCTGATCAGGCTGAGTGAGACACGTGGATATACTCTATCTCTGTATTATACCTCTGTTGTTCCTTCTGAGCAGGTTGAGTGAGGTGTAGATCAGACACGTGGATATACTCTATCTCTGTCTTCTACCTCTGCTGTTCCTTCTGAGCAGGCTGAGTGAGACACGTGGATATACTCTATCTCTGTCTTCTACCTCTGCTGTTCCTTCTGAGCAGGTTGAGTGAGACACGTGTATATACTATATCTCTGTCTTCTACCTCTACTGTTCCTTCTGATTAGGCTGCGTGAGGTGTAGATCAGACACGTGGATATACTATATCTCTGTCTTCTACCTCTGCTGTTCCTTCTGAGCAGGCTGAGTGAGACACGTGTATATACTCTATCTCTGTCTTCTACCTATGCTGTTCCTTCTGAGCAGGCTGAGTGAGGTGTAGATCAGACACGTGGATATACTCTATCTCTGTCTTCTACCTCTGCTGTTCCTTCTGAGCAGGCTTATTGAGACACGTGGATATACTCTATCTCTGTCTTCTACCTCTGCTGTTCCTTCTGAGCAGGCTGAGTGATGTGTAGATCAGACACGTGGATATACTCTATCTCTGTCTTCTACCTCTGCTGTTCCTTCTGAGCAGGCTGAGTGAGGTGTAGATCAGACACGTGGGTATACTCTATCTCTGTCTTCTACCTTTGCTGTTCCTTCTGAGCAGGCTGAGTGAGGTGTAGATCAGACACGTGGATATACTCTATCTCTGTCTTATACCTCTGCTGTTCCTTCTGAGCAGCCTGAGTGAGACACGTGGATATACTCTATCTCTGTCTTCTAACTCTGCTGTTCCTTCTGAGCAGGCTGAGTGAGGTGTAGATTATACACGTGGATATACTCTATCTCTGTCTTCTACCTCTGCTGTTCCTTCTGAGCAGGCTGAGTGAGACACGCGGATATACTATATATCTGTCTTCTACCTCTGCTGTTCCTTCTGAAGAGGCTGAGTGAGACACGTGGATATACTCTATATCTGTATTATACCTCTGCTGTTCCTTCTGAGCAGGCTGAGTGAGTTGTAGATCAGACACGTGGATATACTATATCTCTGTCTTCTAACTCTGCTGTTCCTTCTGAGCAGGCTGAGTGAGACACGTGGATATACTCTATCTCTGTCTTCTACCTCTGCTGTTCCTTCTGAGCAGGCTGAGTAAGGTGTAGATCAGACACGTGGATATACTCTATCTCTGTCTTCTACCTCTGGTGTTCCTTCTGAGCAGCCTGAGTGAGGTGTAGATCAGACACGTGGATATACTCTATATTTTTCTTCTACCTCTGCTGTTCCTTCTGAGCAGCCTGAGTGAGATACGTGGATATACTCTATCTCTGTCTTCTACCTCTGCTGTTCTTTCTGAGCAGGATGAGTGAGACACGTGGATATACTCTATCTCTGTCTTCGACCTCTGCTGTTCCTTCTGAGCAGGCTGAGTAAGGTGTAGATCAGACACGTGAATATACTCTATCTCTGTCTTCTACCTCTGCTGTTCCTTCTGAGCAGGCTGAGTGAGGTGTAGATCAGACACGTGGATATACTCTATCTCCGTCTTCTACCTCTGCTGTTCCTTCTGAGCAGGCTGAGTGAGACACGTGGATATACTCTATCTCTGTCTTCTACCTTTGCTGTTCCTTCTGAGCAGGCTGAGTGAGGTGTAGATCAGACACGTGGATATACTCTATCTCTGTCTTCTACCTGTGCTGTTCCTTCTGAGCAGGCTGAGTGAGACACGTGGATATACTCTATAACTGTCTTATACCTCTGCTGTTCCTTCTGAGCAGGCTGAGTGAGGTGTAGATCAGACACGTGGATATACTCTATCTCTGTCTTCTACCTCTGCTGTACCTTCTGAGCAGGCTATTTGAGACACGTGGATATACTCTATTTCTGTCTTCTACCTCTGCTGTTCCTTCTGAGCAGGCTGAGTGAGGTGTAGATCAGACACGTGGATATACTCTATATCTGTCTTCTACCTCTGCTGTTCCTTCTGGGCAGGCTGAGTGAGTTGTAGATCAGACACGTGGATATACTATATCTCTGTCTTCTAACTCTGCTGTTCCTTCTGAGCAGGCTGAGTGAGACACGTGGATATACTCTATCTCTGTCTTCTACCTCTGCTGTTCCTTCTGAGCAGGCTGAGTAAGGTGTAGATCAGACACGTAGATATACTCTATCTCTGTCTTCTACCTCTAGTGTTCCTTCTGAGCAGCCTGAGTGAGGTGTAGATCAGATACGTGGATATACTCTATCTTTTTCTTCTACCTCTGCTGTTCCTTCTGAGCAGCCTGAGTGAGATACGTGGATATACTCTATCTCTGTCTTCTACCTCTGCTGTTCTTTCTGAGCAGGATGAGTGAGACACGTGGATATACTATATCTCTGTCTTCGACCTCTGCTGTTCCTTCTGAGCAGGCTGAGTAAGGTGTAGATCAGACACGTGAATATACTCTATCTCTGTCTTCTACCTCTGCTGTTCCTTCTGAGCAGGCTGAGTGAGGTCTAGATCAGACACGTGGATATACTCTATCTCTGTCTTCTACCTCTTCTGTTCCTTCTGAGCAGGCTGAGTGAGGTGTAGATCAGACACGTGGATATACTCTATCTCTGTCTTCTACCTCTGCTGTTCCTTCTGAGCAGCCTGAGTGAGACACGTGGATATACTCTATCTCTGTCTTCTACCTCTGCTGTTCCTTCTGAGCAGGCTGAGTGAGGTGTAGATCAGACACGTGGATATACTCTATCTCTGTCTTCTACCTCTGCTGTTCCTTCTGAGCAGGCTGAGTGAGACACGTGGATATACTATATCTCTGTCTTCTACCTCTGCTGTTCCTTCTGAGCAGGCTGAGTGAGACACGTGGATATACTCTATCTCTGTCTTCTACCTCTGCTGTTCCTTCTGAGCAGGCTGAGTGAGGTGTAGATCAGACACTTGGATATACTCTATATCTGTCTTCTACATCTGCTGTTCCTTCTGAGCAGGCTGAGTGAGACACGTGGATATACTCTATAACTGTCTTCTACCTCTGCTGTTCCTTCTGAGCAGGCTGAGTGAGGTGTAGATCAGACACGTGGATATACTCTATCTCCGTCTTATACCTCTGCTGTTCCTTCTGAGCAGGCTGAGTGAGACACGTGGATATACTCTATCTCTGTCTTCTACCTTTGCTGTTCCTTCTGAGCAGGCTGAGTGAGGTGTAGATCAGAAATGTGGATATACTCTATCTCTGTCTTCTACCTGTGCTGTTCCTTCTGAGCAGGCTGAGTGAGACACGTGGATATACTCTATAACTGTCTTATACCTCTGCTGTTCCTTCTGAGCAGGCTGAGTGAGGTGTAGATCAGACACGTGGATATACTCTATCTCTGTCTTCTACCTCTGCTGTACCTTCTGAGCAGGCTATGTGAGACACGTGGATATACTCTATTTCTGTCTTCTACCTCTGCTGTTCCTTCTGAGCAGGCTGAGTGAGGTGTAGATCAGACACGTGGATATACTCTATATCTGTCTTCTACCTCTGCTGTTCCTTCTGGGCAGGCTGAGTGAGTTGTAGATCAGACACGTGGATATACTATATCTCTGTCTTCTAACTCTGCTGTTCCTTCTGAGCAGGCTGAGTGAGACACGTGGATATACTCTATCTCTGTCTTCTACCTCTGCTGTTCCTTCTGAGCAGGCTGAGTAAGGTGTAGATCAGACACGTAGATATACTCTATCTCTGTCTTCTACCTCTAGTGTTCCTTCTGAGCAGCCTGAGTGAGGTGTAGATCAGATACGTGGATATACTCTATCTTTTTCTTCTACCTCTGCTGTTCCTTCTGAGCAGCCTGAGTGAGATACGTGGATATACTCTATCTCTGTCTTCTACCTCTGCTGTTCTTTCTGAGCAGGATGAGTGAGACACGTGGATATACTCTATCTCTGTCTTCGACCTCTGCTGTTCCTTCTGAGCAGGCTGAGTAAGGTGTAGATCAGACACGTGAATATACTCTATCTCTGTCTTCTACCACTGCTGTTCCTTCTGAGCAGGCTGAGTGAGGTCTAGATCAGACACGTGGATATACTCTATCTCTGTCTTCTACCTCTTCTGTTCCTTCTGAGCAGGCTGAGTGAGGTGTAGATCAGACACGTGGATATACTCTATCTCTGTCTTCTACCTCTGCTGTTCCTTCTGAGCAGCCTGAGTGAGACACGTGGATATACTCTATCTCTGTCTTCTACCTCTGCTGTTCCTTCTGAGCAGGCTGAGTGAGGTGTAGATCAGACACGTGGATATACTCTATCTCTGTCTTCTACCTCTGCTGTTCCTTCTGAGCAGGCTGAGTGAGGTCTAGATCAGACACGTGGATATACTCTATCTCTGTCTTCTACCTCTTCTGTTCCTTCTGAGCAGGCTGAGTGAGGTGTAGATCAGACACGTGGATATACTCTATCTCTGTCTTCTACCTCTGCTGTTCCTTCTGAGCAGCCTGAGTGAGACACGTGGATATACTCTATCTCTGTCTTCTACCTCTGCTGTTCCTTCTGAGCAGGCTGAGTGAGGTGTAGATCAGACACGTGGATATACTCTATCTCTGTCTTCTACCTCTGCTGTTCCTTCTGAGCAGGCTGAGTGAGACACGTGGATATACTATATCTCTGTCTTCTACCTCTGCTGTTCCTTCTGAGCAGGCTGAGTGAGACACGTGGATATACTCTATCTCTGTCTTCTACCTCTGCTGTTCCTTCTGAGCAGGCTGAGTGAGGTGTAGATCAGACACTTGGATATACTCTATATCTGTCTTCTACATCTGCTGTTCCTTATGAGCAGGATGAGTGAGACACGTGGATATACTCTATAACTGTCTTCTACCTCTGCTGTTCCTTCTGAGCAGGCTGAGTGAGGTGTAGATCAGACACGTGGATATACTCTATCTCCGTCTTCTACCTCTGCTGTTCCTTCTGAGCAGGCTGAGTGAGACACGTGGATATACTCTATCTCTGTCTTCTACCTTTGCTGTTCCTTCTGAGCAGGCTGAGTGAGGTGTAGATCAGACACGTGGATATACTCTATCTCTGTCTTCTACCTCTGCTGTTCCTTCTGAGCAGGCTGAGTGAGGTGTAGATCAGACACGTGGATATACTCTATCTCTGTCTTCTACCTCTGCTGTTCCTTCTGAGCAGCCTGAGTGAGGTGTAGATCAGACAAGTGGATATACTCTATATCTGTCTTCTATCTCTGCTGTTCCTTCTGAGCAGGATGAGTGAGACACGTGGATATACTCTATCTATGTCTCCTACCTCTGCTGTTCCTTCTGAGCAGGCTGAGTGAGTTGTAGATCAGACATGTGGATATACTCTATCTCTGTCTTCTACCTCTGCTGTTCCTTCTGAGCAGGCTGAGTGAGTTGTAGATCAGACACGTGGATATACTCTATCTGTGTCTTCTACCTCTGCTGTTCCTTCTGAGAAGGCTGAGTGAGGTGTAGATCAGACACGTGGATATACTCTATCTCTGTCTTTTACCTCTGCTGTTCCTTCTGAGCAGCCTGAGTGAGACACGTGGATATACTCTATCTCTGTCTTCTACCTCTGCTGTTTCTTTCTGAGCAGGATGAGTGAGCCACGTGAATATACTCTATCTCTGTCTTCTACCTCTGCTGTTCCTTCTGAGCAGGTTGAGTGAGGTGTAGATCAGACACGTGGATATACTCTATCTATGTCTTCTACCTCTGCTGTTCCTTCTGAGCAGGCTGAGTGAGACACGTTGATATACTCTATCTCTGTCTTTTACCTCTGCTGTTCCTTCTGAGCAGGCTGAGTGAGACACGTGGATATACTCTATCTCTGTCTTCTACCTCTGCTGTTCCTTTTGAGAAGGCTGAGTGAGGTGTAGATCAGACACGTGGATATACTCTATCTCTGTCTTCTACCTCTGCTGTTGTTTCTCAGCAGGCTGAGTGAGAAATTTCGATATACTCTATCTCTGTATTCTACCTCTGCCGTTCCTTCTGAGCAGGCTGAGTGATGTGTAAATCAGACACGTGGATATACTCTATCTCTGTCTTCTACCTCTGCTGTTCCTTCTGAGCAGGCTGAGTGAGGTGTAGATCAGACACTTGGATATACTCTATCTCTGTCTTCTACCTCTGCTGTTCCTTATGAGCAGCCTGAGTGAGACACGTGGATATACTCTATCTCTGTCTTCTACCTCTGCTGTTCCTTCTGAGCAGGATGAGTGAGACACGTGGATATACTATATATCTGTCTTCTACCTCTGCTGTTCCTTCTAAGCCGGCTGAGTGAGGTGTAGATCAGACACGTGGATATACTCTATCTCTGTCTTCTACCCCTGTTGTTCTTTCTGAGCAGCCTGATTTAGACACGTGGATATACTCTATCTCTGTCTTCTACCTCTGCTGTTCCTTCTGAGCAGGCTGAGTGAGACACGTGGATATATTCTATATCTGTCTTCTATCTCTGCTGTTCCTTCTGAGCAGGCTGAGTTAGACACGTGGATATACTCTATCTCTGTATTATACCTCTGCTGTTCCTTCTGGGCAGTCTGAGTGAGGTGTAGTTCAGACACGTGGATATACTCTATCTCTGTCTTCTACATCTGCTGTTCCTTCTGAGCAGGCTGAGTGAGACACGTTGATATACTCTATCTCTGTCTTCTACCTCTGCTGTTCCTTCTGAGCAGGCTGAGTGAGACACGTGGATATACTCTATCTCTGTCTTCTACCTCTGCTGTTCCTTTTGAGAAGGCTGAGTGAGGTGTAGATCAGACACGTGGATATACTCTATCTCTGTCTTCTACCTCTGCTGTTGTTTCTCAGCAGGCTGAGTGAGAGATTTCGATATACTCTATCTCTGTATTCTACCTCTGCTGTTCCTTCTGAGCAGGCTGAGTGATGTGTAGATCAGACACGTGGATATACTCTATCTCTGTCTTCTACCTCTGCTGTTCCTTCTGAGCAGGCTGAGTGAGGTGTAGATCAGACACTTGGATATACTCTATCTCTGTCTTCTACCTCTACTGTTCCTTATGAGCAGCCTGAGTGAGACACGTGGATATACTCTATCTCTGTCTTCTACCTCTGCTGTTCCTTCTGAGCAGGATGAGTGAGACACGTGGATATACTATATCTCTGTATTCTACCTCTGCTGTTCCTTCTAAGCCGGCTGAGTGAGGTGTAGATCAGACACGTGGATATACTCTATCTCTGTCTTCTACCCCTGTTGTTCTTTCTGAGCAGCCTGATTTAGACACGTGGATATACTCTATTTCTGTCTTCTACCTCTGCTGTTCCTTCTGAGCAGGCTGAGTGAGACACGTGTATATACTCTATATCTGTCTTCTATCTCTGCTGTTCCTTCTGAGCAGGCTGAGTTAGACACGTGGATATACTCTATCTCTGTCCTATACCTCTGCAGTTCCTTCTGGGCAGTCTGAGTGAGGTGTAGATCAGACACGTGGATATACTCTATCTCTGTCTTCTACATCTGCTGTTCCTTCTGAGCAGGCTGAGTGAGGTGTAGATCAGACACGTTGATATACTCTATCTCTGTCTTCTACCTCTGCTGTTCCTTCTGAGCAGGCTGAGTGAGACACTTGGATATACTCTATCTCTGTCTTCTACCTCTGCTGTTCCTTCTGAGCAGGCTATGTGAGCCACGTGGAAATACTCTATCCCTGTCTTCTACCTCTGCTGTTCCTTCTGATCAGCCTGAGTGATAAACGTGAATATACTCTATCTCTGTCTTCTACCTCTGCTGTTCCTTCTGAGCAGGTTGAGTGAGGTGTAGATCAGACACGTGGATATACTCTATCTATGTCTTCTACCTCTGCTGTTCCTTCTGAGCAGGCTGAGTGAGACACGTTGATATACTCTATCTCTGTCTTCTACCTCTGCTGTTCCTTCTGAGCAGGCTGAGTGAGACACGAGGATATACTCTATCTCTGTCTTCTACCTCTGCTGTTCCTTTTGAGAAGGCTGAGTGAGGTGTAGATCAGACACGTGGATATACTCTATCTCTGTCTTCTACCTCTGCTGTTGTTTCTCAGCAGGCTGAGTGAGAGATTTCGATATACTCTATCTCTGTATTCTACATCTGCCGTTCCTTCTGAGCAGGCTGAGTGATGTGTAGATCAGACACGTGGATATACTCTATCTCTGTCTTCTACCTCTGCTGTTCCTTCTGAGCAGGCTGAGTGAGGTGTAGATCAGACACTTGGATATACTCTATCTCTGTCTTCTACCTCTGCTGTTCCTTATGAGCAGCCTGAGTGAGACACGTGGATATACTCTATCTCTGTCTTCTACCTCTGCTGTTCCTTCTGAGCAGGATGAGTGAGACACGTGGATATACTATATCTCTGTATTCTAACTCTGCTGTTCCTTCTAAGCCGGCTGAGTGAGGTGTAGATCAGACACGTGGATATACTCTATCTCTGTCTTCTACCCCTGTTGTTCTTTCTGAGCAGCCTGATTTAGACACGTGGATATACTCTATCTCTGTCTTCTACCTCTGCTGTTCCTTCTGAGCAGGCTGAGTGAGACACGTGGATATACTCTATCTCTGTCTTCTACCTCTGCTGTTCCTTCTGAGCAGGCTGAGTGAGACACGTGGATATACTCTATCTCTGTCTTCTACCTCTGCTGTTCCTTCTGAGCAGGCTGAGTGAGACACGTGGATATACTCTATCTCTGTCTTCTACCTCTGCTGTTCCTTTTGAGAAGGCTGAGTGAGGTGTAGATCAGACACGTGGATATACTCTATCTCTGTCTTCTACCTCTGCTGTTGTTTCTCAGCAGGCTGAGTGAGAGATTTCGATATACTCTATCTCTGTATTCTACCTCTGCCGTTCCTTCTGAGCAGGTTGAGTGAGGTGTAGATCAGACACGTGGATATACTCTATCTATGTCTTCTACCTCTGCTGTTCCTTCTGAGCAGGCTGAGTGAGACACGTTGATATACTCTATCTCTGACTTCTACCTCTGCTGTTCCTTCTGAGCAGGCTGAGTGAGACACGTGGATATACTCTATCTATGTCTTCTACCTCTGCTGTTCCTTTTGAGAAGGCTGAGTGACGTGTAGATCAGACACGTGGATATACTCTATCTCTGTCTTCTACCTCTGCTGTTGTTTCTCAGCAGGCTGAGTGAGAGATTTCGATATACTCTATCTCTGTATTCTACCTCTGCCGTTCCTTCTGAGCAGGCTGAGTGATGTGTAGATCAGACACGTGGATATACTCTATCTCTGTCTTCTACCTCTGCTGTTCCTTCTGAGCAGGCTGAGTGAGGTGTAGATCAGACACTTGGATATACTCTATCTCTGTCTTCTACCTCTGCTGTTCCTTATGAGCAGCCTGAGTGAGACACGTGGATATACTCTATCTCTGTCTTCTACCTCTGCTGTTCCTTCTAAGCCGGCTGAGTGAGGTGTAGATCAGACACGTGGATATACTCTATCTCTGTCTTCTACCCCTGTTGTTCTTTCTGAGCAGCCTGATTTAGACACGTGGATATACTCTATCTCTGTCTTCTACCTCTGCTGTTCCTTCTGAGCAGGCTGAGTGAGACACGTGGATATACTCTATATCTGTCTTCTATCTCTGCTGTTCCTTCTGAGCAGGCTGAGTTATACACGCGGATATACTCTATCTCTGTCTTATACCTCTGCTGTTCCTTCTGGGCAGTCTAAGTGAGGTGTAGATCAGACACGTGGATATACTCTATCTCTGTCTTCTACATCTGCTGTTCCTTCTGAGCAGGCTGAGTGAGACACGTTGATATACTCTATCTCTGTCTTCTACCTCTGCTGTTCCTTCTGAGCAGGCTGAGTGAGACACGTGGATATACTCTATCTCTGTCTTCTACCTCTGCTGTTCCTTTTGAGAAGGCTGAGTGAGGTGTAGATCAGACACGTGGATATACTCTATCTCTGTCTTCTACCTCTGCTGTTGTTTCTCAGCAGGCTGAGTGAGAGATTTCGAAATACTCTATCTCTGTATTATACCTCTGCTGTTCCTTCTGAGCAGGCTGAGTGATGTGTAGATCAGACACGTGGATATACTATATCTCTGTCTTCTACCTCTGCTGTTCCTTCTGAGCAGGCTGAGTGAGGTGTAGATCAGACACTTGGATATACTCTATCTCTGTCTTCTACCTCTACTGTTCCTTATGAGCAGCCTGAGTGAGACACGTGGATATACTCTATCTCTGTCTTCTACCTCTGCTGTTCCTTCTGAGCAGGATGAGTGAGACACGTGGATATACTATATCTCTGTATTCTACCTCTGCTGTTCCTTCTAAGCCGGCTGAGTGAGGTGTAGATCAGACACGTGGATATACTCTATCTCTGTCTTCTACCCCTGTTGTTCTTTCTGAGCAGCCTGATTTAGACACGTGGATATACTCTATTTCTGTCTTCTACCTCTGCTGTTCCTTCTGAGCAGGCTGAGTGAGACACGTGTATATACTCTATATCTGTCTTCTATCTCTGCTGTTCCTTCTGAGCAGGCTAAGTTAGACACGTGGATATACTCTATCTCTGTCCTATACCTCTGCTGTTCCTTCTGGGCAGTCTGAGTGAGGTGTAGATCAGACACGTGGATATACTCTATCTCTGTCTTCTACATCTGCTGTTCCTTCTGAGCAGGCTGAGTGAGGTGTAGATCAGACACGTTGATATACTCTATCTCTGTCTTCTACCTCTGCTGTTCCTTCTGAGCAGGCTGAGTGAGACACGTGGATATACTATATCTCTGTCTTCTACCTCTGCTGTTCCTTTTGAGAAGGCTGAGTGAGGTGTAGATCAGACACGTGGATATACTCTATCTCTGTCTTCTACCTCTGCTGTTGTTTCTCAGCAGGCTGAGTGAGAGATTTCGAAATACTCTATCTCTGTATTATACCTCTGCTGTTCCTTCTGAGCAGGCTGAGTGATGTGTAGATCAGACACGTGGATATACTATATCTCTGTCTTCTACCTCTGCTGTTCCTTCTGAGCAGGCTGAGTGAGGTGTAGATCAGACACTTGGATATACTCTATCTCTGTCTTCTACCTCTACTGTTCCTTATGAGCAGCCTGAGTGAGACACGTGGATATACTCTATCTCTGTCTTCTACCTCTGCTGTTCCTTCTGAGCAGGATGAGTGAGACACGTGGATATACTATATCTCTGTATTCTACCTCTGCTGTTCCTTCTAAGCCGGCTGAGTGAGGTGTAGATCAGACACGTGGATATACTCTATCTCTGTCTTCTACCCCTGTTGTTCTTTCTGAGCAGCCTGATTTAGACACGTGGATATACTCTATTTCTGTCTTCTACCTCTGCTGTTCCTTCTGAGCAGGCTGAGTGAGACACGTGTATATACTCTATATCTGTCTTCTATCTCTGCTGTTCCTTCTGAGCAGGCTAAGTTAGACACGTGGATATACTCTATCTCTGTCCTATACCTCTGCTGTTCCTTCTGGGCAGTCTGAGTGAGGTGTAGATCAGACACGTGGATATACTCTATCTCTGTCTTCTACATCTGCTGTTCCTTCTGAGCAGGCTGAGTGAGGTGTAGATCAGACACGTTGATATACTCTATCTCTGTCTTCTACCTCTGCTGTTCCTTCTGAGCAGGCTGAGTGAGACACGTGGATATACTCTATCTCTGTCTTCTACCTCTGCTGTTCCTTTTGAGCAGGCTGAGTGAGGTGTAGATCAGACACGTGGATATACTATATCTCTGTCTTCTACCTCTGCTGTTGTTTCTGAGCAGGCTGAGTGAGATATTTCGATATACTCTATCTCTGTATTCTACCTGTGCTGTTCCTTCTGAGCAGGCTGAGTGAGGTGTAGATCAGACACGTGGATATACTCTATCTCTGTCTTCTACCTCTGCTGTTCCTTCTGAGCAGGCTATGTGAGCCACGTGGAAATACTCTATCCCTGTCTTCTACCTCTGCTGTTCCTTCTGATCAGCCTGAGTGATAAACGTGAATATACTCTATCTCTGTCTTCTACCTCTGCTGTTCCTTCTGAGCAGGCTGAGTGAGGTGTAGATCAGACACTTGGATATACTCTATCTCTGTCTTCTACCTCTGCTGTTCCTTATGAGCAGCCTGAGTGAGACACGTTGATATACTCTATCTCTGTCTTCTACCTCTGCTGTTCCTTCTGAGCAGGATGAGTGAGACACGTGGATATACTATATCTCTGTCTTATACCTCTGCTGTTCCTTCTAAGCCGGCTGAGTGAGGTGTAGATCAGACACGTGGATATACTCTATCTCTGTCTTCTACCGCTGTTGTTCTTTCTGAGCAGCCTGATTTAGACACGTGGATATACTCTATCTCTGTCTTCTACCTCTGCTGTTCCTTCTGAGCAGGCTGAGTGAGACACGTGGATATACTCTATCTCTGTCTTCTACCTCTGCTGTTCCTTCTGAGCAGGCTGAGTGAGACACGTGGATATACTCTATCTCTGTATTCTACCTCTGCTGTTCCTTCTGAGCAGGCTGAGTGAGACACGTGGATATACTCTATCTCTGTCTTCTACCTCTGCTGTTCCTTTTGAGAAGGCTGAGTGAGGTGTAGATCAGACACGTGGATATACTCTATCTCTGTCTTCTACCTCTGCTGTTGTTTCTCAGCAGGCTGAGTGAGAAATTTCGATATACTCTATCTCTGTATTCTACCTCTGCCGTTCCTTCTGTGCAGGTTGAGTGAGGTGTAGATCAGACACGTGGATATACTCTATCTATGTCTTCTACCTCTGCTGTTCCTTCTGAGCAGGCTGAGTGAGACACGTTGATATACTCTATCTCTGTCTTCTACCTCTGCTGTTCCTTCTGAGCAGGCTGAGTGAGACACGTGGATATACTCTATCTCTGTCTTCTACCTCTGCTGTTTCTTTTGAGAAGGCTGAGTGAGGTGTAGATCAGACACGTGGATATACTCTATCTCTGTCTTCTACCTCTGCTGTTGTTTCTCAGCAGGCAGAGTGAGAGATTTCGATATACTCTATCTCTGTATTCTACCTCTGCCGTTCCTTCTTAGCAGGCTGAGTGATGTGTAGATCAGACACGTGGATATACTCTATCTCTGTATTCTACCTCTGCTGTTCCTTCTGAGCAGGCTGAGTGAGGTGTAGATCAGACACTTGGATATACTCTATCTCTGTCTTCTACCTCTGCTGTTCCTTATGAGCAGCCTGAGTGAGACACGTGGATATACTCTATCTCTGTCTTCTACCTCTGCTGTTCCTTCTGAGCAGGATGAGTGAGACACGTGGATATACTATATCTCTGTCTTCTACCTCTGCTGTTCCTTCTAAGCCGGCTGAGTGAGGTGTAGATCAGACACGTGGATATACTCTATCTCTGTCTTCTACCCCTGTTGTTCTTTCTGAGCAGGCTGAGTGAGACACGTGGATATACTCTATATCTGTCTTATATCTCTGCTGTTCCTTCTGAGCAGGCTGAGTTAGACACGTGGATATACTCTATCTCTGTCTTATACCTCTGCTGTTCCTTCTGGGCAGTCTGAGTGAGGTGTAGATCAGACACGTGGATATACTCTATCTCTGTCTTCTACATCTGCTGTTCCTTCTGAGCAGGCTGAGTGAGACACGTTGATATACTCTATCTCTGTCTTCTAATTCTGCTGTTCCTTTTGAGAAGGCTGAGTGAGGTGTAGATCAGACACGTGGATATACTCTATCTCTGTCTTCTACCTCTGCTGTTGTTTCTCAGCAGGCAGAGTGAGAGATTTCGATATACTCTATCTCTGTATTCTACCTCTGCCGTTCCTTCTTAGCAGGCTGAGTGATGTGTAGATCAGACACGTGGATATACTCTATCTCTGTATTCTACCTCTGCTGTTCCTTCTGAGCAGGCTGAGTGAGGTGTAGATCAGACACTTGGATATACTCTATCTCTGTCTTCTACCTATGCTGTTCCTTATGAGCAGCCTGAGTGAGACACGTGGATATACTCTATCTCTGTCTTCTACCTCTGCTGTTCCTTCTGAGCAGGATGAGTGAGACACGTGGATATACTATATCTCTGTCTTCTACCTCTGCTGTTCCTTCTAAGCCGGCTGAGTGAGGTGTAGATCAGACACGTGGATATACTCTATCTCTGTCTTCTACCCCTGTTGTTCTTTCTGAGCAGGCTGAGTGAGACACGTGGATATACTCTATATCTGTCTTATATCTCTGCTGTTCCTTCTGAGCAGGCTGAGTTAGACACGTGGATATACTCTATCTCTGTCTTATACCTCTGCTGTTCCTTCTGGGCAGTCTGAGTGAGGTGTAGATCAGACACGTGGATATACTCTATCTCTGTCTTCTACATCTGCTGTTCCTTCTGAGCAGGCTGAGTGAGACACGTTGATATACTCTATCTCTGTCTTCTAATTCTGCTGTTCCTTTTGAGAAGGCTGAGTGAGGTGTAGATCAGACACGTGGATATACTCTATCTCTGTCTTCTACCTCTGCTGTTGTTTCTCAGCAGGCTGAGTGAGAGATTTCGATATACTCTATCTCTGTCTTCTACCTCTGCTGTTCCTTCTGAGCAGGCTGAATGAGGTGTAGATCAGACACTTGGATATACTCTATCTCTGTCTTCTACCTCTGCTGTTCCTTATGAGCAGCCTGAGTGAGACACGTGGATATACTCTATCTCTGTCTTCTACCTCTGCTGTTCCTTCTGAGCAGGATGAGTGAGACACGTGGATATACTATATCTCTGTCTTCTACCTCTGCTGTTCCTTCTAAGCCGGCTGAGTGAGGTGTAGATCAGACACGTGGATATACTCTATCTCTGTCTTCTACCCCTGTTGTTCTTTCTGAGCAGCCTGATTTAGACACGTGGATATACTCTATCTCTGTCTTCTACCTCTGCTGTTCCTTCTGAGCAGGCTGAGTTAGACACGTGGATATACTCTATCTCTGTCTTATACCTCTGCTGTTCCTTCTGGGCAGTCTGAGTGAGGTGTAGATCAGACACGTGGATATACTCTATCTCTGTCTTCTACATCTGCTGTTCCTTCTGAGCAGGCTGAGTGAGGTGTAGATCAGACACGTTGATATACTCTATCTCTGTCTTCTACCTCTGCTGTTCCTTCTGAGCAGGCTGAGTGAGACACGTGGATATACTCTATCTCTGTCTTCTACCTCTGCTGTTCCTTTTGAGCAGGCTGAGTGAGGTGTAGATCAGACACGTGGATATACTATATCTCTGTCTTCTACCTCTGCTGTTGTTTCTGAGCAGGCTGAGTGAGATATTTCGATATACTCTATCTCTGTATTCTACCTGTGCTGTTCCTTCTGAGCAGGCTGAGTGAGGTGTAGATCAGACACGTGGATATACTCTATCTCTGTCTTCTACCTCTGCTGTTCCTTCTGAGCAGACTGAGTGTGGTGTAGATCAGACACGTGGATATACTCTATCTCTGTCTTCTACCTCTGCTGTTCCTTCTGAGCAGGCTGAGTGAGACACGTGGATATACTCTATCTCTGTCTTCTACCTCTGCTGTTCCTTCTGAGCAGGCTGAGTGAGGTGTAGATCAGACACTTGGATATACTCTATCTCTGTCTTCTATCTCTGCTGTTCCTTCTGAGCAGGCTGAGTGAGACACGTGGATATACACTATCTCTGTCTTCTACCTCTGCTGTTCCTTTTGAGCAGGCTGAGTGAGGTGTAGATCATACACGTGGATATACTATATCTCTGTCTTCTACCTCTGCTGTTGTTTCTCAGCAGGCTGAGTGAGATATTTCGATATACTCTATCTCTGTATTCTACCTCTGCTGTTCCTTCTGAGCAGGCTGAGTGAGGTGTAGATCAGACACGTGGATATGCTCTATCTCTGTCTTCTACCTCTACTGTTCCTTCTGAGCAGGCTGAGTGAGACACGTGGATATACTCTATCTCTGTCTTCTACATCTGCTGTTCCTTCTGAGCAGGCTGAGTGAGGTGTATATCAGACACTTGGATATACTCTATCTCTGTCTTCAACCTCTGCTGTTCCTTCTAAGCAGCCTGAGTGAGACACGTGGACATACTCTATCTCTGTCTTCTACCTCTGCTGTTCCTTCTGAGCAGGCTGAGTGAGGTGTAGTTCAGACACGTGGATATACTCTATCTCTGTCTTCTACCTCTGCTGTTCCTTCTGAGCAGGCTGAGTGAGACACGTGGATATACTCTATCTCTGTCTTCTACCTCTGCTGTTTCTTCTGAGCAGCCTGAGTGAGACACGTGGATATACTCTATCTTTGTATTCTACCTATGATGTTCCTTCTGAGCAGGATGAGTGAGCCACGTTGATATACTCTATCTCTGTCTTCTACCTCTGCTGTTCCTTCTGAGCGGGCTGGGTGAGGTGTAGTTCAGACACGTGGATATACTCTATCTCTGTATTATACCCCTGTTGTTCTTTCTGAGCAGCCTGATTGAGACACGTGGATATACTCTATCTCTGTCTTCTACCTCTGCTGTTCCTTCTGAGCAGGCTGAGTGAGACACGTGGATATACTCATTATCTGTCTTCTACCTCTGCTGTTCCTTCTGAGCAGGCTGAGTGAGGTGTAGATCAGACACGTGGATATACTCTATCTCTGTCTTCTACCTCTGCTGTTCCTTCTGAGCAGGCTGAGTGAGGTGTAGATCAGACATGTTGATATACTCTATCTCTATCTTCTACCTCTGCTGTTCCTTCTGAGCAGGCTGAGTGAGTTGTATATCAGACTCGTGGATATACTCTATCTCTGTCTTCTACCTCTGCTGTTCCTTCTGAGCAGGCTGAGTGAGACACGTGGATATACTCTATCTCTGTCTTCTACCTCTGCTGTTCATTTTGAGCAGGCTGAGTGAGGTGTAGATCATACACGTGGATATACTCTATCTCTGTCTTCTACCTCTGCTGTTGTTTCTCAGCAGGCTGAGTGAAAGATTTCGATATACTCTATCTCTGTATTCTACCTCTGCTGTTCCTTCTGAGCAGGCTGAGTGAGGTGTAGATCAGACACGTGGATATAATCTATCTCTGTCTTCTACCTCTACTGTTCCTTCTGAGCAGGCTGAGTGAGACACGTGGATATACTATATCTCTGTCTTCTACCTCTCCTGTTCCTTCTGAGCAGGCTGAGTGAGGTGTATATCAGACACTTGGATATACTCTATCTCTGTCTTCTACCTCTGCTGTTCCTTCTGAGCAGCCTGAGTGAAACACGTGGATATACTCTATCTCTGTATTCTACCTCTCCTGTTCCTTCTGGGCAGGCTGAGTGAGGTGTATATCAGACACTTGGATATACTCTATCTCTGTCTTCTACCTCTGCTGTTCCTTCTGAGCAGCCTGAGTCAGACACGTGGATATACTCTATCTCTGTCTTCTACCTCTGCTGTTCCTTCTGAGCAGGATGAGTGAGCCACGTGAATATACTCTATCTCTGTCTTCTACCTCTGCTGTTCCTTCTGAGCAGGTTGAGTGAGGTGTAGATCAGACACGTGGATATACTCTATCTCTGTCTTCTACCTCTGCTGTTCCTTCTGAGCAGGCTTAGTCAGTTGTAGATCAGACACGTGGATATACTCTATCTCGATATTCTACCTCTTCTGTTCCTTCTGAGCAGGCTGAGTGAGGTGTAGATCAGACACGTGGATATACTCTATCTCTGTCTTCTATCTCTGCTGTTCCTTCTGAGCAGGCTGAGTGAGACACGTGGATATACACTATCTCTGTCTTCTACCTCTGCTGTTCCTTTTGAGCAGGCTGAGTGAGGTGTAGATCACACACGTGGATATACTATATCTCTGTCTTCTACCTCTACTGTTCCTTCTGAGCAGGCTGAGTGAGACACGTGGATATACTCTATCTCTGTCTTCTACATCTGCTGTTCCTTCTGAGCAGGCTGAGTGAGGTGTATATCAGACACTTGGATATACTCTATCTCTGTCTTCAACCTCTGCTGTTCCTTCTAAGCAGCCTGAGTGAGACACGTGGATATACTCTATCTCTGTCTTCTACCTCTGCTGTTCCTTCTGAGCAGGCTGAGTGAGGTGTAGTTCAGACACGTGGATATACTCTATCTCTGTCTTCTACCTCTGCTGTTCCTTCTGAGCAGGCTGAGTGAGACACGTGGATATACTCTATCTCTGTCTTCTACCTCTGCTGTTCCTTCTGAGCAGCCTGAGTGAGACACGTGGATATACTCTATCTTTGTATTCTACCTCTGATGTTCCTTCTGAGCAGGATGAGTGAGCCACGTTGATATACTCTATCTCTGTCTTCTACCTCTGCTGTTCCTTCTGAGCGGGCTGGGTGAGGTGTAGTTCAGACACGTGGATATACTCTATCTCTGTATTATACCCCTGTTGTTCTTTCTGAGCAGCCTGATTGAGACACGTGGATATACTCTATCTCTGTCTTCTACCTCTGCTGTTCCTTCTGAGCAGGCTGAGTGAGACACGTGGATTTACTCATTATCTGTCTTCTACCTCTGCTGTTCCTTCTGAGCAGGCTGAGTGAGGTGTAGATCAGACACGTGGATATACTCTATCTCTGTCTTCTACCTCTGCTGTTCCTTCTGAGCAGGCTGAGTGAGGTGTAGATCAGACATGTTGATATACTCTATCTCTATCTTCTACCTCTGCTGTTCCTTCTGAGCAGGCTGAGTGAGGTGTAGATCAGACACGTGGATATAATCTATCTCTGTCTTCTACCTCTACTGTTCCTTCTGAGCAGGCTGAGTGAGACACGTGGATATACTATATCTCTGTCTTCTACCTCTCCTGTTCCTTCTGAGCAGGCTGAGTGAGGTGTATATCAGACACTTGGATATACTCTATCTCTGTCTTCTACCTCTGCTGTTCCTTCTGAGCAGCCTGAGTGAAACACGTGGATATACTCTATCTCTGTATTCTACCTCTGCTGTTCCTTCTGGGCAGGCTGAGTGAGGTGTAGATCAGACACGTGGATATACTCTATTTCTGTTTTGTACCTCTGCTGTTCCTTCTGAGCAGCCTGAGTCAGACACGTGGATATACTCTATCTCTGTCTTCTACCTCTGCTGTTCCTTCTGAGCAGGATGAGTGAGCCACGTGAATATACTCTATCTCTGTCTTCTACCTCTGCTGTTCCTTCTGAGCAGGTTGAGTGAGGTGTAGATCAGACACGTGGATATACTCTATCTCTGTCTTCTACCTCTGCTGTTCCTTCTGAGCAGGCTTAGTCAGTTGTAGATCAGACACGTGGATATACTCTATCTCGATATTCTACCTCTGCTGTTCCTTCTGAGCAGGCTGAGTGAGGTGTAGATCAGACACGTGGATATACTCTATCTCTGTCTTCTACCTCTGCTGTTCCTTCTGAGCAGGCTGAGTGAGGTGTAGATCAGACACGTGGATATACTCTATCTCTGTCTTCTACCTCTGCTGTTCCTTCTGAGCAGCCTAAGTGAGGTGTAGATCAGCCACGTGGATATACTCTATATCTGTCTTCTATCTCTGCTTTTCCTTCTGAGCAGGATGAGTGAGACACGTGGATATACTCTATCTATGTCTTCTACCTCTGCTGTTCCTTCTGAGCAGGCTGAGTGAGTTGTAGATCAGACATGTGGATATACTCTATCTCTGTCTTCTACCTCTGCTGTTCCTTCTGAACAGCCTGAGTGAGACACGTGGATATACTCTATCTCTGTCTTCTACCTCTGCTGTTCCTTCTGAGCAGGATGAGTGAGACACGTGGATATACTCTATCTCTGTCTTCTACCGCTGTTGTTCCTTCTGAGCAGGCTGAGTGAGGTGTAGATCAGACACGTGGATATACTCTATCTCTGTCTTCTACCCCTGTTGTTATATCTGAGCAGCCTGATTGAGACACGTGGATATACTCTATCTCTGTCTTATACCTCTGCTGTTCCTTCTGAGTAGGCTGAGTGAGGTGTAGATCAGACACGTGGATATACTCTATCTCTGTCTACTACCTCTGCTGTTCCTTCTGAGCAGGCTGAGTGAGTTGTAGATCAGACACGTGGATATATTCTATCTGTGTCTTCTACCTCTGCTGTTCCTTCTGAGAAGGCTGAGTGAGGTGTAGATCAGACACGTGGATATACTCTATCTCTGTCTTTTACCTCTGCTGTTCCTTCTGAGCAGCCTGAGTCAGACACGTGGATATACTCTATCTCTGTCTTCTACCTCTGCTGTTCCTTCTGAGCAGGTTGAGTGAGGTGTAGATCAGACACGTGGATATACTCTATCTCTGTCTTCTACCTCTGCTGTTCCTTCTGAGCAGGCTTAGTCAGTTGTAGATCAGACACGTGAATATACTCTATCTCGATATTCTACCTCTGCTGTTCCTTCTGAGCAGGCTGAGTGAGGTGTAGATCAGACACGTGGATATACTCTATCTCTGTCTTCTACCTCTGCTGTTCCTTCTGAGCAGGCTGAGTGAGACACGTGGATATACTCTATCTCTGTCTTCTACCTCTGCTGTTCCTTCTGAGCAGGCTGAGTGAGGTGTAGATCAGACACGTGGATATACTCTATCTCTCTCTTCTACCTCTGCTGTTCCTTCTGAGCAGGCTGAGTGAGGTGTAGGTCAGACACGTGGATATACTCTATCTCTGTCTTCTACCTCTGCTGTTCCTTCTGAGCAGCCTGAGTGAGACACGTGGATATACACTATCTCTGTCTTCTACCTCTGCTGTTCCTTCTGAGCAGGCTGAGTGAGTTGTAGATCAGACACGTTGATATACTCTATCTCTGTCTTCTACCTATGCTGTTCCTTCTGAGCAGGCTGAGCTACAATCGGCATATCCCTACTACTACATATTTAAGATTTGGTCTACAATTGGCATATCCCTACTACTACATATTTAAGATTTGGTCTACAATCGGCATATCCCTACTACTACATATTTAAGATTTGGTCTACAATCGGCATATCCCTACTACTACATATTTAAGATTTGGTCTACAATCGGCATATGCCTACTACTACATATTTAAGATTTGGTCTACAATCGGCATATCCCTACTACTACATATTTAAGATTTGGTCTACAATCGGCATATCCCTACTACTACATATTTAAGATTTGGTCTACAATCGGCATATCCCTACTACTACATATTTAAGATTTGGTCTACAATCGGCATATCCCTACTACTACATATTTAACTCGAGGGCTTGTTCCCACATCAGGTGTTTATTTCTACTGCACACTTCTTTCCGTTTACATATTTAACTCGAGGGCTTGTTCCCACATCAGGTGTTTATTTCTACTGCACACTTCTTTCCCTTTACATATTTAACTCGAGGGCTTGTTCCCACATCAGGTGTTTATTTCTACTGCACACTTCTTTCCCTTTACATAATAATAAATGTGAGTTTGTTTTGTTATCAGATCAAATTGAGTTTTTTAAGATTTGGTCTACAATCGGCATATCTCTACTACTACATATTTAAGATTTGGTCTACAATCGGCATATCCCTACTACTACATATTTAAGATTTGGTCTACAATCTGCATATCCCTACTACTACATATTTAAGATTTGGTCTACAATCGGCATATCCCTACTACTACATATTTAAGATTTGGTCTACAATCGGCATATCCCTACTACTACATATTTAAGATTTGGTCTACAATCGGCATATCCCTACTACTACATATTTAAGACTTGGTCTACAATCGGCATATCCCTACTACTACATATTTAACTCAAGGGCTTGTTCCCACATCAGGTGTTTATTTCTACTGCACACTTCTTTCCCTTTACATATTTAACTCGAGGGCTTGTTCCCACATCAGGTGTTTATTTCTACTGCACACTTCTTTCCCTTTACATAATAATAAATGTGAGTTTGTTTTGTTATCAGATCAAATTGAGTTTTTTAAGATTTGGTCTACAATCGGCATATCCCTACTACTACATATTGAAGATTTGGTCTACAATCGGCATATCCCTACTACTACATATTTAAGATTTGGTCTACAATCGGCATATCCCTACTACTACATATTTAAGATTTGGTCTACAATCGGCATATCCCTACTACTACATATTTAAGATTTGGTCTACAATCGGCATATCCCTACTACTACATATTTAAGATTTGGTCTACAATCGGCATATCCCTACTACTACATATTTAAGATTTGGTCTACAATCGGCATATCCCTACTACTCCCTACTACTACATATTTAAGATTTAGTCTACAATCGGCATATCCCTACTACTACATATTTAAGACTTGGTCTACAATCGGCATATCCCTACTACTACATATTTAAGATTTGGTCTACAATCGGCATATCCCTACTACTACATATTTAAGATTTGGTCTACAATCGGCATATCCCTACTACTACATATTTAAGATTTGGTCTACAATCGGCATATCCCTACTACTACATATTTAAGATTTGGTCTACAATCGGCATATCCCTACTACTACATATTTAAGATTTGGTCTACAATCGGCATATCCCTACTAATACATATTTAAGATTTGGTCTACAATCGGCATATCCCTACTACTACATATTTAAGATTTGGTATACAATCGGCATATCCCTACTACTACATATTTAAGATTTGGTCTACAATCGGCATATCCCTACTACTACATATTTAAGATTTGGTCTACAATCGGCATATTCCTACTACTACATATTTAAGATTTGGTCTACAATCGGCATATCCCTACTACTACATATTTAAGATTTGGTCTACAATCGGCATATCCCTACTACTACATATTTAAGATTTGGTCTACAATCGGCATATCCCTACTACTACATATTTAAGATTTGGTCTACAATCGGCATATCCTGTCACAAAGTATTCAGAAATTTGAGTAATTTATTTTATTTGTATGCATTAATTAGGTACACCCCCATCCAGAAATGATGCTACCCAAGAGTGGCAAAGTATTTGATCTTTTTGTATGTAAATCACCAGTATTTAAATTAGGTTTTGCTTGAGTGCTTTTTCTTAGAAGCTAGGATGCCATGCTCTGTGTACTGGGGCACTACAGAACAAACCTTCATGGTGTGTAGACACACTGCACTATGGATGTGCGCTCCTGTGTGGAGTTGCTGTGTGCTGGTGCTGTATGCACCTAGGGCGTGGCCCATGATTTAAAACGAAAAGCCAGTTTACTACAGAAACTGTAAGTCTTATTTTATATTGTATTAAAATAATTTGATACTAGTATTTTGTTAAATGCAGTTGACTGGTAATTGTGTTTAACCTTTCACTAAAGGGCTTTTACCCTGTGGGGAACTTCATGAGGTCCGGTCCTTAGTGGACCACTCGAGCCCAAAGGCAATCCTGTGTGGATGGGCACGTGCAGCTTTTCCTGTGTGGATGGGCTTACGCAGCTGTTCCTGTGTGGAACGACGTCATTTTGTGATGTCCGAGGCCCCTGTGGGACTCCGTACCTACCTGAGCTGGGCCAAGCTGACCTGTATACATGCCGAGAGGTAGCGCTTTATGACCTACGGTACATGTACATATATTGCGCCTGTCTAGTCTGGAGCCGGACGACCGTCCCTTCAATTTGGACCAGGGATATGTGATAGCCACATACAAGACCTGTAACTAATCTTGTGGACAAATTGCGCCTGGCCACACGGCCGAACTGTTTTGGTTAGTTCTGTACTGTATTTGTATATCAGGGTCATGACTGCTACAGGATGAGCTCAATAATCTTTGAAATTAAATTTGTGTAAGTAATTGGATGTTTAATAATAAATATTTGTAAGGTGAATAATTAATTAGATGTATTGGAATTATATTGCATATCTATTTTCAACTATTTTCGCTGTCCTGAGTTTTATTTTCTGACTTGTTGTTTTATCAATATTTTGCACTGTCGTCCTCCATGGGAAGAACGGACCCGTGGTGTGACATATCCCTACTACTACATATTTAACTCGAGGGCTTGTTCCCACATCAGGTGTTTATTTATACCGCACACTTCTTTCCCTTTACATAATAATAAATGTGAGTTTGTTTTGTTATCAGATCAAATTGAGTTTTTTAAGATTTGGTCTACAATCGGCATATCCCTACTACTACATATTTAAGATTTGGTCTACAATCGGCATATCTCTACTACTACATATTTAAGATTTGGTCTACAATCGGCATATCCCTACTACTACATATTTAAGATTTGGTCTACAATCGGCATATCCCTACTACTACATATTTAAGATTTGGTCTACAATCGGCATATCCCTACTACTACATATTTAAGATTTGGTATACAATCGGCATATCCCTACTACTACATATTTAAGATTTGGTCTACAATCGGCATATCCCTACTACTACATATTTAAGATTTGGTCTACAATCGGCATATCCCTACTACTACATATTTAAGATTTGGTCTACAATCGGCATATCCCTACTACTACATATTTAAGATGTGGTCTACAATCGGCATATCCCTACTACTACATATTTAAGATTTGGTCTACAATCGGCATATCCCTACTACTACATAGTTAAGATTTGGTCTACAATCGGCATATCCCTACTACTACATATTTAAGATTTGGTCTACAATCGGCATATCCCTACTACTACATATTTAAGATTTGGTCTACAATCGGCATATCCCTACTACTACATATTTAAGATTTGGTCTACAATCGGCATATCCCTACTACTACATATTTAAGATTTGGTCTACAATCGGCATATCCCTACTACTACATATTTAAGATTTGGTCTACAATCGGCATATCCCTACTACTACATATTTAAGATTTGGTCTACAATCGGCATATCCCTACTACTACATATTTAAGATTTGGTCTACAATCGGCATATCCCTACTACTACATATTTAAGATTTGGTCTACAATCGGCATATCCCTACTACTACATAATTAAGATTTGGTCTACAATCGGTATATCCCTACTACTACATATTTAAGATTTGGTCTACAATCGGCATATCCCTACTACTACATATTTAAGATTTGGTCTACAATCGGCATATCCCTACTACTACATATTTAAGATTTGGTCTACAATCGGCATATCCCTACTACTACATATTTAAGATTTGGTCTACAATCGGCATATCCCTACTACTACATATTTAAGATTTGGTTTACAATCGGCATATCCCTACTACTACATATTTAAGATTTGGTCTACAATCGGCATATCCCTACTACTACATATTTAAGATTTGGTCTACAATCGGCATATCCCTACTACTCCCTACTACTACATATTTAAGATTTAGTCTACAATCGGCATATCCCTACTACTACATATTTAAGACTTGGTCTACAATCGGCATATCCCTACTACTACATATTTAAGATTTGGTCTACAATCGGCATATCCCTACTACTACATATTTAAGATTTGGTCTACAATCGGCATATCCCTACTACTACATATTTAAGATTTGGTCTACAATCGGCATATCCCTACTACTACATATTTAAGATTTGGTCTACAATCGGCATATCCCTACTACTACATATTTAAGATTTGGTCTACAATCGGCATATCCCTACTAATACATATTTAAGATTTGGTCTACAATCGGCATATCCCTACTACTACATATTTAAGATTTGGTATACAATCGGCATATCCCTACTACTACATATTTAAGATTTGGTCTACAATCGGCATATCCCTACTACTACATATTTAAGATTTGGTCTACAATCGGCATATTCCTACTACTACATATTTAAGATTTGGTCTACAATCGGCATATCCCTACTACTACATATTTAAGATTTGGTCTACAATCGGCATATCCCTACTACTACATATTTAAGATTTGGTCTACAATCGGCATATCCCTACTACTACATATTTAAGATTTGGTCTACAATCGGCATATCCTGTCACAAAGTATTCAGAAATTTGAGTAATTTATTTTATTTGTATGCATTAATTAGGTACACCCCCATCCAGAAATGATGCTACCCAAGAGTGGCAAAGTATTTGATCTTTTTGTATGTAAATCACCAGTATTTAAATTAGGTTTTGCTTGAGTGCTTTTTCTTAGAAGCTAGGATGCCATGCTCTGTGTACTGGGGCACTACAGAACAAACCTTCATGGTGTGTAGACACACTGCACTATGGATGTGCGCTCCTGTGTGGAGTTGCTGTGTGCTGGTGCTGTATGCACCTAGGGCGTGGCCCATGATTTAAAACGAAAAGCCAGTTTACTACAGAAACTGTAAGTCTTATTTTATATTGTATTAAAATAATTTGATACTAGTATTTTGTTAAATGCAGTTGACTGGTAATTGTGTTTAACCTTTCACTAAAGGGCTTTTACCCTGTGGGGAACTTCATGAGGTCCGGTCCTTAGTGGACCACTCGAGCCCAAAGGCAATCCTGTGTGGATGGGCACGTGCAGCTTTTCCTGTGTGGATGGGCTTACGCAGCTGTTCCTTTGTGGAACGACGTCATTTTGTGATGTCCGAGGCCCCTGTGGGACTCCGTACCTACCTGAGCTGGGCCAAGCTGACCTGTATACATGCCGAGAGGTAGCGCTTTATGACCTACGGTACATGTACATATATTGCGCCTGTCTAGTCTGGAGCCGGACGACCGTCCCTTCAATTTGGACCAGGGATATGTGATAGCCACATACAAGACCTGTAACTAATCTTGTGGACAAATTGCGCCTGGCCACACGGCCGAACTGTTTTGGTTAGTTCTGTACTGTATTTGTATATCAGGGTCATGACTGCTACAGGATGAGCTCAATAATCTTTGAAATTAAATTTGTGTAAGTAGTTGGATGTTTAATAATAAATATTTGTAAGGTGAATAATTAATTAGATGTATTGGAATTATATTGCATATCTATTTTCAACTATTTTCGCTGTCCTGAGTTTTATTTTCTGACTTGTTGTTTTATCAATATTTTGCACTGTCGTCCTCCATGGGAAGAACGGACCCGTGGTGTGACAAATGGGGGCTTGTCCGGGAACGAAGTAAAACATGCTTTGTTTTTGACAGTGCAATTAATTGGTTAGAATTAACGGGCAGTAAAGTCTAACCAGGATAATACACTTGTAAGGTGAATAGGTTTAAAACGAGTACAGAGACTCTGTTCAGGGGTTATTGATAGGGTCTGTCTCTAATTGAAACCTAGGTTCCCATCCCTTTGCTTCCCTTGTAGTGTGATTGCGCTAAATTGTTGATGTTTTTCAACTATGAGGACAATTGTTCCTATTATCACCTGTGTGATTAAGTTTTTTGTGTAACGTAGACATTCTCATTCGAAATTGTCCATTGGCATTCTGCATTCAATGATCATTGCGTTAGGGTCGAAACGTGAACGCTGTGCGAGTACACGGAAAATAGTAAGTAGATGCGTAGCCCAATGCTTAATTCATTGTTACCGATGAGTAAGTTGTATGTTTTTGTATTTGTTTTCATCCTGATAAGACCAAGTATGGAGTTTGAAACTTTTCTTAAGTTAGGAAGAGAAGTTGGTCTGGAAGGAGCAGAGTTGATTAAGTTTGTTGGTGAGCGAGAGCAACTGCATGACAAGAAACAGCAGGAACAGTACCAGAGAGAGGAACGCAGGATTGAACGTGATGAAAGGCAAAAGGTAAGAGTGCATGAGCAGGAAATTAAGGAATATGAACTGCGAATAGCACAGGAACGTGCTAGCCTTGACCCTGGAGCTTCAAGCACATTCAGATACCCTCGTAGCTCTGTGAAAACCCCAAAACTTCCTTGTTTTAATGAGCAAACAGACGATATGGATGCCTACCTCAGAAGATTTGAACAGTTTGCTGAGCTGAACAACTGGCCAGAAGATGAATGGGGCCTTTCAATAAGTGCTCTTCTTAAAGGTAAAGCTTTAGAAGTGTTTTCTCGGTTACCAGTAGACAAAGCTAAGAAATTCTCTGAAATTAAAACTGCACTTTTAAATAGATTCAGGCTGACAGAGGAAGGATTTAGGCTGAAGTTTAGAACGTCCAAGCGGGAAACAGGTGAACAATACGCCCAGTTTGCAGACCGGTTAAAAGGATATGTGGAAAGATGGGTAGAGTTGGGGAAAACTGAGAAATCATATTACAAGGTTGTAGATCTATTTGTTTCAGAGCAGATAGTGGAGGTAGCAGACAAGGACCTTGCACTATACGTGAAAGAGCGGAAACCGAAAGACCTTGCCGAGCTGACTAACATCGCTGACCACTATATGGAGGCTCACGATTGGCTGAAGAAGACCGATGTGGTGAGACCAAAATTACGCCCACCGAAATACCAATCTCCGACTGCAGGTAAGAGTTACGGTCAAAATAATCCATTAAGTTCACAGGAAAACTCGCGTACAAACAGAAAGTGTTACAAATGTGGCAAAACTGGACACATTGCTCAATACTGTAGAACAAATGCCAATAATTTCCAACAGTCCAATAAGTTCAACAAAGTTGCAGGTTTAAAGGTGGAAGCTAGATACAATGGACCATCCCAGACTGGAGCGACACGCTTGAACATGGAGACGAAGTCTACTGGAGATGTCGAGATGAGGGATGCACCACAGACTAGGGACAAGGCATTTCCCTTCATCAGCGCTGCATGTACTATCGAACCATCTATGCCAGTAAGGAAAGGAGTCGTTGGTGAGTTACCAGTAACAGTTCTTAGAGACACAGGGTGTAGCACCGTTGTGGTCCGCAGAGATATTGTCGGTGATGACCAACTAACAGGTCACATTCAACCATGTATCCTGTTGGATGGAACGGTCCGACGAGCACCAGTGGCCCGCATAGTTGTGAATACTCCGTTTTTCAATGGGCACGTCGAAGCATTATGCATGGATAATCCGTTGTATGATTTAATTATTGGAAATGTCACAGGAGCAAGAGACCCACATAGTCCAGATGAGTCTTGGCAACTTCCAGGAACCCAATTAGCGACAAAGGAGACATCGTTGACCATAGCAGATGAGAAACCAGGTGGTGCAGTAGAAACACGTGGTATGAAGGTCAGGAAAGATAGGGCTTTCCAACCACTACTGGTGGTGAAGACTGATGGGGAGACAGTGTCCAAAGAGAATATTGTGTTGGCGCAACAACAGGACCCTACTCTGGCTAAATTGTGGAAGCATTTTGAAGACCAAGACCCACTACGCGTGTCAGGTAAGGCAAATGTATCAAAATACGTTGAGCGTAGAGGTCTGCTGTACAGGGAGTTTCAGTCGCCCAAAGTTGACAAAGGGAGAATCATTAAGCAGTTGGTTGTTCCTCAAAAGTACAGGAATAAGGTTTTGAAGCTTGCTCATGATTCACCACTAGCCGGTCACCTTGGTATTAAAAAGATGACTGACAAGTTATGTTTGAGTTTCTATTGGCCAGGTGTTTCTGGGGATGTGCAGAGATACTGCAGGTCGTGCGACATCTGCCAGCGGACGGTGTCTAAAGGACGAGTGGGAAAGGTGACACTAGGACAGATGCCTCTAATTGATACTCCCTTCAAGCGCATAGCCGTTGACCTAGTGGGACCCATACATCCGATAACTGATCGAGGTAACAGGTATATATTGGTAGTTATAGACTACGCAACGCGTTACCCCGAGGCTGTCGCTCTTCCTCGCATCGAATCTGAGAGAGTTGCCGAAGCCCTGCTTGAAGTTTATTCACGGTTGGGTATTCCCCAGGAAGTATTGACAGATATGGGAAGTCAGTTTACATCAGAGGTAATGAGAGAAGTTGGAAGACTACTGACGATTAAACAGCTCACTACGACTCCATATCATCATATTTGTAATGGCTTGGTTGAGCGGTTTAATGCTACCCTGAAGAAAATGTTGCGACGAATGTGTGCAGAAAGGCCAACAGATTGGGACAGGTTTCTCCCGGCTCTCTTGTTTGCTTACCGTGAGGCTCCACAAGAAAGCTTGGGATTTTCTCCCTTTGAGCTGATGTATGGAAGGTCGGTGAGAGGGCCTCTTTCCATCCTTAAAGAAATATGGTCACAGGAAGGGGTGGATGAGAACATCAAAACCACCTATCAATATGTTGTCGATCTGCGAGAGCGATTACAGTCAACGTGTGAGCTAGCACGAGATGAGTTGGAGAAATCATCCAAACGGTACCGGAAGTACTACAATGCCAAGGCCAGTGACAGGAAATTCAGAGTCGGAGACAGAGTTCTTATTCTCAGACCAACAGATCACAACAAGCTGTTAATGCAGTGGGCGGGTCCATACCCAGTGGTTAGGCAGGTGGCGAAGCATGACTACGTGATCCAGATGGGTGACAAACAACGGACCTACCATGCTAACCTCCTGAAGCTGTATGTGGAACGAGGTAAGTCTAATGAAGTTACCCCAGTACAGGCATTGGATATGGCTGGAGTTGGGTTGGTTGTGGAAGATGTACATGATGAAGATGGTTTGGATGAAGTTGTTCTTCCACCTATAGAGGCAAAGGAAGGCATAAGGGATGTCCATCTTGGAGATAACTTGGATGACACGCAGAGGGTTGATGTTAGTGAAATTCTGCAGAAGTACGAGCAGGTGTTAAAAGATATGCCAGGTAAGACCAACCTCATTGAGCATACAATCCATCTCACCACGGATCATCCTATAAGATCTAAACCATACCCTACACCCCAGGCAACACGAGAAGTAATCAAGAAAGAGATTGACTCTATGCTGAGGTTAGGTGTCATTGAGCACTCAGAGTCGCCATATGCTTCTCCCATTGTGCTGGTAAGAAAACCTGATGGTTCTAATCGTTTCTGCATTGATTACAGGAAGATAAACATCATCACCGTATTTGATCCTGAACCGATTCCCAACGCAGACGATCTGATGACAAGACTTGGAAAAGGAATTTATTTTTCTAAGCTTGATTTGTCCAAAGGATATTGGCAAGTACCAATTGCAGAAGCTGACAGAAAGAAAACGGCATTCGTGACAGCGGAGGGGTTATTTCAGTTCAAAGTATTACCATTTGGCCTGGTAAATGCTCCGGCACTGTTTTCTAGGATGATGAGAAAATTGTTAGAAAACCAAGAACATGTCATTAACTATATTGATGATATCTTAGTATACACAGATACTTGGAATGAACATCTGCAAGTACTGGAGGAAGTGTTGCAAAGATTGCAAAAATCAGGGTTGACAGCACGTCCGTCCAAATGCTTCATAGGCTGCACGTCCCTTGAATTTTTAGGTCATGTGGTTGGAGACGGAGTGATTAAACCACGACCAGGTAAAATAGAACAGATAGTCCAAGCAGCCAGGCCGGTAAGTAAGAAAGAAGTGAGATCCTTCATAGGATTACTGAGTTTCTATCGAAAATTTGTGCCAAATTTTGCCGCCATAGCCGCCCCGTTGACCGACTTGACAAGAAAAGGTGCAGCAAACATTGTGAAATGGGGAGCATCACAAGAGCAAGCTTTCAGAACTTTGAAAGCGCGCCTAGAGTCGGAACCCATCTTGACTCTCCCAGATCCCGATAAAACCTATATTTTAGCTGCAGACGCTTCAGATGTAGGGATAGGAGCAGTACTGATGCAAGAGCGTGATGGCATAAAGCACCCAGTAAGCTATGCGAGTAGAAAGTTGCTGCCGCGCGAATGTGCATACTCGACAATCGAACGAGAATGTCTCGCGCTTGTTTGGGCGATCTCCAAATTTTACATATATCTATATGGCAGAGAATTTATATTAGAGACTGATCACCACCCATTGTCATACCTAACTAAGGCCAAGGTTAACAACAATCGTGTAATGAGATGCGCCCTTGGGTTGCAACCATACAGATTTGTTATTAAAGCTATTCGAGGTTCACAGAATGTAGGCCCAGACTTTCTCAGTAGATGCACGTTGTAAACATATAAATTTTGTAAATTACTGATTTTCAGAAATGATGATCAATAATATGTATCATCTTAAGTTGGGGGCTGTTGTCACAAAGTATTCAGAAATTTGAGTAATTTATTTTATTTGTATGCATTAATTAGGTACACCCCCATCCAGAAATGATGCTACCCAAGAGTGGCAAAGTATTTGATCTTTTTGTATGTAAATCACCAGTATTTAAATTAGGTTTTGCTTGAGTGCTTTTTCTTAGAAGCTAGGATGCCATGCTCTGTGTACTGGGGCACTACAGAACAAACCTTCATGGTGTGTAGACACACTGCACTATGGATGTGCGCTCCTGTGTGGAGTTGCTGTGTGCTGGTGCTGTATGCACCTAGGGCGTGGCCCATGATTTAAAACGAAAAGCCAGTTTACTACAGAAACTGTAAGTCTTATTTTATATTGTATTAAAATAATTTGATACTAGTATTTTGTTAAATGCAGTTGACTGGTAATTGTGTTTAACCTTTCACTAAAGGGCTTTTACCCTGTGGGGAACTTCATGAGGTCCGGTCCTTAGTGGACCACTCGAGCCCAAAGGCAATCCTGTGTGGATGGGCACGTGCAGCTTTTCCTGTGTGGATGGGCTTACGCAGCTGTTCCTGTGTGGAACGACGTCATTTTGTGATGTCCGAGGCCCCTGTGGGACTCCGTACCTACCTTAGCTGGGCCAAGCTGACCTGTATACATGCCGAGAGGTAGCGCTTTATGACCTACGGTACATGTACATATATTGCGCCTGTCTAGTCTGGAGCCGGACGACCGTCCCTTCAATTTGGACCAGGGATATGTGATAGCCACATACAAGACCTGTAACTAATCTTGTGGACAAATTGCGCCTGGCCACACGGCCGAACTGTTTTGGTTAGTTCTGTACTGTATTTGTATATCAGGGTCATGACTGCTACAGGATGAGCTCAATAATCTTTGAAATTAAATTTGTGTAAGTAATTGGATGTTTAATAATAAATATTTGTAAGGTGAATAATTAATTAGATGTATTGGAATTATATTGCATATCTATTTTCAACTATTTTCGCTGTCCTGAGTTTTATTTTCTGACTTGTTGTTTTATCAATATTTTGCACTGTCGTCCTCCATGGGAAGAACGGACCCGTGGTGTGACATATCCCTACTACTACATATTTAACTCGAGGGCTTGTTCCCACATCAGGTGTTTATTTATACCGCACACTTCTTTCCCTTTACATAATAATAAATGTGAGTTTGTTTTGTTATCAGATCAAATTGAGTTTTTTAAGATTTGGTCTACAATCGGCATATCCCTACTACTACATATTTAAGATTTGGTCTACAATCGGCATATCTCTACTACTACATATTTAAGATTTGGTCTACAATCGGCATATCCCTACTACTACATATTTAAGATTTGGTCTACAATCGGCATATCCCTACTACTACATATTTAAGATTTGGTCTACAATCGGCATATCCCTACTACTACATATTTAAGATTTGGTATACAATCGGCATATCCCTACTACTACATATTTAAGATTTGGTCTACAATCGGCATATCCCTACTACTACATATTTAAGATTTGGTCTACAATCGGCATATCCCTACTACTACATATTTAAGATTTGGTCTACAATCGGCATATCCCTACTACTACATATTTAAGATGTGGTCTACAATCGGCATATCCCTACTACTACATATTTAAGATTTGGTCTACAATCGGCATATCCCTACTACTACATAGTTAAGATTTGGTCTACAATCGGCATATCCCTACTACTACATATTTAACTCGAGGGCTTGTTCCCACATCAGGTGTTTATTTCTACTGCACACTTCTTTGCCTTTACATATTTAACTCGAGGGCTTGTTCCCACATCAGGTGTTTATTTCTACTGCACACTTCTTTCCCTTTACATAATAATAAATGTGAGTTTGTTTTGTTATCAGATCAAATTGAGTTTTTTAAGATTTGGTCTACAATCGGCATATCCCTACTACTACATATTTAAGATTTGGTCTACAATCGGCATATCCCTACTACTACATATTTAAGATTTGGTCTACAATCGGCATATCCCTACTACTACATATTTAAGATTTGGTCTACAATCGGCATATTCCTACTACTACATATTTAAGATTTGGTCTACAATCGGCATATCCCTACTACTACATATTTAAGATTTGGTCTACAATCGGCATATCCCTACTACTACATATTTAAGATTTGGTCTACAATCGGCATATCCCTACTACTACATATTTAAGATTTGGTCTACAATCGGCATATCCCTACTACTACATATTTAACTCGAGGGCTTGTTCCCACATCAGGTGTTTATTTATACTGCACACTTCTTTCCCTTTACATAATAATAAATGTGAGTTTGTTTTGTTATCAGATCAAATTGAGTTTTGTAAGATTTGGTCTACAATCGGCATATCCCTACTACTACATATTTAAGATTTGGTCTACAATCGGCATATCTCTACTACTACATATTTAAGATTTGGTCTACAATCCGCATATCCCTACTACTACATATTTAAGATTTGGTCTACAATCGGCATATCCCTACTACTACATATTTAAGATTTGGTCTACAATCGGCATATCCCTACTACTACATATTTAAGATTTGGTCTACAATCGGCATATCCCTACTACTACATATTTAAGATTTGGTCTACAATCGGCATATCCCTACTACTACATATTTAACTCGAGGGCTTGTTCCCACATCAGGTGTGTATTTCTACTGCACACTTCTTTCCCTTAACATAATAATAAATGTGAGTTTGTTTTGTTATCAGATCAAATTGAGTTTTGTAAGATTTGGTCTACAATCGGCATATCCCTACTACTACATATTTAACTCGAGGGCTTATTCCCACATCAGGTGTTTATTTCTACTGCACACTTCTTTCCCTTTACATAATAATAAATGTGAGTTTGTTTTGTTATCAGATCAAATTGAGTTTTTTTAAGATTTGGTCTACAATCGGCATATCCCTACTACTACATATTTAAGATTTGGTCTACAATCGGCATATCCCTACTACTACATATTTAAGATTTGGTCTACAATCGGCATATCCCTACTACTACATATTTAAGATTTGGTCTACAATCGGCATATTCCTACTACTACATATTTAAGATTTGGTCTACAATCCGCATATCCCTACTACTACATATTTAAGATTTGGTCTACAATCGGCATATCCCTACTACTACATATTTAAGATTTGGTCTACAATCGGCATATCCCTACTACTACATATTTAAGATTTGGTCTACAATCGGCATATCCCTACTACTACATATTTAAGATTTGGTCTACAATCGGCATATCCCTACTACTACATATTTAACTCGAGGGCTTGTTCCCACATCAGGTGTGTATTTCTACTGCACACTTCTTTCCCTTTACATAATAATAAATGTGAGTTTGTTTTGTTATCAGATCAAATTGAGTTTTGTAAGATTTGGTCTACAATCGGCATATCCCTACTACTACATATTTAACTCGAGGGCTTATTCCCACATCAGGTGTTTATTTCTACTGCACACTTCTTTCCCTTTACATAATAATAAATGTGAGTTTGTTTTGTTATCAGATCAAATTGAGTTTTTTAAGATTTGGTCTACAATCGGCATATCCCTACTACTACATATTTAAGATTTGGTCTACAATCGGCATATCCCTACTACTACATATTTAAGATTTGGTCTACAATCGGCATATCCCTACTACTAAATATTTAAGATTTGGTCTACAATCGGCATATCCCTACTACTACATATTTAAGATTTGGTCTACAATCGGCATATCCCTACTACTACATATTTAAGATTTGGTCTACAATCGGCATATCCCTACTACTACATATTTAAGATTTGGTCTACAATCGGCATATCCCTACTACTACATATTTAAGATTTGGTCTACAATCGGCATATCCCTACTACTACATATTTAAGATTTGGTCTACAATCGGCATATCCCTACTACTACATATTTAAGATTTGGTCTACAATCGGCATATCCCTACTACTACATATTTAAGATTTGGTCTACAATCGGCATATCCCTACTACTACATATTTAAGATTTGGTCTACAATCGGCATATCCCTACTACTACATATTTAAGATTTGGTCTACAATCGGCATATCCCTACTACTACATATTTAAGATTTGGTCTACAATCGGCATATCCCTACTACTACATATTTAAGATTTGGTATACAATCGGCATATCCCTACTACTACATATTTAAGATTTGGTCTACAATCGGCATATCCCTACTACTACATATTTAAGATTTGGTCTACAATCGGCATATCCCTACTACTACATATTTAAGATTTGGTCTACAATCGGCATATTCCTACTACTACATATTTAAGATTTGGTCTACAATCGGCATATTCCTACTACTACATATTTAAGATTTGGTCTACAATCCGCATATCCCTACTACTACATATTTAAGATTTGGTCTACAATCGGCATATCCCTACTACTACATATTTAAGATTTGGTCTACAATCGGCATATCCCTACTACTACATATTTAAGATTTGGTCTACAATCGGCATATCCCTACTACTACATATTTAAGATTTGGTCTACAATCGGCATATCCCTACTACTACATATTTAACTCGAGGGCTTGTTCCCACATCAGGTGTGTATTTCTACTGCACACTTCTTTCCCTTTACATAATAATAAATGTGAGTTTGTTTTGTTATCAGATCAAATTGAGTTTTGTAAGATGTGGTCTACAATCGGCATATCCCTACTACTACATATTTAACTCGAGGGCTTATTCCCACATCAGGTGTTTATTTCTACTGCACACTTCTTTCCCTTTACATAATAATAAATGTGAGTTTGTTTTGTTATCAGATCAAATTGAGTTTTTTAAGATTTGGTCTACAATCGGCATATCCCTACTACTACATATTTAAGATTTGGTCTACAATCGGCATATCCCTACTACTACATATTTAAGATTTGGTCTACAATCGGCATATCCCTACTACTACATATTTAAGATTTGGTCTACAATCGGCATATCCCTACTACTACATATTTAAGATTTGGTCTACAATCGGCATATTCCTACTACTACATATTTAAGATTTGGTCTACAATCCGCATATCCCTACTACTACATATTTAAGATTTGGTCTACAATCGGCATATCCCTACTACTACATATTTAAGATTTGGTCTACAATCGGCATATCCCTACTACTACATATTTAAGATTTGGTCTACAATCGGCATATCCCTACTACTACATATTTAAGATTTGGTCTACAATCGGCATATCCCTACTACTACATATTTAACTCGAGGGCTTGTTCCCACATCAGGTGTGTATTTCTACTGCACACTTCTTTCCCTTTACATAATAATAAATGTGAGTTTGTTTTGTTATCAGATCAAATTGAGTTTTGTAAGATTTGGTCTACAATCGGCATATCCCTACTACTACATATTTAACTCGAGGGCTTATTCCCACATCAGGTGTTTATTTCTACTGCACACTTCTTTCCCTTTACATAATAATAAATGTGAGTTTGTTTTGTTATCAGATCAAATTAAGTTTTTTAAGATTTGGTCTACAATCGGCATATCCCTACTACTACATATTTAAGATTTGGTCTACAATCGGCATATCCCTACTACTACATATTTAAGATTTGGTCTACAATCGGCATATCCCTACTACTACATATTTAAGATTTGGTCTACAATCGGCATATCCCTACTACTACATATTTAAGATTTGGTCTACAATCGGCATATCCCTACTACTACATATTTAAGATTTGGTCTACAATCGGCATATCCCTACTACTACATATTTAAGATTTGGTCTACAATCGGCATATCCCTACTACTACATATTTAAGATTTGGTCTACAATCGGCATATCCCTACTACTACATATTTAAGATTTGGTCTACAATCGGCATATCCCTACTACTACATATTTAAGATTTGGTCTACAATCGGCATATCCCTACTACTACATATTTAAGATTTGGTCTACAATCGGCATATCCCTACTACTACATATTTAAGATTTGGTCTACAATCGGCATATCCCTAATACTACATATTTAAGATTTGGTCTACAATCGGCATATCCCTACTACTACATATTTAAGATTTGGTCTACAATCGGCATATCCCTACTACTACATATTTAAGATTTGGTCTACAATCGGCATATCCCTACTACTACATATTTAAGATTTGGTCTACAATCGGCATATTCCTACTACTACATATTTAAGATTTGGTCTACAATCCGCATATCCCTACTACTACATATTTAAGATTTGGTCTACAATCGGCATATCCCTACTACTACATATTTAAGATTTGGTCTACAATCGGCATATCCCTACTACTACATATTTAAGATTTGGTCTACAATCGGCATATCCCTACTACTACATATTTAAGATTTGGTCTACAATCGGCATATCCCTACTACTACATATTTAACTCGAGGGCTTGTTCCCACATCAGGTGTGTATTTCTACTGCACACTTCTTTCCCTTTACATAATAATAAATGTGAGTTTGTTTTGTTATCAGATCAAATTGAGTTTTGTAAGATTTGGTATACAATCGGCATATCCCTACTACTACATATTTAACTCGAGGGCTTATTCCCACATCAGGTGTTTATTTCTACTGCACACTTCTTTCCCTTTACATAATAATAAATGTGAGTTTGTTTTGTTATCAGATCAAATTGAGTTTTTTAAGATTTGGTCTACAATCGGCATATCCCTACTACTACATATTTAAGATTTGGTCTACAATCGGCATATCCCTACTACTACATATTTAAGATTTGGTCTACAATCGGCATATCCCTACTACTAAATATTTAAGATTTGGTCTACAATCGGCATATCCCTACTACTACATATTTAACTCGAGGGCTTGTTCCCACATCAGATGTTTATTTATAATGCACACTTCTTTCCCTTTACATATTTAACTCGAGGGCTTGTTCACACATCAGGTGTTTATTTCTACTGCACAATTCTTTCCCTTTACATAATAATAAATGTGAGTTTGTTTTGTTATCAGATCAAATTGAGTTTTTTAAGATTTGGTCTACAATCGGCATATCCCTACTACTACTACATATTTAAGATTTGGTCTACAATCGGCATATCCCTACTACTACATATTTAAGATTTGGTCTACAATCGGCATATCCCTACTACTAAATATTTAAGATTTGGTCTACAATCGGCATATCCCTACTACTACATATTTAAGATTTGGTCTACAATCGGCATATCCCTACTACTACATATTTAAGATTTGGTCTACAATCGGCATATCCCTACTACTACATATTTAAGATTTGGTCTACAATCGGCATATCCCTACTACTACATATTTAAGATTTGGTCTACAATCGGCATATCCCTACTACTACATATTTAAGATTTGGTCTACAATCGGCATATCCCTACTACTACATATTTAAGATTTGGTCTACAATCGGCATATCCCTACTACTACATATTTAAGATTTGGTCTACAATCGGCATATCCCTACTACTACATATTTAAGATTTGGTCTACAATCGGCATATACCTACTACTACATATTTAAGATTTGGTCTACAATCGGCATATCCCTACTACTACATATTTAAGATTTGGTCTACAATCGGCATATCCCTACTACTACATATTTAACTCGAGGGCTTGTTCCCACATCAGGTGTTTATTTCTACTGCACACTTATTTCCCTTTACATATTTAACTCGAGGGCTTGTTCCCACATCAGGTGTTTATTTCTACTGCACACTTATTTCCCTTTACATAATAATAAATGTGAGTTTGTTTTGTTATCAGATCAAATTGAGTTTTTTAAGATTTGGTCTACAATCGGCATATCCCTACTACTACATATTTCAGATTTGGTCTACAATCGGCATATCCCTACTACTACAAATTTAAGATTTGGTCTACAATCGGCATATCCCTACTACTACATATTTAACTCGAGGGCTTGTTCCCACATCAGGTGTTTATTTCTACTGCACACTTCTTTCCCTTTACATAATAATAAATGTGAGTTTGTTTTGTTATCAGATCAAATTGATTTTTGTTAAGATTTGGTCTACAATCGGCATATCCCTACTACTACATATTTAAGATTTGGTCTACAATCGGCATATCCCTACTACTACATATTTAAGATTTGGTCTACAATCGGCATATCCCTACTACTACATATTTAAGATTTGGTCTACAATCGGCATATCCCTACTACTACATATTTAAGATTTGGTCTACAATCGGCATATCCCTACTACTACATATTTAAGATTTGGTCTACAATCGGCATATCCCTAATACTACATATTTAAGATTTGGTCTACAATCGGCATATCCCTACTACTACATATTTAAGATTTGGTCTACAATCGGCATATCCCTACTACTACATATTTAAGATTTGGTCTACAATCGGCATATCCCTACTACTACATATTTAAGATTTGGTCTACAATCGGCATATTCCTACTACTACATATTTAAGATTTGGTCTACAATCCGCATATCCCTACTACTACATATTTAAGATTTGGTCTACAATCGGCATATCCCTACTACTACATATTTAAGATTTGGTCTACAATCGGCATATCCCTACTACTACATATTTAAGATTTGGTCTACAATCGGCATATCCCTACTACTACATATTTAAGATTTGGTCTACAATCGGCATATCCCTACTACTACATATTTAACTCGAGGGCTTGTTCCCACATCAGGTGTGTATTTCTACTGCACACTTCTTTCCCTTTACATAATAATAAATGTGAGTTTGTTTTGTTATCAGATCAAATTGAGTTTTGTAAGATTTGGTATACAATCGGCATATCCCTACTACTACATATTTAACTCGAGGGCTTATTCCCACATCAGGTGTTTATTTCTACTGCACACTTCTTTCCCTTTACATAATAATAAATGTGAGTTTGTTTTGTTATCAGATCAAATTGAGTTTTTTAAGATTTGGTCTACAATCGGCATATCCCTACTACTACATATTTAAGATTTGGTCTATAATCGGCATATCCCTACTACTACATATTTAAGATTTGGTCTACAATCGGCATATCCCTACTACTAAATATTTAAGATTTGGTCTACAATCGGCATATCCCTACTACTACATATTTAACTCGAGGGCTTGTTCCCACATCAGATGTTTATTTATAATGCACACTTCTTTCCCTTTACATATTTAACTCGAGGGCTTGTTCACACATCAGGTGTTTATTTCTACTGCACAATTCTTTCCCTTTACATAATAATAAATGTGAGTTTGTTTTGTTATCAGATCAAATTGAGTTTTTTAAGATTTGGTCTACAATCGGCATATCCCTACTACTACTACATATTTAAGATTTGGTCTACAATCGGCATATCCCTACTACTACATATTTAAGATTTGGTCTACAATCGGCATATCCCTACTACTAAATATTTAAGATTTGGTCTACAATCGGCATATCCCTACTACTACATATTTAAGATTTGGTCTACAATCGGCATATCCCTACTACTACATGTTTAAGATTTGTCTACAATCGGCATATCCCTACTACTACATATTTAAGATTTGGTCTACAATCGGCATATCCCTACTACTACATATTTAAGATTTGGTCTACAATCGGCATATCCCTACTACTACATATTTAAGATTTGGTCTATAATCGGCATATCCCTACTACTACATATTTAAGATTTGGTCTACAATCGGCATATACCTACTACTACATATTTAAGATTTGGTCTCCATCGGCATATCCCTACTACTACATATTTAAGATTTGGTCTACAATCGGCATATCCCTACTACTACATATTTAAGATTTGGTCTACAATCGGCATATCCCTACTACTACATATTTAACTCGAGGGCTTGTTCCCACATCAGGTGTTTATTTCTACTGCGCACTTCTTTCCCTTTACATAATAATAAATGTGAGTTTGTTTTGTTATCAGATCAAATTGAGTTTTTTAAGATTTGGTCTACAATCGGCATATCCCTACTACTACATATTTAAGATTTGGTCTACAATCGGCATATCCCTACTACTACTACATATTTAAGATTTGGTCTACATTCGGCATATCCCTACTACTACATATTTAAGATTTGGTCTACAATCGGCATATCCCTACTACTACATATTTAAGATTTGGTCTACAATCGGCATATCCCTACTACTACATATTTAACTCGAGGGCTTGTTCCCACATCAGGTGTTTATTTCTACTGCACACTTCTTTCCCTTTACATAATAATAAATGTGAGTTTGTTTTGTTATCAGATCAAATTGATTTTTGTTAAGATTTGGTCTACAATCGGCATATCCCTACTACTACATATTTAAGATTTGGTCTACAATCGGCATATCCCTACTACTACATATTTAAGATTTGGTCTACAATCGGCATATCCCTACTACTACATATTTAAGATTTGGTCTACAATCGGCATATCCCTACTACTACATATTTAAGATTTGGTCTACAATCGGCATATCCCTACTACTACATATTTAAGATTTGGTCTACAATCGGCATATCCCTACTACTACATATTTAAGATTTGGTATACAATCGGCATATCCCTACTACTACATATTTAACTCGAGGGCTTGTTCCCACATCTGGTGTTTATTTCTACTACACACTTCTTTCCCTTTACATATTTAACTCGAGGGCTTGTTCCCACATCAGGTGTTTATTTCTACTGCACACTTCTTTCCCTTTACATAATAATACATGTGAGTTTGTTTTGTTATCAGATCAAATTGAGTTTTTTAAGATTTGGTCTACAATCGGCATATCCCTACTACTACATATTTAAGATTTGGTCTACAATCGGCATATCCCTACTACTACATATTTAAGATTTGGTCTACAATCGGCATATCCCTACTACTACATATTTAAGATTTGGTCTACAATCGGCATATCCCTACTACTACATATTTAAGATTTGGTCTACAATCGGCATATCCCTACTACTACATATTTAAGATTTGGTCTACAATCGGCATATCCCTACTACTACATATTTAAGATTTGGTCTACAATCGGCATATCCCTACTACTACATATTTAAGATTTGGTCTACAATCGGCATATCCCTACTACTACATATTTAAGATTTGGTCTACAATCGGCATATCCCTACTACTACATATTTAAGATTTGGTCTACAATCGGCATATCCCTACTACTACATATTAACTCGAGGGCTTGTTCCCACATCAGGTGTTTATTTCTACTACACACTTCTTTCCCTCTACATATTTAACTCGAGGGCTTGTTCCCACATCAGGTGTTTATTTCTACTGCACACTTCTTTCCCTTTACATAATAATACATGTGAGTTTGTTTTGTTATCAGATCAAATTGAGTTTTTTAAGATTTGGTCTACAATCGGCATATCCCTACTACTACATATTTAAGATTTGGTATACAATCGGCATATCCCTACTACTACATATTTAACTCGAGGGCTTGTTCCCACATCAGGTGTTTATTTCTACTACACACTTCTTTCCCTTTACATATTTAACTCGAGGGCTTGTTCCCACATCAGGTGTTTATTTCTACTGCACACTTCTTTCCCTTTACATAATAATACATGTGAGTTTGTTTTGTTATCAGATCAAATTGAGTTTTTTAAGATTTGGTCTACAATCGGCATATCCCTACTACTACATATTTAAGATTTGGTCTACAATCGGCATATCCCTACTACTACATATTTAAGATTTGGTCTACAATCGGCATATCCCTACTACTACATATTTAAGATTTGGTCTACAATCGGCATATCCCTACTACTACATATTTAAGATTTGGTCTACAATCGGCATATCCCTACTACTACATATTTAAGATTTGGTCTACAATCGGCATATCCCTACTACTACATATTTAAGATTTGGTCTACAATCGGCATATCCCTACTACTACTACATATTTAAGATTTGGTCTACAATCGGCATATCCCTACTACTACATATTTAAGATTTGGTCTACAATCGGCATATCCCTACTACTACATATTTAACTCGAGGGCTTGTTCCCACATCAGGTGTTTATTCATACTGCACACTTCTTTCCCTTTACATATTTAACTCGAGGGCTTGTTCCCACATCAGGTGTTTATTTCTACTGCACACTTCTTTCCCTTTACATAATAATAAATGTGAGTTTGTTTTGTTATCAGATCAAATTGAGTTTTGTTAAGATTTGGTCTACAATCGGCATATCCCTACTACTACATATTTAAGATTTGGTCTACAATCGGCATATCCCTACTACTACATATTTAAGATTTGGTCTACAATCGGCATATCCCTACTACTACATATTTAAGATTTGGTCTACAATCGGCATATCCCTACTACTACATATTTAAGATTTGGTCTACAATCGGCATATCCCTACTACTACATATTTAAGATTTGGTCTACAATCGGCATATCCCTACTACTACATATTTAAGATTTGGTCTACAATCGGCATATCCCTACTACTACATATTTAAGATTTTGTATACAATCGGCATATCCCTACTACTACATATTTAACTCGAGGGCTTGTTCCCACATCTGGTGTTTATTTCTACTACACACTTCTTTCCCTTTACATATTTAACTCGAGGGCTTGTTCCCACATCAGGTGTTTATTTCTACTGCACACTTCTTTCCCTTTACATAATAATACATGTGAGTTTGTTTTGTTATCAGATCAAATTGAGTTTTTTAAGATTTGGTCTACAATCGGCATATCCCTACTACTACATATTTAAGATTTGGTCTACAATCGGCATATCCCTACTACTACATATTTAAGATTTGGTCTACAATCGGCATATCCCTACTACTACATATTTAAGATTTGGTCTACAATCGGCATATCCCTACTACTACATATTTAAGATTTGGTCTACAATCGGCATATCCCTACTACTACTACATATTTAAGATTTGGTCTACAATCGGCATATCCCTACTACTACATATTTAAGATTTGGTCTACAATCGGCATATCCCTACTACTACATATTTAACTCGAGGGCTTGTTCCCACATCAGGTGTTTATTCATACTGCACACTTCTTTCCCTTTACATATTTAACTCGAGGGCTTGTTCCCACATCAGGTGTTTATTTCTACTGCACACTTCTTTCCCTTTACATAATAATAAATGTGAGTTTGTTTTGTTATCAGATCAAATTGAGTTTTGTTAAGATTTGGTCTACAATCGGCATATCCCTACTACTACATATTTAAGATTTGGTCTACAATCGGCATATCCCTACTACTACATATTTATGATTTGGTCTACAATCGGCATATCCCTACTACTACATATTTAAGATTTGGTCTACAATCGGCATATCCCTACTACTACATATTTAAGATTTGGTCTACAATCGGCATATCCCTACTACTACATATTTAAGATTTGGTCTACAATCGGCATATCCCTACTACTACATATTTAAGATTTGGTCTACAATCGGCATATCCCTACTACTACATATTTAAGATTTGGTATACAATCGGCATATCCCTACTACTACATATTTAACTCGAGGGCTTGTTCCCACATCTGGTGTTTATTTCTACTACACACTTCTTTCCCTTTACATATTTAACTCGAGGGCTTGTTCCCACATCAGGTGTTTATTTCTACTGCACACTTCTTTCCCTTTACATAATAATACATGTGAGTTTGTTTTGTTATCAGATCAAATTGAGTTTTTTTAAGATTTGGTCTACAATCGGCATATCCCTACTACTACATATTTAAGATTTGGTCTACAATCGGCATATCCCTACTACTACATATTTAAGATTTGGTCTACAATCGGCATATCCCTACTACTACATATTTAAGATTTGGTCTACAATCGGCATATCCCTACTACTACATATTTAAGATTTGGTCTACAATCGGCATATCCCTACTACTACATATTTAAGATTTGGTCTACAATCGGCATATCCCTACTACTACATATTTAAGATTTGGTCTACAATCGGCATATCCCTACTACTACATATTTAAGATTTGGTCTACAATCGGCATATCCCTACTACTACATATTTAAGATTTGGTCTACAATCGGCATATCCCTACTACTACTACATATTTAAGATTTGGTCTACAATCGGCATATCCCTACTACTACATATTTAAGATTTGGTCTACAATCGGCATATCCTTACTACTACATATTTAAGATTTGGTCTACAATCGGCATATCCCTACTACTACATATATAAGATTTGGTCTACAATCGGCATATCCCTACTACTACATATTTAAGATTTGGTCTACAATCGGCATATCCCTACTACTACATATTTAACTCGAGGGCTTGTTCCCACATCAGGTGTTTATTTCTACTGCACACTTCTTTCCCTTTACATAATAAAAAATGTGAGTTTGTTTTGTTATCAGATCAAATTGAGTTTTTTAAGATTTGGTCTACAATCGGCATATCCCTACTACTACATATTTAAGATTTGGTCTACAATCGGCATATCCCTACTACTACATATTTAAGATTTGGTCTACAATCGGCATATCCCTACAACTACATATTTAAGATTTGGTCTACAATCGGCATATCCCTACTACTACATATTTAAGATTTGGTCTACAATCGGCATATCCCTACTACTACATATTTAAGATTTGGTATACAATCGGCATATCCCTACTACTACATATTTAACTCGAGGGCTTGTTCCCACATCAGGTGTTTATTTCTACTACACACTTCTTTCCCTTTACATATTTAACTCGAGGGCTTGTTCCCACATCAGGTGTTTATTTCTACTGCACACTTCTTTCCCTTTACATAATAATACATGTGAGTTTGTTTTGTTATCAGATCAAATTGAGTTTTTTAAGATTTGGTCTACAATCGGCATATCCCTACTACTACATATTTAAGATTTGGTCTACAATCGGCATATCCCTACTACTACATATTTAAGATTTGGTCTACAATCGGCATATCCCTACTACTACATATTTAAGATTTGGTCTACAATCGGCATATCCCTACTACTACATATTTAAGATTTGGTCTACAATCGGCATATCCCTACTACTACATATTTAAGATTTGGTCTACAATCGGCATATCCCTACTACTACATATTTAAGATTTGGTCTACAATCGGCATATCCCTACTACTACATATTTAAGATTTGGTCTACAATCGGCATATCCCTACTACTACTACATATTTAAGATTTGGTCTACAATCGGCATATCCCTACTACTACATATTTAAGATTTGGTCTACAATCGGCATATCCCTACTACTACATATATAAGATTTGGTCTACAATCGGCATATCCCTACTACTACATATTTAAGATTTGGTCTACAATCGGCATATCCCTACTACTACATATTTAACTCGAGGGCTTGTTCCCACATCAGGTGTTTATTCATACTGCACACTTCTTTCCCTTTACATATTTAACTCGAGGGCTTGTTCCCACATCAGGTGTTTATTTCTACTGCACACTTCTTTCCCTTTACATAATAATAAATGTGAGTTTGTTTTGTTATCAGATCAAATTGAGTTTTTTAAGATTTGGTCTACAATCGGCATATCCCTACTACTACATATTTAAGATTTGGTCTACAATCGGCATATCCCTACTACTACATATTTAAGATTTGGTCTACAATCGGCATATCCCTACTACTACATATTTAAGATTTGGTCTACAATCGGCATATCCCTACTACTACATATTTAAGATTTGGTCTACAATCGGCATATCCCTACTACTACATATTTAAGATTTGGTCTACAATCGGCATATCCCTACTACTACATATTTAAGATTTGGTCTACAATCGGCATATCCCTACTACTACATATTTAAGATTTGGTCTACAATCGGCATATCCCTACTACTACATATTTAAGATTTGGTCTACAATCGGCATATCCCTGCTACTACATATTTAAGATTTGGTCTACAATCGGCATATCCCTACTACTACATATTTAACTCGAGGGCTTGTTCCCACATCAGGTGTTTATTTCTACTGCACACTTCTTTCCCTTTACATATTTAACTCGAGGGCTTGTTCCCACACCAGGTGTTTATTTCTACTGCACAATTCTTTCCCTTTACATAATAAAAAATGTGAGTTTGTTTTGTTATCAGATCAAATTGAGTTTTTTTAAGATTTGGTCTACAATCGGCATATCCCTACTACTACATATTTAAGATTTGGTCTACAATCGGCATATCCCTACTACTACATATTTAAGATTTGGTCTACAATCGGCATATCCCTACTACTACATATTTAAGATTTGGTCTACAATCGGCATATCCCTACTACTACATATTTAAGATTTGGTCTACAATCGGCATATCCCTACTACTACATATTTAAGATTTGGTCTACAATCGGCATATCCCTACTACTACATATTTAAGATTTGGTCTACAATCGGCATATCCCTACTACTACATATTTAAGATTTGGTCTACAATCGGCATATCCCTACTACTACATATTTAAGATTTGGTCTACAATCGGCATATCCCTACTACTACATATTTAAGATTTGGTCTACAATCGGCATATCCCTACTACTACATATTTAAGATTTGGTCTACAATCGGCATATCCCTACTACTACATATTTAAGATTTGTCTACAATCGGCATATCCCTACTACTACATATTTAACTCGAGGGCTTGTTCCCACATCAGGTGTTTATTTCTACTGCACACTTCTTTCCCTTTACATATTCAACTCGAGGGCTTGTTCCCACATCAGGTGTTTATTTCTACTGCACACTTCTTTCCCTTTACATAATAATCAATGTGAGTTTGTTTTGTTATCAGATCAAATTGAGTTGTTTAAGATTTGGTCTACAATCGGCATATCCCTACTACTACATATTTAAGATTTGGTCTACAATCGGCATATCCCTACTACTACATATTTAAGATTTGGTCTACAATCGGCATATCCCTACTACTACATATTTAAGATTTGGTCTACAATCGGCATATCCCTACTACTACATATTTAAGATTTGGTCTACAATCGGCATATCCCTACTACTACATATTTAAGATTTGGTCTACAATCGGCATATCCCTACTACTACATATTTAAGATTTGGTCTACAATCGGCATATCCCTACTACTACATATTTAAGATTTGGTCTACAATCGGCATATCCCTACTACTACATATTTAAGATTTGGTCTACAATCGGCATATCCCTACTACTACATATTTAAGATTTGGTCTACAATCGGCATATCCCTACTACTACATATTTAAGATTTGGTCTACAATCGGCATATCCCTACTACTACATATTTAAGATTTGGTCTACAATCGGCATATCCCTACTACTACATATTTAAGATTTGGTCTACAATCGGCATATCCCTACTACTACATATTTAAGATTTGGTCTACAATCGGCATATCCCTACTACTACATATTTAAGATTTGGTCTACAATCGGCATATCCCTACTACTACATATTTAAGATTTGGTCTACAATCGGCATATCCCTACTACTACATATTTAAGATTTGGTCTACAATCGGCATATCCCTACTACTACATATTTAAGATTTGGTCTACAATCGGCATATCCCTACTACTACATATTTAAGATTTGGTCTACAATCGGCATATCCCTACTACTACATATTTAAGATTTGGTCTACAATCGGCATATCCCTACTACTACATATTTAAGATTTGGTCTACAATCGGCATATCCCTACTACTACATATTTAAGATTTGGTCTACAATCGGCATATCCCTACTACTACATATTTAAGATTTGGTCTACAATCGGCATATCCCTACTACTACTACATATTTAAGATTTGGTCTACAATCGGCATATCCCTACTACTACATATTTAAGATTTGGTCTACAATCGGCATATCCCTACTACTACATATTTAAGATTTGGTCTACAATCGGCATATCCCTACTACTACATATTTAAGATTTGGTCTACAATCGGCATATCCCTACTACTACATATTTAAGATTTGGTCTACAATCGGCATATCCCTACTACTACATATTTAAGATTTGGTCTACAATCGGCATATCCCTACTACTACATATTTAAGATTTGGTCTACAATCGGCATATCCCTACTACTACATATTTAAGATTTGGTCTACAATCGGCATATCCCTACTACTACATATTTAAGATTTGGTCTACAATCGGCATATCCCTACTACTACTACATATTTAAGATTTGGTCTACAATCGGCATATCCCTACTACTACATATTTAAGATTTGGTCTACAATCGGCATATCCCTACTACTACATATTTAAGATTTGGTCTACAATCGGCATATCCCTACTACTACATATTTAAGATTTGGTCTACAATCGGCATATCCCTACTACTACATATTTAAGATTTGGTCTACAATCGGCATATCCCTACTACTACATATTTAAGATTTGGTCTACAATCGGCATATCCCTGCTACTACATATTTACGATTTGGTCTACAATCGGCATATCCCTACTACTACATATTTAAGATTTGGTCTACAATCGGCATATCCCTACTACTACATATTTAAGATTTGGTCTACAATCGGCATATCCCTACTACTACATATTTAAGATTTGGTCTACAATCGGCATATCCCTACTACTACATATTTAAGATTTGGTATACAATCGGCATATCCCAACTACTACATATTTAAGATTTGGTCTACAATCGGCATATCCCTACTACTACATATTTAAGATTTGGTCTACAATCGGCATATCCCTACTACTACATATTTAAGATTTGGTCTACAATCGGCATATCCCTACTACTACATATTTAAGATTTGGTCTACAATCGGCATATCCCTACTACTACATATTTAAGATTTGGTCTACAATCGGCATATCCCTACTACTACATATTTAAGATTTGGTCTACAATCGGCATATCCCTACTACTACTACATATTTAAGATTTGGTCTACAATCGGCATATCCCTACTACTACATATTTAAGATTTGGTCTACAATCGGCATATCCCTACTACTACATATTTAAGATTTGGTCTACAATCGGCATATCCCTACTACTACATATTTAAGATTTGGTCTACAATCGGCATATCCCTACTACTACATATTTAAGATTTGGTCTACAATCGGCATATCCCTACTACTACATATTTAAGATTTGGTCTACAATCGGCATATCCCTACTACTACATATTTAAGATTTGGTCTACAATCGGCATATCCCTACTACTACATATTTAAGATTTGGTCTACAATCGGCATATCCCTACTACTACATATTTACGATTTGGTCTACAATCGGCATATCCCTACTACTACATATTTAAGATTTGGTCTACAATCGGCATATCCCTACTACTACATATTTAAGATTTGGTCTACAATCGGCATATCCCTACTACTACATATTTAAGATTTGGTCTACAATCGGCATATCCCTACTACTACATATTTAAGATTTGGTATACAATCGGCATATCCCAACTACTACATATTTAAGATTTGGTCTACAATCGGCATATCCCTACTACTACTACATATTTAAGATTTGGTCTACAATCGGCATATCCCTACTACTACATATTTAAGATTTGGTCTACAATCGGCATATCCCTACTACTACATATTTAAGATTTGGTCTACAATCGGCATATCCCTACTTCTACATATTTAAGATTTGGTCTACAATCGGCATATCCCTACTACTACATATTTACGATTTGGTCTACAATCGGCATATCCCTACTACTACATATTTAAGATTTGGTGGTCTACAATCGGCATATCCCTACTACTACATATTTAAGATTTGGTCTACAATCGGCATATCCCTACTACTACATATTTAAGATTTGGTCTACAATCGGCATATCCCTACTACTACATATTTAAGATTTGGTCTACAATCGGCATATCCCTACTACTACATATTTAAGATTTGGTCTACAATCGGCATATCCCTACTACTACATATTTAAGATTTGGTCTACAATCGGCATATCCCTACTACTACATATTTAAGATTTGGTCTACAATCGGCATATCCCTACTACTACATATTTAAGATTTGGTCTACAATCGGCATATCCCTACTACTACATATTTAAGATTTGGTCTACAATCGGCATATCCCTACTACTACATATTTAAGATTTGGTCTACAATCGGCATATCCCTACTACTACATATTTAAGATTTGGTCTACAATCGGCATATCCCTACTACTACATATTTAAGATTTGGTCTACAATCGGCATATCCCTACTACTACATATTTAAGATTTGGTCTACAATCGGCATATCCCTACTACTACATATTTAAGATTTGGTCTACAATCGGCATATCCCTACTACTACATATTTAAGATTTGGTCTACAATCGGCATATCCCTACTACTACATATTTAAGATTTGGTCTACAATCGGCATATCCCTACTACTACATATTTAAGATTTGGTCTACAATCGGCATATCCCTACTACTACATATTTAAGATTTGGTCTACAATCGGCATATCCCTACTACTACATATTTAAGATTTGGTCTACAATCGGCATATCCCTACTACTACATATTTAAGATTTGGTCTACAATCGGCATATCCCTACTACTACATATTTAAGATTTGGTCTACAATCGGCATATCCCTACTACTACATATTTAAGATTTGGTCTACAATCGGCATATCCCTACTACTACATATTTAAGATTTGGTCTACAATCGGCATATCCCTACTACTACATATTTAAGATTTGGTCTACAATCGGCATATCCCTACTACTACATATTTAAGATTTGGTCTACAATCGGCATATCCCTACTACTACATATTTAAGATTTGGTCTACAATCGGCATATCCCTACTACTACATATTTAAGATTTGGTCTACAATCGGCATATCCCTACTACTACATATTTAAGATTTGGTCTACAATCGGCATATCCCTACTACTACATATTTAAGATTTGGTCTACAATCGGCATATCCCTACTACTACATATTTAAGATTTGGTCTACAATCGGCATATCCCTACTACTACATATTTAAGATTTGGTCTACAATCGGCATATCCCTACTACTACATATTTAAGATTTGGTCTACAATCGGCATATCCCTACTACTACATATTTAAGATTTGGTCTACAATCGGCATATCCCTACTACTACATATTTAAGATTTGGTCTACAATCGGCATATCCCTACTACTACATATTTAAGATTTGGTCTACAATCGGCATATCCCTACTACTACACATATTTAAGATTTGGTCTACAATCGGCATATCCCTACTACTACATATTTAAGATTTGGTCTACAATCGGCATATCCCTACTACTACATATTTAAGATTTGGTCTACAATCGGCATATCCCTACTACTACATATTTAAGATTTGGTCTACAATCGGCATATCCCTACTACTACATATTTAAGATTTGGTCTACAATCGGCATATCCCTACTACTACATATTTAAGATTTGGTCTACAATCGGCATATCCCTACTACTACATATTTAAGATTTGGTCTACAATCGGCATATCCCTACTACTACATATTTAAGATTTGGTCTACAATCGGCATATCCCTACTACTACATATTTAAGATTTGGTCTACAATCGGCATATCCCTACTACTACATATTTAAGATTTGGTCTACAATCGGCATATCCCTACTACTACATATTTAAGATTTGGTCTACAATCGGCATATCCCTACTACTACATATTTAAGATTTGGTCTACAATCGGCATATCCCTACTACTACATATTTAAGATTTGGTCTACAATCGGCATATCCCTACTACTACATATTTAAGATTTGGTCTACAATCGGCATATCCCTACTACTACATATTTAAGATTTGGTCTACAATCGGCATATCCCTACTACTACATATTTAAGATTTGGTCTACAATCGGCATATCCCTACTACTACATATTTAAGATTTGGTCTACAATCGGCATATCCCTACTACTACATATTTAAGATTTGGTCTACAATCGGCATATCCCTACTACTACATATTTAAGATTTGGTCTACAATCGGCATATCCCTACTACTACATATTTAAGATTTGGTCTACAATCGGCATATCCCTACTACTACATATTTAAGATTTGGTCTACAATCGGCATATCCCTACTACTACATATTTAAGATTTGGTCTACAATCGGCATATCCCTACTACTACATATTTAAGATTTGGTCTACAATCGGCATATCCCTACTACTACATATTTAAGATTTGGTCTACAATCGGCATATCCCTACTACTACATATTTAAGATTTGGTCTACAATCGGCATATCCCTACTACTACATATTTAAGATTTGGTCTACAATCGGCATATCCCTACTACTACATATTTAAGATTTGGTCTACAATCGGCATATCCCTACTACTACATATTTAAGATTTGGTCTACAATCGGCATATCCCTACTACTACATATTTAAGATTTGGTCTACAATCGGCATATCCCTACTACTACATATTTAAGATTTGGTCTACAATCGGCATATCCCTACTACTACATATTTAAGATTTGGTCTACAATCGGCATATCCCTACTACTACATATTTAAGATTTGGTCTACAATCGGCATATCCCTACTACTACATATTTAAGATTTGGTCTACAATCGGCATATCCCTACTACTACATATTTAAGATTTGGTCTACAATCGGCATATCCCTACTACTACATATTTAAGATTTGGTCTACAATCGGCATATCCCTACTACTACATATTTAAGATTTGGTCTACAATCGGCATATCCCTACTACTACATATTTAAGATTTGGTCTACAATCGGCATATCCCTACTACTACATATTTAAGATTTGGTCTACAATCGGCATATCCCTACTACTACATATTTAAGATTTGGTCTACAATCGGCATATCCCTACTACTACATATTTAAGATTTGGTCTACAATCGGCATATCCCTACTACTACATATTTAAGATTTGGTCTACAATCGGCATATCCCTACTACTACATATTTAAGATTTGGTCTACAATCGGCATATCCCTACTACTACATATTTAAGATTTGGTCTACAATCGGCATATCCCTACTACTACATATTTAAGATTTGGTCTACAATCGGCATATCCCTACTACTACATATTTAAGATTTGGTCTACAATCGGCATATCCCTACTACTACATATTTAAGATTTGGTCTACAATCGGCATATCCCTACTACTACATATTTAAGATTTGGTCTACAATCGGCATATCCCTACTACTACATATTTAAGATTTGGTCTACAATCGGCATATCCCTACTACTACATATTTAAGATTTGGTCTACAATCGGCATATCCCTACTACTACATATTTAAGATTTGGTCTACAATCGGCATATCCCTACTACTACATATTTAAGATTTGGTCTACAATCGGCATATCCCTACTACTACATATTTAAGATTTGGTCTACAATCGGCATATCCCTACTACTACATATTTAAGATTTGGTCTACAATCGGCATATCCCTACTACTACATATTTAAGATTTGGTCTACAATCGGCATATCCCTACTACTACATATTTAAGATTTGGTCTACAATCGGCATATCCCTACTACTACATATTTAAGATTTGGTCTACAATCGGCATATCCCTACTACTACATATTTAAGATTTGGTCTACAATCGGCATATCCCTACTACTACATATTTAAGATTTGGTCTACAATCGGCATATCCCTACTACTACATATTTAAGATTTGGTCTACAATCGGCATATCCCTACTACTACATATTTAAGATTTGGTCTACAATCGGCATATCCCTACTACTACATATTTAAGATTTGGTCTACAATCGGCATATCCCTACTACTACATATTTAAGATTTGGTCTACAATCGGCATATCCCTACTACTACATATTTAAGATTTGGTCTACAATCGGCATATCCCTACTACTACATATTTAAGATTTGGTCTACAATCGGCATATCCCTACTACTACATATTTAAGATTTGGTCTACAATCGGCATATCCCTACTACTACATATTTAAGATTTGGTCTACAATCGGCATATCCCTACTACTACATATTTAAGATTTGGGTCTACAATCGGCATATCCCTACTACTACATATTTAAGATTTGGTCTACAATCGGCATATCCCTACTACTACATATTTAAGATTTGGTCTACAATCGGCATATCCCTACTACTACATATTTAAGATTTGGTCTACAATCGGCATATCCCTACTACTACATATTTAAGATTTGGTCTACAATCGGCATATCCCTACTACTACATATTTAAGATTTGGTCTACAATCGGCATATCCCTACTACTACATATTTAAGATTTGGTCTACAATCGGCATATCCCTAACTACATATTTAAGATTTGGTCTACAATCGGCATATCCCTACTACTACATATTTAAGATTTGGTCTACAATCGGCATATCCCTACTACTACATATTTAAGATTTGGTCTACAATCGGCATATCCCTACTACTACATATTTAAGATTTGGTCTACAATCGGCATATCCCTACTACTACATATTTAAGATTTGGTCTACAATCGGCATATCCCTACTACTACATATTTAAGATTTGGTCTACAATCGGCATATCCCTACTACTACATATTTAAGATTTGGTCTACAATCGGCATATCCCTACTACTACATATTTAAGATTTGGTCTACAATCGGCATATCCCTACTACTACATATTTAAGATTTGGTCTACAATCGGCATATCCCTACTACTACATATTTAAGATTTGGTCTACAATCGGCATATCCCTACTACTACATATTTAAGATTTGGTCTACAATCGGCATATCCCTACTACTACATATTTAAGATTTGGTCTACAATCGGCATATCCCTACTACTACATATTTAAGATTTGGTCTACAATCGGCATATCCCTACTACTACATATTTAAGATTTGGTCTACAATCGGCATATCCCTACTACTACATATTTAAGATTTGGTCTACAATCGGCATATCCCTACTACTACATATTTAAGATTTGGTCTACAATCGGCATATCCCTACTACTACATATTTAAGATTTGGTCTACAATCGGCATATCCCTACTACTACATATTTAAGATTTGGTCTACAATCGGCATATCCCTACTACTACATATTTAAGATTTGGTCTACAATCGGCATATCCCTACTACTACATATTTAAGATTTGGTCTACAATCGGCATATCCCTACTACTACATATTTAAGATTTGGTCTACAATCGGCATATCCCTACTACTACATATTTAAGATTTGGTCTACAATCGGCATATCCCTACTACTACATATTTAAGATTTGGTCTACAATCGGCATATCCCTACTACTACATATTTAAGATTTGGTCTACAATCGGCATATCCCTACTACTACATATTTAAGATTTGGTCTACAATCGGCATATCCCTACTACTACATATTTAAGATTTGGTCTACAATCGGCATATCCCTACTACTACATATTTAAGATTTGGTCTACAATCGGCATATCCCTACTACTACATATTTAAGATTTGGTCTACAATCGGCATATCCCTACTACTACATATTTAAGATTTGGTCTACAATCGGCATATCCCTACTACTACATATTTAAGATTTGGTCTACAATCGGCATATCCCTACTACTACATATTTAAGATTTGGTCTACAATCGGCATATCCCTACTACTACATATTTAAGATTTGGTCTACAATCGGCATATCCCTACTACTACATATTTAAGATTTGGTCTACAATCGGCATATCCCTACTACTACATATTTAAGATTTGGTCTACAATCGGCATATCCCTACTACTACATATTTAAGATTTGGTCTACAATCGGCATATCCCTACTACTACATATTTAAGATTTGGTCTACAATCGGCATATCCCTACTACTACATATTTAAGATTTGGTCTACAATCGGCATATCCCTACTACTACATATTTAAGATTTGGTCTACAATCGGCATATCCCTACTACTACATATTTAAGATTTGGTCTACAATCGGCATATCCCTACTACTACATATTTAAGATTTGGTCTACAATCGGCATATCCCTACTACTACATATTTAAGATTTGGTCTACAATCGGCATATCCCTACTACTACATATTTAAGATTTGGTCTACAATCGGCATATCCCTACTACTACATATTTAAGATTTGGTCTACAATCGGCATATCCCTACTACTACATATTTAAGATTTGGTCTACAATCGGCATATCCCTACTACTACATATTTAAGATTTGGTCTACAATCGGCATATCCCTACTACTACATATTTAAGATTTGGTCTACAATCGGCATATCCCTACTACTACATATTTAAGATTTGGTCTACAATCGGCATATCCCTACTACTACATATTTAAGATTTGGTCTACAATCGGCATATCCCTACTACTACATATTTAAGATTTGGTCTACAATCGGCATATCCCTACTACTACATATTTAAGATTTGGTCTACAATCGGCATATCCCTACTACTACATATTTAAGATTTGGTCTACAATCGGCATATCCCTACTACTACATATTTAAGATTTGGTCTACAATCGGCATATCCCTACTACTACATATTTAAGATTTGGTCTACAATCGGCATATCCCTACTACTACATATTTAAGATTTGGTCTACAATCGGCATATCCCTACTACTACATATTTAAGATTTGGTCTACAATCGGCATATCCCTACTACTACATATTTAAGATTTGGTCTACAATCGGCATATCCCTACTACTACATATTTAAGATTTGGTCTACAATCGGCATATCCCTACTACTACATATTTAAGATTTGGTCTACAATCGGCATATCCCTACTACTACATATTTAAGATTTGGTCTACAATCGGCATATCCCTACTACTACATATTTAAGATTTGGTCTACAATCGGCATATCCCTACTACTACATATTTAAGATTTGGTCTACAATCGGCATATCCCTACTACTACATATTTAAGATTTGGTCTACAATCGGCATATCCCTACTACTACATATTTAAGATTTGGTCTACAATCGGCATATCCCTACTACTACATATTTAAGATTTGGTCTACAATCGGCATATCCCTACTACTACATATTTAAGATTTGGTCTACAATCGGCATATCCCTACTACTACATATTTAAGATTTGGTCTACAATCGGCATATCCCTACTACTACATATTTAAGATTTGGTCTACAATCGGCATATCCCTACTACTACATATTTAAGATTTGGTCTACAATCGGCATATCCCTACTACTACATATTTAAGATTTGGTCTACAATCGGCATATCCCTACTACTACATATTTAAGATTTGGTCTACAATCGGCATATCCCTACTACTACATATTTAAGATTTGGTCTACAATCGGCATATCCCTACTACTACATATTTAAGATTTGGTCTACAATCGGCATATCCCTACTACTACATATTTAAGATTTGGTCTACAATCGGCATATCCCTACTACTACATATTTAAGATTTGGTCTACAATCGGCATATCCCTACTACTACATATTTAAGATTTGGTCTACAATCGGCATATCCCTACTACTACATATTTAAGATTTGGTATACAATCGGCATATCCCTACTACTACATATTTAAGATTTTGTCTACAATCGGCATATCCCTACTACTACATATTTAAGATTTGGTCTACAATCGGCATATCCCTACTACTACATATTTAAGATTTGGTCTACAATCGGCATATCCCTACTACTACATATTTAACTCGAGGGCTTGTTCCCACATCAGGTGTTTATTTCTACTGCACACTTCTTTCCCTTTACATATTTAACTCGAGGGCTTGTTCCCACATCAGGTGTTTATTTCTACTGCACACTTCTTTCCCTTTACATAATAATACATGTGAGTTTGTTTTGTTATCAGATCAAATTGAGTTTGTTAAGATTTGGTCTACAATCGGCATATCCCTACTACTACATATTTAAGATTTGGTCTACCATCGGCATATCCCTACTACTACATATTTAAGATTTGGTCCACAATCGGCATATCCCTACTACTACATATTTAAGATTTGGTCTACAATCGGCATATCCCTACTACTACATATTTAAGATTTGGTCTACAATCGGCATATCCCTACTACTACATATTTAAGATTTGGTCTACAATCGGCATATCCCTACTACTACATATTTAACTCGAGGGCTTGTTCCCACATCAGGTGTTTATTTATACTGCACACTTTTTTCCCTTTACATATTTAACTCGAGGGCTTGTTCCCACATCAGGTGTTTATTTCTACTGCACACTTCTTTCCCTTTACATAATAATACATGTGAGTTTGTTTTGTTATCAGATCAAATTGAGTTTGTTAAGATTTGGTCTACAATCGGCATATCCCTACTACTACATATTTAAGATTTGGTCTACAATCGGCATATCCCTACTACTACATATTTAAGATTTGGTCCACAATCGGCATATCCCTACTACTACATATTTAAGATTTGGTCCACAATCGGCATATCCCTACTACTACATATTTAAGATTTGGTCTACAATCGGCATATCCCTACTACTACATATTTAAGATTTGGTCTACAATCGGCATATACCTACTACTACATATTTAAGATTTGGTCTACAATCGGCATATCCCTACTACTACATATTTAAGATTTGGTCTACAATCGGCATATCCCTACTACTACATATTTAAGATTTGGTCTACAATCGGTATATCCCTACTACTACATATTTAAGATTTGGTATACAATCGGCATATCCCTACTACTACATATTTAAGATTTGGTCTACAATCGGCATATCCCTACTACTACATATTTAAGATTTGGTCTACAATCGGCATATCCCTACTACTACATATTTAAGATTTGGTCTACAATCGGCATATCCCTACTACTACATATGATTTGGTCTACAATCGGCATATCCCTACTACTACATATTTAAGATTTGGTCTACAATCGGCATATCCCTACTACTACATATTTAAGATTTGGTCTACAATCGGCATATCCCTACTACTACATATTTAAGATTTGGTCTACAATCGGCATATCCCTACTACTACATATTTAAGATTTGGTCTACAATCGGCATATCCCTACTACTACATATTTAAGATTTGGTCTACAATCGGCATATCCCTACTACTACATATTTAAGATTTGGTCTACAATCGGCATATCCCTACTACTACATATTTAAGATTTGGTCTACAATCGGCATATCCCTACTACTACATATTTAAGATTTGGTCTACAATCGGCATATCCCTACTACTACATATTTAAGATTTGGTCTACAATCGGCATATCCCTACTACTACATATTTAAGATTTGGTCTACAATCGGCATATCCTTACTACTACATATTTAAGATTTGGTCTACAATCGGCATATCCCTACTACTACATATTTAAGATTTGGTCTACAATCGGCATATCCCTACTACTACATATTTAAGATTTGGTATACAATCGGCATATCCCTACTACTACATATTTAAGATTTTGTCTACAATCGGCATATCCCTACTACTACATATTTAAGATTTGGTCTACAATCGGCATATCCCTACTACTACATATTTAAGATTTGGTCTACAATCGGCATATCCCTACTACTACATATTTAACTCGAGGGCTTGTTCCCACATCAGGTGTTTATTTCTACTGCACACTTCTTTCCCTTTACATATTTAACTCGAGGGCTTGTTCCCACATCAGGTGTTTATTTCTACTGCACACTTCTTTCCCTTTACATAATAATACATGTGAGTTTGTTTTGTTATCAGATCAAATTGAGTTTGTTAAGATTTGGTCTACAATCGGCATATCCCTACTACTACATATTTAAGATTTGGTCTACAATCGGCATATCCCTACTACTACATATTTAAGATTTGGTCCACAATCGGCATATCCCTACTACTACATATTTAAGATTTGGTCTACAATCGGCATATCCCTACTACTACATATTTAAGATTTGGTCTACAATCGGCATATCCCTACTACTACATATTTAAGATTTGGTCTACAATCGGCATATCCCTACTACTACATATTTAAGATTTGGTCCACAATCGGCATATCCCTACTACTACATATTTAAGATTTGGTCTACAATCGGCATATCCCTACTACTACATATTTAAGATTTGGTCTACAATCGGCATATCCCTACTACTACATATTTAAGATTTGGTCTACAATCGGCATATCCCTACTACTACATATTTAAGATTTGGTCTACAATCGGCATATCCCTACTACTACATATTTAACTCGAGGGCTTGTTCCCACATCAGGTGTTTATTTATACTGCACACTTTTTTCCCTTTACATATTTAACTCGAGGGCTTGTTCCCACATCAGGTGTTTATTTCTACTGCACACTTCTTTCCCTTTACATAATAATACATGTGAGTTTGTTTTGTTATCAGATCAAATTGAGTTTGTTAAGATTTGGTCTACAATCGGCATATCCCTACTACTACATATTTAAGATTTGGTCTACAATCGGCATATCCCTACTACTACATATTTAAGATTTGGTCCACAATCGGCATATCCCTACTACTACATATTTAAGATTTGGTCCACAATCGGCATATCCCTACTACTACATATTTAAGATTTGGTCTACAATCGGCATATCCCTACTACTACATATTTAAGATTTGGTCTACAATCGGCATATCCCTACTACTACATATTTAAGATTTGGTCTACAATCGGCATATCCCTACTACTACATATTTAAGATTTGGTCTACAATCGGCATATCCCTACTACTACATATTTAAGATTTGGTCTACAATCGGTATATCCCTACTACTACATATTTAAGATTTGGTATACAATCGGCATATCCCTACTACTACATATTTAAGATTTGGTCTACAATCGGCATATCCCTACTACTACATATTTAAGATTTGGTCTACAATCGGCATATCCCTACTACTACATATTTAAGATTTGGTCTACAATCGGCATATCCCTACTACTACATATGATTTGGTCTACAATCGGCTTATCCCTACTACTACATATTTAAGATTTGGTCTACAATCGGCATATCCCTACTACTACATATTTAAGATTTGGTCTACAATCGGCATATCCCTACTACTACATATTTAAGATTTGGTCTACAATCGGCATATCCCTACTACTACATATTTAAGATTTGGTCTACAATCGGCATATCCCTACTACTACATATTTAAGATTTGGTCTACAATCGGCATATCCCTACTACTACATATTTAAGATTTGGTCTACAATCGGCATATCCCTACTACTACATATTTAAGATTTGGTCTACAATCGGCATATCCCTACTACTACATATTTAAGATTTGGTCTACAATCGGCATATCCCTACTACTACATATTTAAGATTTGGTCTACAATCGGCATATCCCTACTACTACATATTTAAGATTTGGTCTACAATCGGCATATCCTTACTACTACATATTTAAGATTTGGTCTACAATCGGCATATCCCTACTACTACATATTTAAGATTTGGTCTACAATCGGCATATCCCTACTACTACATATTTAAGATTTGGTCTACAATCGGCATATCCCTACTACTACATATTTAAGATTTGGTCTACAATCGGCATATCCCTACTACTACATATTTAAGATTTGGTCTACAATCGGCATATCCCTACTACTACATATTTAAGATTTGGCCTACAATCGGCATATCCCTACTACTACATATTTAAGATTTGGTCTACAATCGGCATATCCCTACTACTACATATTTAAGATTTGGTCTACAATCGGCATATCCCTACTACTACATATTTAAGATTTGGTCTACAATCGGCATATCCCTACTACTACATATTTAAGATTTGGTCTACAATCGGCATATCCCTACTACTACATATTTAAGATTTGGTCTACAATCGGCATATCCCTACTACTACATATTTAAGATTTGGTCTACAATCGGCATATCCCTACTACTACATATTTAAGAGTTGGTCTACAATCGGCATATCCCTACTACTACATATTTAAGATTTGGTCTACAATCGGCATATCCCTACTACTACATATTTAAGATTTGGTCTACAATCGGCATATCCCTACTACTACATATTTAAGATTTGGTCTACAATCGGCACATCCATACTACTACATATTTAAGATTTGGTCTACAATCGGCATATCCCTACTACTACATATTTAAGATTTGGTCTACAATCGGCATATCCCTACTACTACATATTTAAGATTTGGTCTACAATCGGCATATCCCTACTACTACATATTTAACTCGAGGGCTTGTTCCCACATCAGGTGTTTATTTATACTGCACACTTTTTTCCCTTTACATATTTAACTCGAGGGCTTGTTCCCACATCAGGTGTTTATTTCTACTGCACACTTCTTTCCCTTTACATAATAATACATGTGAGTTTGTTTTGTTATCAGATCAAATTGAGTTTGTTAAGATTTGGTCTACAATCGGCATATCCCTACTACTACATATTTAAGATTTGGTCTACAATCGGCATATCCCTACTACTACATATTTAAGATTTGGTCCACAATCGGCATATCCCTACTACTACATATTTAAGATTTGGTCCACAATCGGCATATCCCTACTACTACATATTTAAGATTTGGTCTACAATCGGCATATCCCTACTACTACATATTTAAGATTTGGTCTACAATCGGCATATCCCTACTACTACATATTTAAGATTTGGTCTACAATCGGCATATCCCTACTACTACATATTTAAGATTTGGTCTACAATCGGCATATCCCTACTACTACATATTTAAGATTTGGTCTACAATCGGTATATCCCTACTACTACATATTTAAGATTTGGTATACAATCGGCATATCCCTACTACTACATATTTAAGATTTGGTCTACAATCGGCATATCCCTACTACTACATATTTAAGATTTGGTCTACAATCGGCATATCCCTACTACTACATATTTAAGATTTGGTCTACAATCGGCATATCCCTACTACTACATATTTAAGATTTGGTCTACAATCGGCATATCCCTACTACTACATATTTAAGATTTGGTCTACAATCGGCATATCCCTACTACTACATATTTAAGATTTGGTCTACAATCGGCATATCCCTACTACTACATATTTAAGATTTGGTCTACAATTGGCATATCCCTACTACTACATATTTAAGATTTGGTCTACAATCGGCATATCCCTACTACTACATATTTAAGATTTGGTCTACAATCGGCATATCCCTACTACTACATATTTAAGATTTGGTCTACAATCGGCATATCCTTACTACTACATATTTAAGATTTGGTCTACAATCGGCATATCCCTACTACTACATATTTAAGATTTGGTCTACAATCGGCATATCCCTACTACTACATATTTAAGATTTGGTCTACAATCGGCATATCCCTACTACTACATATTTAAGATTTGGTCTACAATCGGCATATCCCTACTACTACATATTTAAGATTTGGTCTACAATCGGCATATCCCTACTACTACATATTTAAGATTTGGCCTACAATCGGCATATCCCTACTACTACATATTTAAGATTTGGTCTACAATCGGCATATCCCTACTACTACATATTTAAGATTTGGTCTACAATCGGCATATCCCTACTACTACATATTTAAGATTTGGTCTACAATCGGCATATCCCTACTACTACATATTTAAGATTTGGTCTACAATCGGCATATCCCTACTACTACATATTTAAGAGTTGGTCTACAATCGGCATATCCCTACTACTACATATTTAAGATTTGGTCTACAATCGGCATATCCCTACTACTACATATTTAAGATTTGGTCTACAATCGGCATATCCCTACTACTACATATTTAAGATTTGGTCTACAATCGGCACATCCATACTACTACATATTTAAGATTTGGTCTACAATCGGCATATCCCTACTACTACATATTTAAGATTTGGTCTACAATCGGCATATCCCTACTACTACATATTTAAGATTTGGTCTACAATCGGCATATCCCTACTACTACATATTTAAGATTTGGTCTACAATCGGCATATCCCTACTACTACATATTTAAGATTTGGTCTACAATCGGCATATCCCTACTACTACATATTTAAGATTTGGTCTACAATCGGCATATCCCTACTACTACATATTTAAGATTTGGTCTACAATCGGCATATCCCTACTACTACATATTTAAGATTTGGTCTACAATCGGCATATCCCTACTACTACATATTTAAGATTTGGTCTACAATCGGCATATCCCTACTACTACATATTTAAGATTTGGTCTACAATCGGCATATCCCTACTACTACATATTTAAGATTTGGTCTACAATCGGCATATCCCTACTACTACATATTTAAGATTTGGTCTACAATCGGCATATCCCTACTACTACATATTTAAGATTTGGTCTACAATCGGCATATCCCTACTACTACATATTTAAGATTTGGTCTACAATCGGCATATCCCTACTACTACATATTTAAGATTTTGTCTACAATCGGCATATCCCTACTACTACATATTTAAGATTTGGTCTACAATCGGCATATCCCTACTACTACATATTTAAGATTTTGTCTACAATCGGCATATCCCTACTACTACATATTTAAGATTTGGTCTACAATCGGCATATCCCTACTACTACATATTTAAGATTTGGTCTACAATCGGCATATCCCTACTACTACATATTTAACTCGAGGGCTTGTTCCCACATCAGGTGTTTATTTCTACTGCACACTTCTTTCCCTTTACATATTTAACTCGAGGGCTTGTTCCCACATCAGGTGTTTATTTCTACTGCACACTTCTTTCCCTTTACATAATAATACATGTGAGTTTGTTTTGTTATCAGATCAAATTGAGTTTGTTAAGATTTGGTCTACAATCGGCATATCCCTACTACTACATATTTAAGATTTGGTCTACAATCGGCATATCCCTACTACTACATATTTAAGATTTGGTCCACAATCGGCATATCCCTACTACTACATATTTAAGATTTGGTCTACAATCGGCATATCCCTACTACTACATAGTTAAGATTTGGTCTACAATCGGCATATCCCTACTACTACATATTTAAGATTTGGTCTACAATCGGCATATCCCTACTACTACATATTTAAGATTTGGTCTACAATCGGCATATCCCTACTACTACATATTTAACTCGAGGGCTTGTTCCCACATCAGGTGTTTATTTCTACTGCACACTTTTTTCCCTTTACATATTTAACTCGAGGGCTTGTTCCCACATCAGGTGTTTATTTCTACTGCACACTTCTTTCCCTTTACATAATAATACATGTGAGTTTGTTTTGTTATCAGATCAAATTGAGTTTGTTAAGATTTGGTCTACAATCGGCATATCCCTACTACTACATATTTAAGATTTGGTCTACAATCGGCATATCCCTACTACTACATATTTAAGATTTGGTCCACAATCGGCATATCCCTACTACTACATATTTAAGATTTGGTCTACAATCGGCATATCCCTACTACTACATATTTAAGATTTGGTCTACAACGGCATATCCCTACTACTACATATTTAAGATTTGGTCTACAATCGGCATATCCCTACTACTACATATTTAAGATTTGGTCTACATCGGCATATCCCTACTACTACATATTTAAAATTTGGTCTACAATCGGCATATCCCTACTACTACATATTTAAGATTTGGTCTACAATCGGCATATCCCTACTACTACATATTTAAGATTTGGTCTACAATCGGCATATCCCTACTACTACATATTTAAGATTTGGTCTACAATCGGCATATCCCTACTACTACATATTTAAGATTTGGTCTACAATCGGCATATCCCTACTACTACATATTTAAGATTTGGTCTACAATCGGCATATCCCTACCACTACTACATATTTAAGATTTGGTCTACAATCGGCATATCCCTACTACTACATATTTAAGATTTGGTCTACAATCGGCATATCCCTACTACTACATATTTAAGATTTGGTCTACAATCGGCATATCCCTACTACTACATATTTAAGATTTGGTCTACAATCGGCATATCCCTACTACTACATATTTAAGATTTGGTCTACAATCGGCATATCCCTACTACTACATATTTAAGATTTGGTCTACAATCGGCATATTCCTACTACTACATATTTAAGATTTGGTCTACAATCGGCATATCCCTACTACTACATATTTAAGATTTGGTCTACAATCGGTATATCCCTACTACTACATATTTAAGATTTGGTATACAATCGGCATATCCCTACTACTACATATTTAAGATTTGGTCTACAATCGGCATATCCCTACTACTACATATTTAAGATTTGGTCTACAATCGGCATATCCCTACTACTACATATTTAAGATTTGGTCTACAATCGGCATATCCCTACTACTACATATTTAAGATTTGGTCTACAATCTGCATATCCCTACTACTACATATTTAAGATTTGGTCTACAATCGGCATATCCCTACTACTACATATTTAAGATTTGGTCTACAATCGGCATATCCCTACTACTACATATTTAAGATTTGGTCTACAATCGGCATATCCCTACTACTACATATTTAAGATTTGGTCTACAATCGGCATATCCCTACTACTACATATTTAAGATTTGGTCTACAATCGGCATATCCCTACTACTACATATTTAAGATTTGGTCTACAATCGGCATATCCCTACTACTACATATTTAAGATTTGGTCTACAATCGGCATATCCCTACTACTACATATTTAAGATTTGGTCTACAATCGGCATATCCCTACTACTACATATTTAAGATTTGGTCTACAATCGGCATATCCCTACTACTACATATTTAAGATTTGGTCTACAATCGGCATATCCCTACTACTACATATTTAAGATTTGGTCTACAATCGGCATATCCCTACTACTACATATTTAAGATTTGGTCTACAATCGGCATATCCCTACTACTACATATTTAAGATTTGGTCTACAATCGGCATATCCCTACTACTACATATTTAAGATTTGGTCTACAATCGGCATATCCCTACTACTACATATTTAAGATTTGGTCTACAATCGGCATATCCCTACTACTACATATTTAAGATTTGGTCTACAATCGGCATATCCCTACTACTACATATTTAAGATTTGGTCTACAATCGGCATATCCCTACTACTACATATTTAAGATTTGGTCTACAATCGGCATATCCCTACTACTACATATTTAAGATTTGGTCTACAATCGGCATATCCCTACTACTACATATTTAAGATTTGGTCTACAATCGGCATATCCCTACTACTACATATTTAAGATTTGGTCTACAATCGGCATATCCCTACTACTACATATTTAAGATTTGGTCTACAATCGGCATATCCCTACTACTACATATTTAAGATTTTGTCTACAATCGGCATATCCCTACTACTACATATTTAAGATTTGGTCTACAATCGGCATATCCCTACTACTACATATTTAAGATTTGGTCTACAATCGGCATATCCCTACTACTACATATTTAACTCGAGGGCTTGTTCCCACATCAGGTGTTTATTTCTACTGCACACTTCTTTCCCTTTACATATTTAACTCGAGGGCTTGTTCCCACATCAGGTGTTTATTTCTACTGCACACTTCTTTCCCTTTACATAATAATACATGTGAGTTTGTTTTGTTATCAGATCAAATTGAGTTTGTTAAGATTTGGTCTACAATCGGCATATCCCTACTACTACATATTTAAGATTTGGTCTACAATCGGCATATCCCTACTACTACATATTTAAGATTTGGTCCACAATCGGCATATCCCTACTACTACATATTTAAGATTTGGTCTACAATCGGCATATCCCTACTACTACATAGTTAAGATTTGGTCTACAATCGGCATATCCCTACTACTACATATTTAAGATTTGGTCTACAATCGGCATATCCCTACTACTACATATTTAAGATTTGGTCTACAATCGGCATATCCCTACTACTACATATTTAACTCGAGGGCTTGTTCCCACATCAGGTGTTTATTTCTACTGCACACTTTTTTCCCTTTACATATTTAACTCGAGGGCTTGTTCCCACATCAGGTGTTTATTTCTACTGCACACTTCTTTCCCTTTACATAATAATACATGTGAGTTTGTTTTGTTATCAGATCAAATTGAGTTTGTTAAGATTTGGTCTACAATCGGCATATCCCTACTACTACATATTTAAGATTTGGTCTACAATCGGCATATCCCTACTACTACATATTTAAGATTTGGTCCACAATCGGCATATCCCTACTACTACATATTTAAGATTTGGTCTACAATCGGCATATCCCTACTACTACATATTTAAGATTTGGTCTACAATCGGCATATCCCTACTACTACATATTTAAGATTTGGTCTACAATCGGCATATCCCTACTACTACATATTTAAGATTTGGTCTACAATCGGCATATCCCTACTACTACATATGATTTGGTCTACAATCGGCATATCCCTACTACTACATATTTAAGATTTGGTCTACAATCGGCATATCCCTACTACTACATATTTAAGATTTGGTCTACAATCGGCATATCCATACTACTACATATTTAAGATTTGGTCTACAATCGGCATATCCCTACTACTACATATTTAAGATTTGGTCTACAATCTGCATATCCCTACTACTACATATTTAAGATTTGGTCTACAATCGGCATATCCCTACTACTACATATTTAAGATTTGGTCTACAATCGGCATATCCCTACTACTACATATTTAAGATTTGGTCTACAATCGGCATATCCCTACTACTACATATTTAAGATTTGGTCTACAATCGGCATATCCCTACTACTACATATTTAAGATTTGGTCTACAATCGGCATATCCCTACTACTACATATTTAAGATTTGGTCTACAATCGGCATATCCCTACTACTACATATTTAAGATTTGGTCTACAATCGGCATATCCCTACTACTACATATTTAAGATTTGGTCTACAATCGGCATATCCCTACTACTACATATTTAAGATTTGGTCTACAATCGGCATATCCCTACTACTACATATTTAAGATTTGGTCTACAATCGGCATATCCCTACTACTACATATTTAAGATTTGGTCTACAATCGGCATATCCCTACTACTACATATTTAAGATTTGGTCTACAATCGGCATATCCCTACTACTACATATTTAAGATTTGGTCTACAATCGGCATATCCCTACTACTACATATTTAAGATTTGGTCTACAATCGGCATATCCCTACTACTACATATTTAAGATTTGGTCTACAATCGGCATATCCCTACTACTACATATTTAAGATTTGGTCTACAATCGGCATATCCCTACTACTACATATTTAAGATTTGGTCTACAATCGGCATATCCCTACTACTACATATTTAAGATTTGGTCTACAATCGGCATATCCCTACTACTGCATATTTAAGATTTGGTCTACAATCGGCATATCCCTACTACTACATATTTAAGATTTGGTCTACAATCGGCATATCCCTACTACTACATATTTAAGATTTGGTCTACAATCGGCATATCCCTACTACTACATATTTAAGATTTGGTCTACAATCGGCATATCCCTACTACTACATATTTAACTCGAGGGCTTGTTCCCACATCAGGTGTTTATTTCTACTGCACACTTCTTTCCCTTTACATATTTAACTCGAGGGCTTGTTCCCACATCAGGTGTTTATTTCTACTGCACACTTCTTTCCCTTTACATAATAATACATGTGAGTTTGTTTTGTTATCAGATCAAATTGAGTTTGTTAAGATTTGGTCTACAATCGGCATATCCCTACTACTACATATTTAAGATTTGGTCTACAATCGGCATATCCCTACTACTACATATTTAAGATTTGGTCCACAATCGGCATATCCCTACTACTACATATTTAAGATTTGGTCTACAATCGGCATATCCCTACTACTACATAGTTAAGATTTGGTCTACAATCGGCATATCCCTACTACTACATATTTAAGATTTGGTCTACAATCGGCATATCCCTACTACTACATATTTAAGATTTGGTCTACAATCGGCATATCCCTACTACTACATATTTAACTCGAGGGCTTGTTCCCACATCAGGTGTTTATTTCTACTGCACATTTTTTTCCCTTTACATATTTAACTCGAGGGCTTGTTCCCACATCAGGTGTTTATTTCTACTGCACACTTCTTTCCCTTTACATAATAATACATGTGAGTTTGTTTTGTTATCAGATCAAATTGAGTTTGTTAAGATTTGGTCTACAATCGGCATATCCCTACTACTACATATTTAAGATTTGGTCTACAATCGGCATATCCCTACTACTACATATTTAAGATTTGGTCCACAATCGGCATATCCCTACTACTACATATTTAAGATTTGGTCTACAATCGGCATACCCCTACTACTACATATTTAAGATTTGGTCTACAATCGGCATATCCCTACTACTACATATTTAAGATTTGGTCTACAATCGGCATATCCCTACTACTACATATTTAAGATTTGGTCTACATCGGCATATCCCTACTACTACATATTTAAAATTTGGTCTACAATCGGCATATCCCTACTACTACATATTTAAGATTTGGTCTACAATCGGCATATCCCTACTACTACATATTTAAGATTTGGTCTACAATCGGCATATCCCTACTACTACATATTTAAGATTTGGTCTACAATCGGCATATCCCTACTACTACATATTTAAGATTTGGTCTACAATCGGCATATCCCTACTACTACATATTTAAGATTTGGTCTACAATCGGCATATCCCTACCACTACTACATATTTAAGATTTGGTCTACAATCGGCATATCCCTACTACTACATATTTAAGATTTGGTCTACAATCGGCATATCCCTACTACTACATATTTAAAATTTGGTCTACAATCGGCATATCCCTACTACTACATATTTAAGATTTGGTCCACAATCGGCATATCCCTACTACTACATATTTAAGATTTGGTCTACAATCGGCATATCCCTACTACTACATATTTAAGATTTGGTCTACAATCGGCATACCCCTACTACTACATATTTAAGATTTGGTCTACAATCGGCATATCCCTACTACTACATATTTAAGATTTGGTCTACATCGGCATATCCCTACTACTACATATTTAAAATTTGGTCTACAATCGGCATATCCCTACTACTACATATTTAAGATTTGGTCTACAATCGGCATATCCCTACTACTACATATTTAAGATTTGGTCTACAATCGGCATATCCCTACTACTACATATTTCAGATTTGGTCTACAATTGGCATATCCCTACTACTACATATTTAAGATTTGGTCTACAATCGGCATATCCCTACTACTACATATTTAAGATTTGGTCTACAATCGGCATATCCCTACTACTACATATTTAAGATTTGGTCTACAATCGGCATATCCCTACTACTACATATTTAAGATTTGGTCTACAATCGGCATATCCCTACTACTACATATTTAAGATTTGGTCTACAATCGGCATATCCCTACTACTACATATTTAAGATTTGGTCTACAATCGGCATATCCCTACTACTACTACATATTTAAGATTTGGTCTACAATCGGCATATCCCTACTACTACATATTTAACTCGAGGGCTTGTTCCCACATCAGGTGTTTATTTCTACTGCACACTTCTTTCCCTTTACATAATAATAAATGTGAGTTTGTTTTGTTATCAAATCAAATTGAGTTTTTTAAGATTTGGTCTACAATCGGCATATCCCTACTACTACATATTTAAGATTTGGTCTACAATCGGCATATCCCTACTACTACATATTTAAGATTTGGTCTACAATCGGCATATCCCTACTACTACATATTTAAGTTTTGTTCTACAATCGGCATATCCCTACTACTACATATTTAAGATTTGGTCTACAATCGGCATATCCCTACTACTACATATGTAAGATTTGGTCTACAATCGGCATATCCCTACTACTACATATTTAAGATTTGGTCTACAATCGGCATATCCCTACTACTACATATTTAAGATTTGGTCTACAATCGGCATATCCCTACTACTACATATTTAACTCGAGGGCTTGTTCCCACACCAGGTGTTTATTTCTACTGCACACTTCTTTCCCTTTACATATTTAACTCGAGGGCTTGTTCCCACATCAGGTGTTTATTTCTACTGCACACTTCTTTCCATTTACATAATAATACATGTGAGTTTGTTTTGTTATCAGATCAAATTGAGTTTGTTAAGATTTGGTCTACAATCGGCATATCCCTACTACTACATATTTAAGATTTGGTCTACAATCGGCATATCCCTACTACTACATATGTAAGATTTGGTCTACAATCGGCATATCCCTACTACTACATATTTAAGATTTGGTATACAATCGGCATATCCCTACTACTACATATTTAAGATTTGGTCTACAATCGGCATATCCCTACTACTACATATTTAACTCGAGGGCTTGTTCCCACACCAGGTGTTTATTTCTACTACACACTTCTTTCCCTTTACATATTTAACTCGAGGGCTTGTTCCCACATCAGGTGTTTATTTCTACTGCACACTTCTTTCCCTTTACATAATAATACATGTGAGTTTGTTTTGTTATCAGATCAAATTGAGTTTGTTAAGATTTGGTCTACAATCGGCATATCCCTACTACTACATATTTAAGATTTGTACTACAATCGGCATATCCCTACTACTACATATTTAAGATTTGGTCTACAATCGGCATATCCCTACTACTACATATTTAAGATTTGGTCTACATCGGCATATCCCTACTACTACATATTTAAAATTTGGTCTACAATCGGCATATCCCTACTACTACATATTTAAGATTTGGTCTACAATCGGCATATCCCTACTACTACATATTTAAGATTTGGTCTACAATCGGCATATCCCTACTACTACATATTTCAGATTTGGTCTACAATTGGCATATCCCTACTACTACATATTTAAGATTTGGTCTACAATCGGCATATCCCTACTACTACATATTTAAGATTTGGTCTACAATCGGCATATCCCTACTACTACATATTTAAGATTTGGTCTACAATCGGCATATTCCTACTACTACATATTTAAGATTTGGTCTACAATCGGCATATCCCTACTACTACATATTTAAGATTTGGTCTACAATCGGCATATCCCTACTACTACATATTTAAGATTTGGTCTACAATCGGCATATCCCTACTACTACATATTTAAGATTTGGTCTACAATCGGCATATCCCTACTACTACATATTTAAGATTTGGTCTACAATCGGCATATCCCTACTACTACATATTTAAGATTTGGTCTACAATCGGCATATCCCTACTACTACTACATATTTAAGATTTGGTCTACAATCGGCATATCCCTACTACTACATATTTAAGATTTGGTCTACAATCGGCATATCCCTACTACTACATATTTAACTCGAGGGCTTGTTCCCACATCAGGTGTTTATTTCTACTGCACACTTCTTTCCCTTTACATAATAATAAATGTGAGTTTGTTTTGTTATCAGATCAAATTGAGTTTTTTAAGATTTGGTCTACAATCGGCATATCCCTACTACTACATATTTAAGATTTGGTCTACAATCGGCATATCCCTACTACTACATATTTAAGATTTGGTCTACAATCGGCATATCCCTACTACTACATATTTAAGATTTGGTCTACAATCGGCATATCCCTACTACTACATATTTAAGATTTGGTCTACAATCGGCATATCCCTACTACTACATATTTAAGATTTGGTCTACAATCGGCATATCCCTACTACTACATATGTAAGATTTGGTCTACAATCGGCATATCCCTACTACTACATATTTAAGATTTGGTCTACAATCGGCATATCCCTACTACTACATATTTAAGATTTGGTCTACAATCGGCATATCCCTACTACTACATATTTAACTCGAGGGCTTGTTCCCACATCAGGTGTTTATTTCTACTGCACACTTCTTTCCCTTTACATATTTAACTCGAGGGCTTGTTCCCACATCAGGTGTTTATTTCTACTGCACACTTCTTTCCCTTTACATAATAATACATGTGAGTTTGTTTTGTTATCAGATCAAATTGAGTTTGTTAAGATTTGGTCTACAATCGGCATATCCCTACTACTACATATTTAAGATTTGGTCTACAATCGGCATATCCCTACTACTACATATTTAAGATTTGGTCTACAATCGGCATATCCCTACTACTACATATTTAAGATTTGGTCTACATCGGCATATCCCTACTACTACATATTTAAAATTTGGTCTACAATCGGCATATCCCTACTACTACATATTTAAGATTTGGTCTACAATCGGCATATCCCTACTACTACATATTTCAGATTTGGTCTACAATCGGCATATCCCTACTACTACATATTTCAGATTTGGTCTACAATCGGCATATCCCTACTACTACATATTTAAGATTTGGTCTACAATCGGCATATCCCTACTACTACATATTTAAGATTTGGTCTACAATCGGCATATCCCTACTACTACATATTTAAGATTTGGTCTACAATCGGCATATCCCTACTACTACATATTTAAGATTTGGTCTACAATCGGCATATCCCTACTACTACATATTTAAGATTTGGTCTACAATCGGCATATCCCTACTACTACATATTTAAGATTTGGTCTACAATCGGCATATCCCTACTACTACATATTTAAGATTTGGTATACAATCGGCATATCCCTACTACTACATATTTAAGATTTGGTCTACAATCCGCATATCCCTACTACTACATATTTAACTCGAGGGCTTGTTCCCACATCAGGTGTTTATTTCTACTGCACACTTCTTTCCCTTTACATAATAATAAATGTGAGTTTGTTTTGTTATCAGATCAAATTGAGTTTTTTAAGATTTGGTCTACAATCGGCATATCCCTACTACTACATATTTAAGATTTGGTCTACAATCGGCATATCCCTACTACTACATATTTAAGATTTGGTCTACAATCGGCATATCCCTACTACTACATATTTAAGATTTGGTCTACAATCTGCATATCCCTACTACTACATATTTAAGATTTGGTCTACAATCGGCATATCCCTTCTACTACATATTTAACTCGAGGGCTCGTTCCCACATCAGGTGTTTATTTCTACTGCACACTTCTTTCCCTTTACATAATAATAAATGTGAGTTTGTTTTGTTATCAGATCAAATTGAGTTTTTTAAGATTTGGTCTACAATCGGCATATCCCTACTACTACATATTTAAGATTTGGTCTACAATCGGCATATCCCTACTACTACATATTTAAGATTTGGTCTACAATCGGCATATCCCTACTACTACATATTTAAGATTTGGTCTACAATCGGCATATCCCTACTACTACATATTTAAGATTTGGTCTACAATCGGCATATCCCTACTACTACATATTTAAGATTTGGTCTACAATCGGCATATCCCTACTACTACATATGTAAGATTTGGTCTACAATCGGCATATCCCTACTACTACATATTTAAGATTTGGTCTACAATCGGCATATCCCTACTACTACATATTTAACTCGAGGGCTCGTTCCCACATCAGGTGTTTATTTCTACTGCACACTTCTTTCCCTTTACATAATAATAAATGTGAGTTTGTTTTGTTATCAGATCAAATTGAGTTTTTTAAGATTTGGTCTACAATCGGCATATCCCTACTACTACATATTTAAGATTTGGTCTACAATCGGCATATCCCTACTACTACATATTTAAGATTTGGTCTACAATCGGCATATCCCTACTACTACATATTTAAGATTTGGTCTACAATCGGCATATCCCTACTACTACATATTTAAGATTTGGTCTACAATCGGCATATCCCTACTACTACATATTTAAGATTTGGTCTACAATCGGCATATCCCTACTACTACATATTTAAGATTTGGTCTACAATCGGCATATCCCTACTACTACATATGTAAGATTTGGTCTACAATCGGCATATCCCTACTACTACATATTTAAGATTTGGTCTACAATCGGCATATCCCTACTACTACATATTTAAGATTTGGTCTACAATCGGCATATCCCTACTACTACATATTTAAGATTTGGTCTACAATCGGCATATCCCTACTACTACATATTTAAGATTTGGTCTACAATCGGCATATCCCTACTACTACATATTTAAGATTTGGTCTACAATCGGCATATCCCTACTACTACATATTTAAGATTTGGTATACAATCGGCATATCCCTACTACTACATATTTAAGATTTGGTCTACAATCCGCATATCCCTACTACTACATATTTAACTCGAGGGCTTGTTCCCACATCAGGTGTTTATTTCTACTGCACACTTCTTTCCCTTTACATAATAATAAATGTGAGTTTGTTTTGTTATCAGATCAAATTGAGTTTTTTAAGATTTGGTCTACAATCGGCATATCCCTACTACTACATATTTAAGATTTGGTCTACAATCGGCATATCCCTACTACTACATATTTAAGATTTGGTCTACAATCGGCATATCCCTACTACTACATATTTAAGATTTGGTCTACAATCTGCATATCCCTACTACTACATATTTAAGATTTGGTCTACAATCGGCATATCCCTTCTACTACATATTTAACTCGAGGGCTCGTTCCCACATCAGGTGTTTATTTCTACTGCACACTTCTTTCCCTTTACATAATAATAAATGTGAGTTTGTTTTGTTATCAGATCAAATTGAGTTTTTTAAGATTTGGTCTACAATCGGCATATCCCTACTACTACATATTTAAGATTTGGTCTACAATCGGCATATCCCTACTACTACATATTTAAGATTTGGTCTACAATCGGCATATCCCTACTACTACATATTTAAGATTTGGTCTACAATCGGCATATCCCTACTACTACATATTTAAGATTTGGTCTACAATCGGCATATCCCTACTACTACATATTTAAGATTTGGTCTACAATCGGCATATCCCTACTACTACATATGTAAGATTTGGTCTACAATCGGCATATCCCTACTACTACATATTTAAGATTTGGTCTACAATCGGCATATCCCTACTACTACATATTTAACTCGAGGGCTCGTTCCCACATCAGGTGTTTATTTCTACTGCACACTTCTTTCCCTTTACATAATAATAAATGTGAGTTTGTTTTGTTATCAGATCAAATTGAGTTTTTTAAGATTTGGTCTACAATCGGCATATCCCTACTACTACATATTTAAGATTTGGTCTACAATCGGCATATCCCTACTACTACATATTTAAGATTTGGTCTACAATCGGCATATCCCTACTACTACATATTTAAGATTTGGTCTACAATCGGCATATCCCTACTACTACATATTTAAGATTTGGTCTACAATCGGCATATCCCTACTACTACATATTTAAGATTTGGTCTACAATCGGCATATCCCTACTACTACATATTTAAGATTTGGTCTACAATCGGCATATCCCTACTACTACATATGTAAGATTTGGTCTACAATCGGCATATCCCTACTACTACATATTTAAGATTTGGTCTACAATCGGCATATCCCTACTACTACATATTTAAGATTTGGTCTACAATCGGCATATCCCTACTACTACATATTTAACTCGAGGGCTTGTTCCCACACCAGGTGTTTATTTCTACTGCACACTTCTTTCCCTTTACATATTTAACTCGAGGGCTTGTTCCCACATCAGGTGTTTATTTCTACTGCACACTTCTTTCCCTTTACATAATAATACATGTGAGTTTGTTTTGTTATCAGATCAAATTGAGTTTGTTAAGATTTGGTCTACAATCGGCATATCCCTACTACTACATATTTAAGATTTGGTCTACAATCGGCATATCCCTACTACTACATATGTAAGATTTGGTCTACAATCGGCATATCCCTACTACTACATATTTAAGATTTGGTCTACAATCGGCATATCCCTACTACTACATATTTAAGATTTGGTCTACAATCGGCATATCCCTACTACTACATATTTAACTCGAGGGCTTGTTCCCACACCAGGTGTTTATTTCTACTGCACACTTCTTTCCCTTTACATATTTAACTCGAGGGCTTGTTCCCACATCAGGTGTTTATTTCTACTGCACACTTCTTTCCCTTTACATAATAATACATGTGAGTTTGTTTTGTTATCAGATCAAATTGAGTTTGTTAAGATTTGGTCTACAATCGGCATATCCCTACTACTACATATTTAAGATTTGGTCTACAATCGGCATATCCCTACTACTACATATTTAAGATTTGGTCTACAATCGGCATATCCCTACTACTACATATTTAAGATTTGGTCTACATCGGCATATCCCTACTACTACATATTTAAAATTTGGTCTACAATCGGCATATCCCTACTACTACATATTTAAGATTTGGTCTACAATCGGCATATCCCTACTACTACATATTTAAGATTTGGTCTACAATCGGCATATCCCTACTACTACATATTTCAGATTTGGTCTACAATCGGCATATCTCTACTACTACATATTTAAGATTTGGTCTACAATCGGCATATCCCTACTACTACATATTTAAGATTTGGTCTACAATCGGCATATCCCTACTACTACATATTTAAGATTTGGTCTACAATCGGCATATTCCTACTACTACATATTTAAGATTTGGTCTACAATCGGCATATCCCTACTACTACATATTTAAGATTTGGTCTACAATCGGTATATCCCTACTACTACATATTTAAGATTTGGTCTACAATCGGCATATCCCTACTACTACATATTTAAGATTTGGTCTACAATCGGCATATCCCTACTACTACATATTTAAGATTTGGTCTACAATCGGCATATCCCTACTACTACATATTTAACTCGAGGGCTTGTTCCCACATCAGGTGTTTATTTCTACTGCACACTTCTTTCCCTTTACATAATAATAAATGTGAGTTTGTTTTGTTATCAGATCAAATTGAGTTTTTTAAGATTTGGTCTACAATCGGCATATCCCTACTACTACTACATATTTAAGATTTGGTCTACAATCGGCATATCCCTACTACTACATATTTAAGATTTGGTCTACAATCGGCATATCCCTACTACTACATATTTGAGATTTGGTCTACAATCGGCATATCCCTACTACTACATATTTAAGATTTGGTCTACAATCGGCATATCCCTACTACTACATATTTAAGATTTGGTCTACAATCGGCATATCCCTACTACTACATATTTAAGATTTGGTCTACAATCGGCATATCCCTACTACTACATATTTAAGATTTGGTCTACAATCGGCATATCCCTACTACTACATATTTAAGATTTGGTCTACAATCGGCATATCCCTACTACTACATATTTAAGATTTGGTCTACAATCGGCATATCCCTACTACTACATATTTAACTCGAGGGCTTGTTCCCACATCAGGTGTTTATTTCTACTGCACACTTCTTTCCCTTTACATAATAATAAATGTGAGTTTGTTTTGTTATCAGATCAAATTGAGTTTTTTAAGATTTGGTCTACAATCGGCATATCCCTACTACTACATATTTAAGATTTGGTCTACAATCGGCATATCCCTACTACTACATATTTAAGATTTGGTCTACAATCGGCATATCTCTACTACTACATATTTAAGATTTGGTCTACAATCGGCATATCCCTACTACTACATATTTAAGATTTGGTCTACAATCGGCATATCCCTACTACTACATATTTAAGATTTGGTCTACAATCGGCATATCCCTACTACTACATATGTAAGATTTGGTCTACAATCGGCATATCCCTACTACTACATATTTAAGATTTGGTCTACAATCGGCATATCCCTACTACTACATATTTAAGATTTGGTCTACAATCGGCATATCCCTACTACTACATATTTAACTCGAGGGCTTGTTCCCACATCAGGTGTTTATTTCTACTGCACACTTCTTTCCCTTTACATATTTAACTCGAGGGCTTGTTCCCACATCAGGTGTTTATTTCTACTGCACACTTCTTTCCCTTTACATAATAATACATGTGAGTTTGTTTTGTTATCAGATCAAATTGAGTTTGTTAAGATTTGGTCTACAATCGGCATATCCCTACTACTACATATTTAAGATTTGGTCTACAATCGGCATATCCCTACTACTACATATTTAAAATTTGGTCTACAATCGGCATATCCCTACTACTACATATTTAAGATTTGGTCTACAATCGGCATATCCCTACTACTACATATTTAAGATTTGGTCTACATCGGCATATCCCTACTACTACATATTTAAAATTTGGTCTACAATCGGCATATCCCTACTACTACATATTTAAGATTTGGTCTACAATCGGCATATCCCTACTACTACATATTTAAGATTTGGTCTACAATCGGCATATCCCTACTACTACATATTTCAGATTTGGTCTACAATCGGCATATCCCTACTACTACATATTTAAGATTTGGTCTACAATCGGCATATCCCTACTACTACATATTTAAGATTTGGTCTACAATCGGCATATCCCTACTACTACATATTTAAGATTTGGTCTACAATCGGCATATTCCTACTACTACATATTTAAGATTTGGTCTACAATCGGCATATCCCTACTACTACATATTTAAGATTTGGTCTACAATCGGCATATCCCTACTACTACATATTTAAGATTTGGTCTACAATCGGCATATTCCTACTACTACATATTTAACTCGAGGGCTTGTTCCCACATCAGGTGTTTATTTCTACTGCACACTTCTTTCCCTTTACATAATAATAAATGTGAGTTTGTTTTGTTATCAGATCAAATTGAGTTTTTTAAGATTTGGTCTACAATCGGCATATCCCTACTACTACATATTTAAGATTTGGTCTACAATCGGCATATCCCTACTACTACATATTTAAGATTTGGTCTACAATCGGCATATCCCTACTAATACATATTTAAGATTTGGTCTACATCGGCATATCCCTACTACTACATATTTAAGATTTGGTCTACAATCGGCATATCCCTACTACTACATATTTCAGATTTGGTCTACAATCGGCATATCCCTACTACTACATATTTAAGATTTGGTCTACAATCGGCATATCCCTACTACTACATATTTAAGATTTAGTCTACAATCGGCATATCCCTACTACTACATATTTAAGATTTGGTCTACAATCGGCATATTCCTACTACTACATATTTAAGATTTGGTCTACAATCGGCATATCCCTACTACTACATATTTAAGATTTGGTCTACAATCGGTATATCCCTACTACTACATATTTAAGATTTGGTCTACAATCGGCATATCCCTACTACTACATATTTAAGATTTGGTCTACAATCGGCATATCCCTACTACTACATATTTAAGATTTGGTCTACAATCGGCATATCCCTACTACTACATATTTAACTCGAGGGCTTGTTCCCACATCAGGTGTTTATTTCTACTGCACACTTCTTTCCCTTTACATAATAATAAATGTGAGTTTGTTTTGTTATCAGATCAAATTGAGTTTTTTAAGATTTGGTCTACAATCGGCATTTCCCTACTACTACATATTTAAGATTTGGTCTACAATCGGCATATCCCTACTACTACATATTTAAGATTTGGTCTACAATCGGCATATCCCTACTACTACATATTTAAGATTTGGTCTACAATCGGCATATCCCTACTACTACATATTTAAGATTTGGTCTACAATCGGCATATCCCTACTACTACATATTTAAGATTTGGTCTACAATCGGCATATCCCTACTACTACATATTTAAGATTTGGTCTACAATCGGCATATCCCTACTACTACATATTTAAGATTTGGTCTACAATCGGCATATCCCTACTACTACATATTTAAGATTTGGTCTACAATCGGCATATCCCTACTACTACATATTTAACTCGAGGGCTTGTTCCCACATCAGGTGTTTATTTCTACTGCACACTTCTTTCCCTTTACATAATAATAAATGTGAGTTTGTTTTGTTATCAGATCAAATTGAGTTTTTTAAGATTTGGTCTACAATCGGCATATCCCTACTACTACATATTTAAGATTTGGTCTACAATCGGCATATCCCTACTACTACATATTTAAGATTTGGTCTACAATCGGCATATCCCTACTACTACATATTTAAGATTTGGTCTACAATCGGCATATCCCTACTACTACATATTTAAGATTTGGTCTACAATCGGCATATCCCTACTACTACATATTTAAGATTTGGTCTACAATCGGCATATCCCTACTACTACATATGTAAGATTTGGTCTACAATCGGCATATCCCTACTACTACATATTTAAGATTTGGTCTACAATCGGCATATCCCTACTACTACATATTTAAGATTTGGTCTACAATCGGCATATCCCTACTACTACATATTTAACTCGAGGGCTTGTTCCCACATCAGGTGTTTATTTCTACTGCACACTTCTTTCCCTTTACATATTTAACTCGAGGGCTTGTTCCCACATCAGGTGTTTATTTCTACTGCACACTTCTTTCCCTTTACATAATAATACATGTGAGTTTGTTTTGTTATCAGATCAAATTGAGTTTGTTAAGATTTGGTCTACAATCGGCATATCCCTACTACTACATATTTAAGATTTGGTCTACAATCGGCATATCCCTACTACTACATATTTAAGATTTGGTCTACAATCGGCATATCCCTACTACTACATATTTAAGATTTGGTCTACATCGGCATATCCCTACTACTACATATTTAAAATTTGGTCTACAATCGGCATATCCCTACTACTACATATTTAAGATTTGGTCTACAATCGGCATATCCCTACTACTACATATTTAAGATTTGGTCTACAATCGGCATATCCCTACTACTACATATTTCAGATTTGGTCTACAATCGGCATATCCCTACTACTACATATTTAAGATTTGGTCTACAATCGGCATATCCCTACTACTACATATTTCAGATTTGGTCTAGAATCGGCATATCCCTACTACTACATATTTAAGATTTGGTCTACAATCGGCATATCCCTACTACTACATATTTAAGATTTGGTCTACAATCGGCATATCCCTACTACTACATATTTAAGATTTGGTCTACAATCGGCATATCCCTACTACTACATATTTAAGATTTGGTCTACAATCGGCATATCCCTACTACTACATATTTAAGATTTGGTATACAATCGGCATATCCCTACTACTACATATTTAAGATTTGGTCTACAATCGGCATATCCCTACTACTACATATTTAACTCGAGGGCTTGTTCCCACATCAGGTGTTTATTTCTACTGCACACTTCTTTCCCTTTACATAATAATAAATGTGAGTTTGTTTTGTTATCAGATCAAATTGAGTTTTTTAAGATTTGGTCTACAATCGGCATATCCCTACTACTACATATTTAAGATTTGGTCTACAATCGGCATATCCCTACTACTACATATTTAAGATTTGGTCTACAATCGGCATATCCCTACTACTACATATTTAAGATTTGGTCTACAATCGGCATATCCCTACTACTACATATTTAAGATTTGGTCTACAATCGGCATATCCCTACTACTACATATTTAAGATTTGGTCTACAATCGGCATATCCCTACTACTACATATTTAACTCGAGGGCTTGTTTCCACATCAGGTGTTTATTTCTACTGCACACTTCTTTCCCTTTACATAATAATAAATGTGAGTTTGTTTTGTTATCAGATCAAATTGAGTTTTTTAAGATTTGGTCTACAATCGGCATATCCCTACTACTACATATTTAAGATTTGGTCTACAATCGGCATATCCCTACTACTACATATTTAAGATTTGGTCTACAATCGGCATATCCCTACTACTACATATTTAAGATTTGGTCTACAATCGGCATATCCCTACTACTACATATTTAAGATTTGGTCTACAATCGGCATATCCCTAATACTACATATTTAAGATTTGGTCTACAATCGGCATATCCCTACTTCTACATATTTAAGATTTGGTCTACAATCGGCATATCCCTACTACTACATATTTAACTCGAGGGCTTGTTCCCACATCAGGTGTTTATTTCTACTGCACACTTCTTTCCCTTTACATAATAATAAATGTGAGTTTGTTTTGTTATCAGATCAAATTGAGTTTTTTAAGATTTGGTCTACAATCGGCATATCCCTACTACTACATATTTAAGATTTGGTCTACAATCGGCATATCCCTACTACTACATATTTAAGATTTGGTCTACAATCGGCATATCCCTACTACTACATATTTAAGATTTGGTCTACAATCGGCATATCCCTACTACTACATATTTAAGATTTGGTCTACAATCGGCATATCCCTACTACTACATGTTTAAGATTTGGTCTACAATCGGCATATCCCTACTACTACATATTTAAGATTTGGTCTACAATCGGCATATCCCTACTACTACATATTTAAGATTTGGTCTACAATCGGCATATCCCTACTACTACATATTTAAGATTTGGTCTACAATCGGCATATCCCTACTACTACATATTTAAGATTTGGTCTACAATCGGCATATCCCTACTACTACATATTTAAGATTTGGTCTACAATCGGCATATCCCTACTACTACATATTTAAGATTTGGTCTACAATCGGCATATCCCTACTACTACATATTTAACTCGAGGGCTTGTTCCCACATCAGGTGTTTATTTCTACTGCACACTTCTTTCCCTTTACATAATAATAAATGTGAGTTTGTTTTGTTATCAGATCAAATTGAGTTTTTTAAGATTTGGTCTACAATCGGCATATCCCTACTACTACATATTTAAGATTTGGTCTACAATCGGCATATCCCTACTACTACATATTTAAGATTTGGTCTACAATCGGCATATCCCTTCTACTACATATTTAAGATTTGGTCTACAATCGGCATATCCCTACTACTACATATTTAAGATTTGGTCTACAATCGGCATATCCCTACTACTACATATTTAAGATTTGGTATACAATCGGCATATCCCTACTACTACATATTTAAGATTTGGTCTACAATCGGCATATCCCTACTACTACATATTTAACTCGAGGGCTTGTTCCCACATCAGGTGTTTATTTCTACTGCACACTTCTTTCCCTTTACATAATAATAAATGTGAGTTTGTTTTGTTATCAGATCAAATTGAGTTTTTTAAGATTTGGTCTACAATCGGCATATCCCTACTACTACATATTTAAGATTTGGTCTACAATCGGCATATCCCTACTACTACATATTTAAGATTTGGTCTACAATCGGCATATCCCTACTACTACATATTTAAGATTTGGTCTACAATCGGCATATCCCTACTACTACATATTTAAGATTTGGTCTACAATCGGCATATCCCTACTACTACATATTTAAGATTTGGTCTACAATCGGCATATCCCTACTACTACATATTTAACTCGAGGGCTTGTTTCCACATCAGGTGTTTATTTCTACTGCACACTTCTTTCCCTTTACATAATAATAAATGTGAGTTTGTTTTGTTATCAGATCAAATTGAGTTTTTTTAAGATTTGGTCTACAATCGGCATATCCCTACTACTACATATTTAAGATTTGGTCTACAATCGGCATATCCCTACTACTACATATTTAAGATTTGGTCTACAATCGGCATATCCCTACTACTACATATTTAAGATTTGGTCTACAATCGGCATATCCCTACTACTACATATTTAAGATTTGGTCTACAATCGGCATATCCCTAATACTACATATTTAAGATTTGGTCTACAATCGGCATATCCCTACTTCTACATATTTAAGATTTGGTCTACAATCGGCATATCCCTACTACTACATATTTAACTCGAGGGCTTGTTCCCACATCAGGTGTTTATTTCTACTGCACACTTCTTTCCCTTTACATAATAATAAATGTGAGTTTGTTTTGTTATCAGATCAAATTGAGTTTTTTAAGATTTGGTCTACAATCGGCATATCCCTACTACTACATATTTAAGATTTGGTCTACAATCGGCATATCCCTACTACTACATATTTAAGATTTGGTCTACAATCGGCATATCCCTACTACTACATATTTAAGATTTGGTCTACAATCGGCATATCCCTACTACTACATATTTAAGATTTGGTCTACAATCGGCATATCCCTACTACTACATGTTTAAGATTTGGTCTACAATCGGCATATCCCTACTACTACATATTTAAGATTTGGTCTACAATCGGCATATCCCTACTACTACATATTTAAGATTTGGTCTACAATCGGCATATCCCTACTACTACATATTTAAGATTTGGTCTACAATCGGCATATCCCTACTACTACATATTTAAGATTTGGTCTACAATCGGCATATCCCTACTACTACATATTTAAGATTTGGTCTACAATCGGCATATCCCTACTACTACATATTTAAGATTTGGTCTACAATCGGCATATCCCTACTACTACATATTTAACTCGAGGGCTTGTTCCCACATCAGGTGTTTATTTCTACTGCACACTTCTTTCCCTTTACATAATAATAAATGTGAGTTTGTTTTGTTATCAGATCAAATTGAGTTTTTTAAGATTTGGTCTACAATCGGCATATCCCTACTACTACATATTTAAGATTTGGTCTACAATCGGCATATCCCTACTACTACATATTTAAGATTTGGTCTACAATCGGCATATCCCTACTACTACATATTTAAGATTTGGTCTACAATCGGCATATCCCTACTACTACATATTTAAGATTTGGTCTACAATCGGCATATCCCTACTACTACATATCTAAGATTTGGTCTACAATCGGCATATCCCTACTTCTACATATTTAAGATTTGGTCTACAATCGGCATATCCCTACTACTACATATTTAACTCGAGGGCTTGTTCCCACATCAGGTGTTTATTTCTACTGCACACTTCTTTCCCTTTACATAATAATAAATGTGAGTTTGTTTTGTTATCAGATCAAATTGAGTTTTTTAAGATTTGGTCTACAATCGGCATATCCCTACTACTACATATTTAAGATTTGGTCTACAATCGGCATATCCCTACTACTACATATTTAAGATTTGGTCTACAATCGGCATATCCCTACTACTACATATTTAAGATTTGGTCTACAATCGGCATATCCCTACTACTACATATTTAAGATTTGGTCTACAATCGGCATATCCCTACTACTACATGTTTAAGATTTGGTCTACAATCGGCATATCCCTACTACTACATATTTAAGATTTGGTCTACAATCGGCATATCCCTACTACTACATATTTAAGATTTGGTCTACAATCGGCATATCCCTACTACTACATATTTAAGATTTGGTCTACAATCGGCATATCCCTACTACTACATATTTAACTCGAGGGCTTGTTCCCACATCAGGTGTTTATTTCTACTGCACACTTCTTTCCCTTTACATAATAATAAATGTGAGTTTGTTTTGTTATCAGATCAAATTGAGTTGTTTAAGATTTGGTCTACAATCGGCATATCCCTACTACTACATATTTAAGATTTGGTCTACAATCGGCATATCCCTACTACTACATATTTAAGATTTGGTCTACAATCGGCATATCCCTACTACTACATATTTAAGATGTGGTCTACAATCGGCATATCCCTACTACTACATATTTAAGATTTGGTCTACAATCGGCATATCCCTACTACTACATATTTAAGATTTGGTCTACAATCGGCATATCCCTACTACTACATATTTAAGATTTGGTCTACAATCGGCATATCCCTACTACTACATATTTAAGATTTGGTCTACAATCGGCATATCCCTACTACTACATATTTAAGATTTGGTCTACAATCGGCATATCCCTACTACTACATATTTAAGATTTGGTCTACAATCGGCATATCCCTACTACTACATATTTAAGATTTGGTCTACAATCGGCATATCCCTACTACTACATATTTAAGATTTGGTCTACAATCGGCATATCCCTACTACTACATATCTAAGATTTGGTCTACAATCGGCATATCCCTACTTCTACATATTTAAGATTTGGTCTACAATCGGCATATCCCTACTACTACATATTTAACTCGAGGGCTTGTTCCCACATCAGGTGTTTATTTCTACTGCACACTTCTTTCCCTTTACATAATAATAAATGTGAGTTTGTTTTGTTATCAGATCAAATTGAGTTTTTTAAGATTTGGTCTACAATCGGCATATCCCTACTACTACATATTTAAGATTTGGTCTACAATCGGCATATCCCTACTACTACATATTTAAGATTTGGTCTACAATTGGCATATCCCTACTACTACATATTTAAGATTTGGTCTACAATCGGCATATCCCTACTACTACATATTTAAGATTTGGTCTACAATCGGCATATCCCTACTACTACATGTTTAAGATTTGGTCTACAATCGGCATATCCCTACTACTACATATTTAACTCGAGGGCTTGTTCCTACATCAGGTGTTTATTTCTACTGCACACTTCTTTCCCTTGACATATTTAACTCGAGGGCTTGTTCCCACATCAGGTGTTTATTTCTACTGCACACTTCTTTCCCTTTACATAATAATAAATGTGAGTTTTTGTTGTTATCAGATCAAATTGAGTTTTTTAAGATTTGGTCTACAATCGGCATATCCCTACTACTACATATTTAACTCCAGGGCTTGTTCCCACATGAGGTGTTTATTTCTACTGCACACTTCTTTCCCTTTACATATTTAACTCGAGGGCTTGTTCCCACATCATGTGTTTATTTCTACTGCACACTTCTTTCCCTTTACATAATAATAAATGTGAGTTTTTTTGTTATCAGATCAAATTGAGTTTTTTAAGATTTGGTCTACAATCGGCATATCCCTACTACTACATATTTAACTCGAGGGCTTGTTCCCACATCAGGTGTTTATTTCTACTGCACACTTCTTTCCCTTTACATATTTAACTCGAGGGCTTGTTCCCACATCAGGTGTTTATTTCTACTGCACACTTCTTTCCCTTTACATAATAATAAATGTGAGTTTTTTTGTTATCAGATCAAATTGAGTTTTTTAAGATTTGGTCTACAATCGGCATATCCCTACTACTACATATTTAACTCGAGGGCTTGTTCACACATCAGGTGTTTATTTCTACTGCACACTTCTTTCCCTTTACATAATAATACATGTGAGGTTTTTTTGTTATCAGATCAAATTGAGTTTTTTAAGATTTGGTCTACAATCGGCATAACCCTACTACTACATATTTAACTCGAGGGCTTGTTCCCACATCAGGTGTTTATTTCTACTGCACACTTCTTTCCCTTTACATATTTAACTCGAGGGCTTGTTCCCACATCAGGTGTTTATTTCTACTGCACACTTCTTTCCCTTTACATATTTAACTCGAGGGCTTGTTCCGACATCAGGTGTTTATTTCTACTGCACACTTATTTCCCTTTACATAATAATACATGTGAGGTTTTTTTGTTATCAGATCAAATTGAGTTTTTTAAGATTTGGTCTACAATCGGCATAACCCTACTACTACATATTTAACTCGAGGGCTTGTTCCCACATCAGGTGTTTATTTCTACTGCACACTTCTTTCCCTTTACATATTTAACTCGAGGGCTTGTTCCCACATCAGGTGTTTATTTCTACTGCACACTTCTTTCCCTTTACATATTTAACTCGAGGGCTTGTTCCGACATCAGGTGTTTATTTCTACTGCACACTTCTTTCCCTTTACATATTTAACTCGAGGTATTGTTCCGAAATCAGGTATTTATTTCTACAGCACACTTCTTTCCCTTTACATAATAATAAATGTGAGTTTTTTTGTTATCAGATCAAATTGAGTTTTTTGAGATTTGGTCTACAATCGGCATATCCCTACTAATACATATTTAACTCGAGGGCTTGTTCCCACATCAGGTGTTTATTTCTACTGCACACTTCTTTCCCTTTACATATTTAACTTGAGGGCTTGTTCCGACATCAGGTGTTTATTTCTACTGCACACTTCTTTCCCTTTACATATTTAACTCGAGGGCTTGTTCCGACATCAGGTGTTTATTTCTACTGCACACTTCTTTCCCTTTACATAATAATAAATGTGAGTTTTGTTGTTATCCGATCAAATTGAGTTTTTTAAGATTTGGTCTACAATCGGCATATCCCTACTACTACATATTTAACTCGAGGGCTTGTTCCCACATCAGGTGTTTATTTCTACTGCACACTTCTTTCCCTTTACATATTTAACTCGAGGGCTTGTTCCCACATCAGGTGTTTATTTCTACTGCACACTTCTTTCCCTTAACATAATAATAAATGTGAGTTTTGTTTGTTATCAGATCAAATTGAGTTTTTTAAGATTTGGTCTACAATCGGCATATCCCTACTACTACATATTTAACTCGAGGGCTTGTTCCCACATCAGGTGTTTATTTCTACTGCACACTTCTTTCCCTTGACATATTTAACTCGAGGGCTTGTTCCCACATCAGGTGTTTATTTCTACTGCACACTTCTTTCCCTTTACATAATAATAAATTTGAGTTTTTGTTGTTATCAGATCAAATTGAGTTTTTTAAGATTTGGTCTACAATCGGCATATCCCTACTACTACATATTTAACTCCAGGGCTTGTTCCCACATCAGGTGTTTATTTCTACTGCACACTTCTTTCCCTTTACATATTTAACTCGAGGGCTTGTTCCCACATCATGTGTTTATTTCTACTGCACACTTCTTTCCCTTTACATATTTAACTCGAGGGCTTGTTCCCACATCAGGTGTTTATTTATACTGCACACTTCTTTCCCTTTACATATTTAACTCGAGGGCTTGTTCCCACATCAGGTGTTTATTTCTACTGCACACTTCTTTCCCTTTACATAATAATAAATGTGAGTTTTTTTGTTATCAGATCAAATTGAGTTTTTTAAGATTTGGTCTACAATCGGCATATCCCTACTACTACATATTTAACTCGAGGGCTTGTTCACACATCAGGTGTTTATTTCTACTGCACACTTCTTTCCCTTTACATAATAATACATGTGAGGTTTTTTTGTTATCAGATCAAATTGAGTTTTTTAAGATTTGGTCTACAATCGGCATAACCCTACTACTACATATTTAACTCGAGGGCTTGTTCCCACATCAGGTGTTTATTTCTACTGCACACTTCTTTCCCTTTACATATTTAACTCGAGGGCTTGTTCCCACATCAGGTGTTTATTTCTACTGCACACTTCTTTCCCTTTACATATTTAACTCGAGGGCTTGTTCCGACATCAGGTGTTTATTTCTACTGCACACTTATTTCCCTTTACATAATAATACATGTGAGGTTTTTTTGTTATCAGATCAAATTGAGTTTTTTAAGATTTGGTCTACAATCGGCATAACCCTACTACTACATATTTAACTCGAGGGCTTGTTCCCACATCAGGTGTTTATTTCTACTGCACACTTCTTTCCCTTTACATATTTAACTTGAGGGCTTGTTCCGACATCAGGTGTTTATTTCTACTGCACACTTCTTTCCCTTTACATATTTAACTCGAGGGCTTGTTCCGACATCAGGTGTTTATTTCTACTGCACACTTCTTTCCCTTTACATAATAATAAATGTGAGTTTTGTTGTTATCCGATCAAATTGAGTTTTTTAAGATTTGGTATACAATCGGCATATCCCTACTACTACATATTTAACTCGAGGGCTTGTTCCCACATCAGGTGTTTATTTATACTGCACACTTCTTTCCCTTTACACATTTAACTCGAGGGCTTGTTCCCACATCAGGTGTTTATTTCTACTGCACACTTCTTTCCCTTAACATAATAATAAATGTGAGTTTTTTTTGTTATCAGATCAAATTGAGTTTTTTAAGATTTGGTCTACAATCGGCATATCCCTACTACTACATATTTAACTCGAGGGCTTGTTCCCACATCAGGTGTTTATTTCTAATGCACACTTCTTTCCCTTGACATATTTAACTCGAGGGCTTGTTCCCACATCAGGTGTTTATTTCTACTGCACACTTCTTTCCCTTTACATAATAATAAATGTGAGTTTTTGTTGTTATCAGATCAAATTGAGTTTTTTAAGATTTGGTCTACAATCGGCATATCCCTACTACTACATATTTAACTCCAGGGCTTGTTCCCACATCAGGTGTTTATTTCTACTGCACACTTCTTTCCCTTTACATATTTAACTCGAGGGCTTGTTCCCACATCATGTGTTTATTTCTACTGCACACTTCTTTCCCTTTACATAATAATAAATGTGAGTTTTTTTGTTATCAGATCAAATTGAGTTTTTTAAGATTTGGTCTACAATCGGCATATCCCTACTACTACATATTTAACTCGAGGGCTTGTTCCCACATCAGGTGTTTATTTCTACTGCACACTTCTTTCCCTTTACATATTTAACTCGAGGGCTTGTTCCCACATCAGGTGTTTATTTCTACTGCACACTTCTTTCCCTTTACATAATAATAAATGTGAGTTTTTTTGTAATCAGATCAAATTGAGTTTTTTAAGATTTGGTCTACAATCGGCATATCCCTACTACTACATATTTAACTCGAGGGCTTGTTCACACATCAGGTGTTTATTTCTACTGCACACTTCTTTCCCTTTACATATTTAACTCGAGGGCTTGTTCCCACATCAGGTGTTTATTTCTACTGCACACTTATTTCCCTTTACATAATAATACATGTGAGGTTTTTTTGTTATCGGATCAAATTGAGTTTTTTAAGATTTGGTCTACAATCGGCATAACCCTACTACTACATATTTAACTCGAGGGCTTGTTCCCACATCAGGTGTTTATTTCTACTGCACACTTCTTTCCCTTTACATATTTAACTCGAGGGCTTGTTCCCACATCAGGTGTTTATTTCTACTGCACACTTCTTTCCCTTAACATAATAATAAATGTGAGTTTTTTTTGTTATCAGATCAAATTGAGTTGTTTAAGATTTGGTCTACAATCGGCATATCCCTACTACTACATATTTAACTCCAGGGCTTGTTCCCACATCAGGTGTTTATTTCTACTGCACACTTCTTTCCCTTTACATATTTAACTCGAGGGCTTGTTCCCACATCATGTGTTTATTTCTACTGCACACTTCTTTCTCTTTACATAATAATAAATGTGAGTTTTTTTTGTTATCAGATCAAATTGAGTTTTTTAAGATTTGGTCTACAATCGGCATATCCCTACTACTACATATTTAACTCGAGGGCTTGTTCCCACATCAGGTGTTTATTTCTACTGCACACTTCTTTCCCTTTACATATTTAACTCGAGGGCTTGTTCCGACATCAGGTGTTTATTTCTACTGCACACTTCTTTCCCTTTACATGTTTAACTCGATGGCTTGTTCCCACATCAGGTGTTTATTTCTACTGCACACTTCTTTCCCTTTACATATTTAACTCGAGGGCTTGTTCCGACATCAGGTGTTTATTTCTACTGCACACTTATTTCCCTTTACATATTTAACTCGAGGGCTTGTTCCGACATCAGGTGTTTATTTCTACTGCACACTTCTTTCCCTTTACATATTTAACTCGAGGGCTTGTTCCCACATCAGGTGTTTATTTCTACTGCACACTTCTTTCCCTTTACATAATAATAAATGTGAGTTTTTTTGTTATCAGATCAAATTGAGTTTTTTAAGATTTGGTCTACAATCGGCATATCCCTACTACTACATATTTAACTCGAGGGCTTGTTCCCACATCAGGTGTTTATTTCTACTGCACACTTCTTTCCCTTTACATATTTAACTCGAGGGCTTGTTCCCACATCAGGTGTTTATTTCTACTGCACACTTCTTTCCCTTTACATAATAATACATGTGAGTTTTTTTTGTTATCAGATCAAATTGATTTTTTTAAGATTTGGTCTACAATCGGCATATCCCTACTACTACATATTTAACTCGAGGGCTTGTTCCCACATCAGGTGTTTATTTCTACTGCACACTTCTTTCCCTTTACATATTTAACTCGAGGGCTTGTTCCCACATCAGGTGTTTATTTCTACTGCACACTTCTTTCCCTTTACATAATAATAAATGTGAGGTTTTTTTTTTATCAGATCAAATTGAGTTTGTTAAGATTTGGTCTACAATCGGCATATCCCTACTACTACATATTTAACTCGAGGGCTTGTTCCCACATCAGGTGTTTATTTCTACTGCACACTTCTTTCCCTTTACATATTTAACTCGAGGGCTTGTTCCGACATCAGGTGTTTATTTCTACTGCACACTTCTTTCCCTTTACATGTTTAACTCGATGGCTTGTTCCCACATCAGGTGTTTATTTCTACTGCACACTTCTTTCCCTTTACATATTTAACTCGAGGGCTTGTTCCGACATCAGGTGTTTATTTCTACTGCACACTTATTTCCCTTTACATATTTAACTCGAGGGCTTGTTCCCACATCAGGTGTTTATTTATACTGCACACTTCTTTCCCTTTACATATTTAACTCGAGGGCTTGTTCCCACATCAGGTGTTTATTTCTACTGCACACTTCTTTCCCTTTACATAATAATACATGTGATTTTTTTTTGTTATCAGATCAAATTGAGTTTGTTAAGATTTGGTCTACAATCGGCATATCCCTACTACTACATATTTAACTCGAGGGCGTGTTCCCACATCAGGTGTTTATTTCTACTGCACACTTCTTTCCCTTTACATATTTAACTCGAGGGCTTGTTCCCACATCAGGTGTTTATTTCTACTGCACACTTCTTTCCCTTTACATAATAATAAATGTGAGTTTTTTTGTTATCAGATCAAATTGAGTTTTTTAGGATTTGGTCTACAATCGGCATATCCCTACTACTACATATTTAACTCCAAGGCTTGTTCCCACATCAGGTGTTTATTTCTACTGCACATTTCTTTCCCTTTACATATTTAACTCGAGGGCTTGTTCCCACATCAGGTGTTTATTTCTACTGCACACTTCTTTCCCTTTACATAATAATAAATGTGAGGTTTTTTTTTATCAGATCAAATTGAGTTTGTTAAGATTTGGTCTACAATCGGCATATCCCTACTACTACATATTTAACTCGAGGGCTTGTTCCCACATCAGGTGTTTATTTCTACTGCACACTTCTTTCCCTTTACATATTTAACTCGAGGGCTTGTTCCCACATCAGGTGTTTATTTCTACTGCACACTTCTTTCCCTTTACATAATAATAAATGTGAGTTTTTGTTGTTATCAGATCAAATTGAGTTTTTCAAGATTTGGTCTACAGTCGGCATATCCCTACTACTACATATTTAACTCGAGGGCTTGTTCCCACATCAGTTGTTTATTTCTACTGCACACTTCTTTCCCTTTACATATTTAACTCGAGGGCTTGTTCCCACATCAGGTGTTTATTTCTACTGCAAACTTCTTTCCCTTTACATAATAATAAATGTGAGTTTTGTTTGTTATCAGATCAAATTGAGTTTTTTAAGATTTGGTCTACAATCGGCATATCCCTACTACTACATATTTAACTCGAGGGCTTGTTCCCACATCAGGTGTTTATTTCTACTGCACACTTCTTTCCCTTTACATATTTAACTCGAGGGCTTGTTCCCACATCAGGTGTTTATTTCTACTGCACACTTCTTTCCCTTTACATAATAATACATGTGAGTTTTTTTTGTTATCAGATCAAATTGAGTTTTTTAAGATTTGGTCTACAATCGGCATATCCCTACTACTACATATTTAACTCGAGGGCTTGTTCCCACATCAGGTGTTTATTTCTACTGCACACTTCTTTCCCTTTACATATTTAACTCGAGGGCTTGTTCCCACATCAGGTGTTTATTTCTACTGCACACTTCTTTCCCTTTACATAATAATAAATGTGAGGTTTTTTTTTTATCAGATCAAATTGAGTTTGTTAAGATTTGGTCTACAATCGGCATATCCCTACTACTACATATTTAACTCGAGGGCTTGTTCCCACATCAGGTGTTTATTTCTACTGTACACTTCTTTCCCTTTACATATTTAACTCGAGGGCTTGTTCCGACATCAGGTGTTTATTTCTACTGCACACTTCTTTCCCTTTACATGTTTAACTCGAGGGCTTGTTCCCACATCAGGTGTTTATTTCTACTGCACACTTCTTTCCCTTTACATATTTAACTCGAGGGCTTGTTCCCACATCAGGTGTTTATTTCTACTGCACACTTCTTTCCCTTTACATAATAATACATGTGATTTTTTTTTGTTATCAGATCAAATTGAGTTTGTTAAGATTTGGTCTACAATCGGCATATCCCTACTACTACATATTTAACTCGAGGGCGTGTTCCCACATCAGGTGTTTATTTCTACTGCACACTTCTTTCCCTTTACATAATAATAAATGTGAGTTTTTTTGTTATCAGATCAAATTGAGTTTTTTAGGATTTGGTCTACAATCGGCATATCCCTACTACTACATATTTAACTCCAAGGCTTGTTCCCACATCAGGTGTTTATTTCTACTGCACATTTCTTTCCCTTTACATATTTAACTCGAGGGCTTGTTCCCACATCAGGTGTTTATTTCTACTGCACACTTCTTTCCCTTTACATAATAATAAATGTGATTTTTTTTGTTATCAGATCAAATTGAGTTTTTTAGGATTTGGTCTACAATCGGCATATCCCTACTACTACATATTTAACTCCAAGGCTTGTTCCCACATCAGCTGTTTATTTCTACTGCACATTTCTTTCCCTTTACATATTTAACTCGAGGGCTTGTTCCCACATCAGGTGTTTATTTCTACTGCACACTTCTTTCCCTTTACATAATAATAAATGTGAGGTTTTTTTTTATCAGATCAAATTGAGTTTGTTAAGATTTGGTCTACAATCGGCATATCCCTACTACTACATATTTAACTCGAGGGCTTGTTCCCACATCAGGTGTTTATTTCTACTGCACACTTCTTTCCCTTTACATATTTAACTCGAGGGCTTGTTCCCACATCAGGTGTTTATTTCTACTGCACACTTCTTTCCCTTTACATAATAATAAATGTGAGTTTTTGTTGTTATCAGATCAAATTGAGTTTTTCAAGATTTGGTCTACAGTCGGCATATCCCTACTACTACATATTTAACTCGAGGGCTTGTTCCCACATCAGTTGTTTATTTCTACTGCACACTTCTTTCCCTTTACATATTTAACTCGAGGGCTTGTTCCCACATCAGGTGTTTATTTCTACTGCAAACTTCTTTCCCTTTACATAATAATAAATGTGAGTTTTGTTTGTTATCAGATCAAATTGAGTTTTTTAAGATTTGGTCTACAATCGGCATATCCCTACTACTACATATTTAACTCGAGGGCTTGTTCCCACATCAGGTGTTTATTTCTACTGCACACTTCTTTCCCTTTACATATTTAACTCGAGGGCTTGTTCCCACATCAGGTGTTTATTTCTACTGCACACTTCTTTCCCTTTACATAATAATACATGTGAGTTTTTTTTGTTATCAGATCAAATTGAGTTTTTTAAGATTTGGTCTACAATCGGCATATCCCTACTACTACATATTTAACTCGAGGGCTTGTTCCCACATCAGGTGTTTATTTCTACTGCACACTTCTTTCCCTTTACATATTTAACTCGAGGGCTTGTTCCCACATCAGGTGTTTATTTCTACTGCACACTTCTTTCCCTTTACATAATAATAAATGTGAGGTTTTTTTTTTATCAGATCAAATTGAGTTTGTTAAGATTTGGTCTACAATCGGCATATCCCTACTACTACATATTTAACTCGAGGGCTTGTTCCCACATCAGGTGTTTATTTCTACTGTACACTTCTTTCCCTTTACATATTTAACTCGAGGGCTTGTTCCGACATCAGGTGTTTATTTCTACTGCACACTTCTTTCCCTTTACATGTTTAACTCGATGGCTTGTTCCCACATCAGGTGTTTATTTCTACTGCACACTTCTTTCCCTTTACATATTTAACTCGAGGGCTTGTTCCGACATCAGGTGTTTATTTCTACTGCACACTTATTTCCCTTTACATATTTAACTCGAGGGCTTGTTCCCACATCAGGTGTTTATTTCTACTGCACACTTCTTTCCCTTTACATATTTAACTCGAGGGCTTGTTCCCACATCAGGTGTTTATTTCTACTGCACACTTCTTTCCCTTTACATAATAATACATGTGATTTTTTTTTGTTATCAGATCAAATTGAGTTTGTTAAGATTTGGTCTACAATCGGCATATCCCTACTACTACATATTTAACTCGAGGGCGTGTTCCCACATCAGGTGTTTATTTCTACTGCACACTTCTTTCCCTTTACATATTTAACTCGAGGGCTTGTTCCCACATCAGGTGTTTATTTCTACTGCACACTTCTTTCCCTTTACATAATAATAAATGTGAGTTTTTTTGTTATCAGATCAAATTGAGTTTTTTAGGATTTGGTCTACAATCGGCATATCCCTACTACTACATATTTAACTCCAAGGCTTGTTCCCACATCAGGTGTTTATTTCTACTGCACATTTCTTTCCCTTTACATATTTAACTCGAGGGCTTGTTCCCACATCAGGTGTTTATTTCTACTGCACACTTCTTTCCCTTTACATAATAATAAATGTGAGGTTTTTTTTTATCAGATCAAATTGAGTTTGTTAAGATTTGGTCTACAATCGGCATATCCCTACTACTACATATTTAACTCGAGGGCTTGTTCCCACATCAGGTGTTTATTTCTACTGCACACTTCTTTCCCTTTACATATTTAACTCGAGGGCTTGTTCCCACATCAGGTGTTTATTTCTACTGCACACTTCTTTCCCTTTACATAATAATAAATGTGAGTTTTTGTTGTTATCAGATCAAATTGAGTTTTTTAAGATTTGGTCTACAGTCGGCATATCCCTACTACTACATATTTAACTCGAGGGCTTGTTCCCACATCAGTTGTTTATTTCTACTGCACACTTCTTTCCCTTTACATATTTAACTCGAGGGCTTGTTCCCACATCAGGTGTTTATTTATACTGCAAACTTCTTTCCCTTTACATAATAATAAATGTGAGTTTTGTTTGTTATCAGATCAAATTGAGTTGTTTAAGATTTGGTCTACAATCGGCATATCCCTACTACTACATATTTAACTCGAGGGCTTGTTCCCACATCAGGTGTTTATTTCTACTGCACACTTCTTTCCCTTTACATATTTAACTCGAGGGCTTGTTCCCACATCAGGTGTTTATTTCTACTGCACACTTCTTTCCCTTTACATAATAATAAATGTGAGTTTTTTTGTTATCAGATCAAATTGAGTTTTTTAGGATTTGGTCTACAATCGGCATATCCCTACTACTACATATTTAACTCCAAGGCTTGTTCCCACATCAGGTGTTTATTTCTACTGCACATTTCTTTCCCTTTACATATTTAACTCGAGGGCTTGTTCCCACATCAGGTGTTTATTTCTACTGCACACTTCTTTCCCTTTACATAATAATAAATGTGAGGTTTTTTTTTTATCAGATCAAATTGAGTTTGTTAAGATTTGGTCTACAATCGGCATATCCCTACTACTACATATTTAACTCGAGGGCTTGTTCCCACATCAGGTGTTTATTTCTACTGCACACTTCTTTCCCTTTACATATTTAACTCGAGGGCTTGTTCCGACATCAGGTGTTTATTTCTACTGCACACTTCTTTCCCTTTACATGTTTAACTCGATGGCTTGTTCCCACATCAGGTGTTTATTTCTACTGCACACTTCTTTCCCTTTACATATTTAACTCGAGGGCTTGTTCCGACATCAGGTGTTTATTTCTACTGCACACTTATTTCCCTTTACATATTTAACTCGAGGGCTTGTTCCCACATCAGGTGTTTATTTCTACTGCACACTTCTTTCCCTTTACATATTTAACTCGAGGGCTTGTTCCCACATCAGGTGTTTATTTCTACTGCACACTTCTTTCCCTTTACATAATAATACATGTGATTTTTTTTTGTTATCAGATCAAATTGAGTTTGTTAAGATTTGGTCTACAATCGGAATATCCCTACTACTACATATTTAACTCGAGGGCTTGTTCCCACATCAGGTGTTTATTTCTACTGCACACTTCTTTCCCTTTACATATTTAACTCGAGGGCTTGTTCCCACATCAGGTGTTTATTTCTACTGCACACTTCTTTCCCTTTACATAATAATAAATGTGATTTTTTTTGTTATCAGATCAAATTGAGTTTTTTAGGATTTGGTCTACAATCGGCATATCCCTACTACTACATATTTAACTCCAAGGCTTGTTCCCACATCAGGTGTTTATTTCTACTGCACATTTCTTTCCCTTTACATATTTAACTCGAGGGCTTGTTCCCACATCAGGTGTTTATTTCTACTGCACACTTCTTTCCCTTTACATAATAATAAATGTGAGTTTTTTTTTTATCAGATCAAATTGAGTTTGTTAAGATTTGGTCTACAATCGGCATATCCCTACTACTACATATTTAACTCGAGGGCTTGTTCCCACATCAGGTGTTTATTTCTACTGCACACTTCTTTCCCTTTACATATTTAACTCGAGGGCTTGTTCCCACATCAGGTGTTTATTTCTACTGCACACTTCTTTCCCTTTACATAATAATAAATGTGAGTTTTTGTTGTTATCAGATCAAATTGAGTTTTTTAAGATTTGGTCTACAGTCGGCATATCCCTACTACTACATATTTAACTCGAGGGCTTGTTCCCACATCAGTTGTTTATTTCTACTGCACACTTCTTTCCCTTTACATATTTAACTCGAGGGCTTGTTCCCACATCAGGTGTTTATTTCTACTGCAAACTTCTTTCCCTTTACATAATAATAAATGTGAGTTTTGTTTGTTATCAGATCAAATTGAGTTTTTTAAGATTTGGTCTACAATCGGCATATCCCTACTACTACATATTTAACTCGAGGGCTTGTTCCCACATCAGGTGTTTATTTCTACTGCACACTTCTTTCCCTTTACATATTTAACTCGAGGGCTTGTTCCCACATCAGGTGTTTATTTCTACTGCACACTTCTTTCCCTTTACATAATAATACATGTGAGTTTTTTTTTTTATCAGATCAAATTGAGTTTTTTAAGATTTGGTCTACAATCGGCATATCCCTACTACTACATATTTAACTCGAGGGCTTGTTCCCACATCAGGTGTTTATTTCTACTGCACACTTCTTTCCCTTTACATATTTAACTCGAGGGCTTGTTCCCACATCAGGTGTTTATTTCTACTGCACACTTATTTCCCTTTACATAATAATAAATGTGAGTTTTTTTTGTTATCAGATCAAATTGAGTTTTTTAAGATTTGGTCTACAATCGGCATATCCCTACTACTACATATTTAACTCGAGGGCTTGTTCCCACATCAGGTGTTTATTTCTACTGCACACTTCTTTCCCTTTACATATTTAACTCGAGGGCTTGTTCCCACACCAGGTGTTTATTTCTACTGCACACTTCTTTCCCTTTACATAATAATACATGTGAGGTTTTTTTGTTATCAGATCAAATTGAGTTTTTTAAGATTTGGTCTACAATCGGCATATCCCTACTACTACATATTTAACTACAGGGCTTGTTCACACATCAGGTGTTTATTTCTACTGCACATTTCTTTCTCTTTACATATTTAACTCGAGGGCTTGTTCCCACATCAGGTCTTTATTTCTACTGCACACTTCTTTCCCTTTACATAATAATAAATGTGAGGTTGTTGTTTTATCATATCAAATTGAGTTTTGTAAGATTTGGTCTACAATCGGCATATCCCTACTACTACATATTTAACTCGAGGGCTTGTTCCCACATCAGGTGTTTATTTCTACTGCACACTTCTTTCCTTTTACATATTTAACTCGAGGGCTTGTTCCCACATCAGGTGTTTATTTCTACTGCACACTTCTTTCCCTTTACATATTTAACTCGAGGGCTTGTTCCCACATCATGTGTTTATTTCTACTGCACACTTATTTCCCTTTACATAATAATAAATGTGAGTTTGTTTTGTTATCAGATCAAATTGAGTTTTTTAAGATTTGGTCTACAATCGGCATATCCCTACTACTACATATTTATCTCGAGGGCTTGTTCCCACATCAGGTGTTTATTTCTACTGCACACTTCTTTCCCTTTACATATTTAACTCGAGGGCTTGTTCCCACATCAGGTGTTTATTTCTACTGCACACTTCTTTCCCTTTACATATTTAACTCGAGGGCTTGTTCCCACATCAGGTGTTTATTTCTACTGCACACTTCTTTCCCTTTACATAATAATACATGTGAGGTTTTTTTGTTATCAGATCAAATTGAGTTTTTTAAGATTTGGTCTACAATCGGCATATCCCTACTACTACATATTTAACTCCAGGGCTTGTTCCCACATCAGGTGTTTATTTCTACTGCACATTTCTTTCCCTTTACATATTTAACTCGAGGGCTTGTTCCCACATCAGGTGTTTATTTCTACTGCACACTTCTTTCCCTTTACATAATAATAAATGTGAGTTTGTTTTGTTATCAGATCAAATTGAGTTTTTTAAGATTTGGTATACAATCGGCATATCGCTACTACTACATATTTAACTCGAGGGCTTGTTCCCACATCAGGTGTTTATTTCTACTGCACACTTCTTTCCCTTTACATATTTAACTCGAGGGCTTGTTCCCACATCAGGTGTTTATTTCTACTGCACACTTCTTTCCCTTTACATATTTAACTCGAGGGCTTGTTCCCACATCAGGTGTTTATTTCTACTGCACACTTCTTTCCCTTTACATACTAATACATGTGAGGTTTTTTTGTTATCAGATCAAATTGAGTTTTTTAAGATTTGGTCTACAATCGGCATATCCCTACTACTACATATTTAACTCGAGGGCTTGTTCCCACATCAGGTGTTTATTTCTACTGCACATTTCTTTCCCTTTACATATTTAACTCGAGGGCTTGTTCCCACATCAGGTGTTTATTTCTACTGCACACTTCTTTCCCTTTACATAATAATAAATGTGAGGTTTTTGTTTTATCAGATCAAATTGAGTTTTTTAAGATTTGGTCTACAATCGGCATATCCCTACTACTACATATTTAACTCGAGGGCTTGTTCCCACATCAGGTGTTTATTTCTACTGCACACTTATTTCCCTTTACATAATAATAAATGTGAGTTTTTTTTGTTATCAGATCAAATTGAGTTTTTTAAGATTTGGTCTACAATCGGCATATCCCTACTACTACTACATATTTAACTCGAGGGCTTGTTCCCACATCAGGTGTTTATTTCTACTGCACACTTCTTTCCCTTTACATATTTAACTCGAGGGCTTGTTCCCACATCGGGTGTTTATTTCTACTGCACACTTCTTTCCCTTTACATAATAATACATGTGAGGTTTTTTTGTTATCAGATCAAATTGAGTTTTTTAAGATTTGGTCTACAATCGGCATATCCCTACTACTACATATTTAACTACAGGGCTTGTTCCCACATCGGGTGTTTATTTCTACTGCACATTTCTTTCCCTTTACATATTTAACTCGAGGGCTTGTTCCCACATCAGGTCTTTATTTCTACTGCACACTTCTTTCCCTTTACATAATAATAAATGTGAAGTTGTTGTTTTATCATATCAAATTGAGTTTTTTAAGATTTGGTCTACAATCGGCATATCCCTACTACTACATATTTAACTCGAGGGCTTGTTCCCACATCAGGTGTTTATTTCTACTACACACTTCTTTCCTTTTACATATTTAACTCGAGGGCTTGTTCCCACATCAGGTGTTTATTTCTACTGCACACTTCTTTCCCTTTACATATTTAACTCGAGGGCTTGTTCCCACATCATGTGTTTATTTCTACTACACACTTATTTTCCTTTACATAATAATAAATGTGAGTTTGTTTTGTTATCAGATCAAATTGAGTTTTTTAAGATTTGGTCTACAATCGGCATATCCCTACTACTACATATTTAACTCGAGGGCTTGTTCCCACATCAGGTGTTTATTTCTACTGCACACTTCTTTCCCTTTACATATTTAACTCGAGGGCTTGTTCCCACATCAGGTGTTTATTTCTACTGCACACTTCTTTCCCTTTACATATTTAACTCGAGGGCTTGTTCCCACATCAGGTGTTTATTTCTACTGCACACTTCTTTCCCTTTACATAATAATACATGTGAGGTTTTTTTGTTATCAGATCAAATTGAGTTTTTTAAGATTTGGTCTACAATTGGCATATCCCTACTACTACTACATATTTAACTCGAGGGCTTGTTCCCACATCAGGTGTTTATTTCTACTGCACATTTCTTTCCCTTTACATATTTAACTCGAGGGCTTGTTCCCACATCAGGTGTTTATTTCTACTGCACACTTCTTTCCCTTTACATAATAATAAATGTGAGGTTTTTGTTTTATCAGATCAAATTGAGTTTTTTAAGATTTGGTCTACAATCGGCATATCCCTACTACTACATATTTAACTCGAGGGCTTGTTCCCACATCAGGTGTTTATTTCTACTGCACACTTCTTTCCCTTTACATATTTAACTCGAGGGCTTGTTCCCACATCAGGTGTTTATTTCTACTGCACACTTATTTCCCTTTACATAATAATAAATGTGAGTTTTTTTTGTTATCAGATCAAATTGAGTTTTTTAAGATTTGGTCTACAATCGGCATATCCCTACTACTACATATTTAACTCGAGGGCTTGTTCCCACATCAGGTGTTTATTTCTACTGCACACTTCTTTCCCTTTACATATTTAACTCGAGGGCTTGTTCCCACACCAGGTGTTTATTTCTACTGCACACTTCTTTCCCTTTACATAATAATACATGTGAGGTTTTTTTGTTATCAGATCAAATTGAGTTTTTTAAGATTTGGTCTACAATCGGCATATCCCTACTACTACATATTTAACTACAGGGCTTGTTCACACATCAGGTGTTTATTTCTACTGCACATTTCTTTCTCTTTACATATTTAACTCGAGGGCTTGTTCCCACATCAGGTCTTTATTTCTACTGCACACTTCTTTCCCTTTACATAATAATAAATGTGAGGTTGTTGTTTTATCATATCAAATTGAGTTTTGTAAGATTTGGTCTACAATCGGCATATCCCTACTACTACATATTTAACTCGAGGGCTTGTTCCCACATCAGGTGTTTATTTCTACTGCACACTTCTTTCCTTTTACATATTTAACTCGAGGGCTTGTTCCCACATCAGGTGTTTATTTCTACTGCACACTTCTTTCCCTTTACATATTTAACTCGAGGGCTTGTTCCCACATCATGTGTTTATTTCTACTGCACACTTATTTCCCTTTACATAATAATAAATGTGAGTTTGTTTTGTTATCAGATCAAATTGAGTTTTTTAAGATTTGGTCTACAATCGGCATATCCCTACTACTACATATTTATCTCGAGGGCTTGTTCCCACATCAGGTGTTTATTTCTACTGCACACTTCTTTCCCTTTACATATTTAACTCGAGGGCTTGTTCCCACATCAGGTGTTTATTTCTACTGCACACTTCTTTCCCTTTACATATTTAACTCGAGGGCTTGTTCCCACATCAGGTGTTTATTTCTACTGCACACTTCTTTCCCTTTACATAATAATACATGTGAGGTTTTTTTTTTATCAGATCAAATTGAGTTTTTTAAGATTTGGTCTACAATCGGCATATCCCTACTACTACATATTTAACTCCAGGGCTTGTTCCCACATCAGGTGTTTATTTCTACTGCACATTTCTTTCCCTTTACATATTTAACTCGAGGGCTTGTTCCCACATCAGGTGTTTATTTCTACTGCACACTTCTTTCCCTTTACATAATAATAAATGTGAGTTTGTTTTGTTATCAGATCAAATTGAGTTTTTTAAGATTTGGTCTACAATCGGCATATCCCTACTACTACATATTTAACTCGAGGGCTTGTTCCCACATCAGGTGTTTATTTCTACTGCACACTTCTTTCCCTTTACATATTTAACTCGAGGGCTTGTTCCCACATCAGGTGTTTATTTCTACTGCACACTTCTTTCCCTTTACATATTTAACTCGAGGGCTTGTTCCCACATCAGGTGTTTATTTCTACTGCACACTTCTTTCCCTTTACATACTAATACATGTGAGTTTTTTTTGTTATCAGATCAAATTGAGTTTTTTAAGATTTGGTCTACAATCGGCATATCCCTACTACTACATATTTAACTCGAGGGCTTGTTCCCACATCAGGTGTTTATTTCTACTGCACATTTCTTTCCCTTTACATATTTAACTAGAGGGCTTGTTCCCACATCAGGTGTTTATTTCTACTGCACACTTCTTTCCCTTTACATAATAATAAATGTGAGGTTTTTGTTTTATCAGATCAAATTGAGTTTTTTAAGATTTGGTCTACAATCGGCATATCCCTACTACTACATATTTAACTCGAGGGCTTGTTCCCACATCAGGTGTTTATTTCTACTGCACACTTATTTCCCTTTACATAATAATAAATGTGAGTTTTTTTTGTTATCAGATCAAATTGAGTTTTTTAAGATTTGGTCTACAATCGGCATATCCCTACTACTACATATTTAACTCGAGGGCTTGTTCCCACATCAGGTGTTTATTTCTACTGCACACTTCTTTCCCTTTACATATTTAACTCGAGGGCTTGTTCCCACATCGGGTGTTTATTTCTACTGCACACTTCTTTCCCTTTACATAATAATACATGTGAGGTTTTTTTGTTATCAGATCAAATTGAGTTTTTTAAGATTTGGTCTACAATCGGCATATCCCTACTACTACATATTTAACTACAGGGCTTGTTCCCACATCGGGTGTTTATTTCTACTGCACATTTCTTTCCCTTTACATATTTAACTCGAGGGCTTGTTCCCACATCAGGTCTTTATTTCTACTGCACACTTCTTTCCCTTTACATAATAATAAATGTGAAGTTGTTGTTTTATCATATCAAATTGAGTTTTTTAAGATTTGGTCTACAATCGGCATATCCCTACTACTACATATTTAACTCGAGGGCTTGTTCCCACATCAGGTGTTTATTTCTACTACACACTTCTTTCCTTTTACATATTTAACTCGAGGGCTTGTTCCCACATCAGGTGTTTATTTCTACTGCACACTTCTTTCCCTTTACATATTTAACTCGAGGGCTTGTTCCCACATCATGTGTTTATTTCTACTACACACTTATTTTCCTTTACATAATAATAAATGTGAGTTTGTTTTGTTATCAGATCAAATTGAGTTTTTTAAGATTTGGTCTACAATCGGCATATCCCTACTACTACATATTTAACTCGAGGGCTTGTTCCCACATCAGGTGTTTATTTCTACTGCACACTTCTTTCCCTTTACATATTTAACTCGAGGGCTTGTTCCCACATCAGGTGTTTATTTCTACTGCACACTTCTTTCCCTTTACATAATAATAAATGTGAGGTTTTTGTTTTATCAGATCAAATTGAGTTTTTTAAGATTTGGTCTACAATCGGCATATCCCTACTACTACATATTTAACTCGAGGGCTTGTTCCCACATCAGGTGTTTATTTCTACTGCACACTTCTTTCCCTTTACATATTTAACTCGAGGGCTTGTTCCCACATCAGGTGTTTATTTCTACTGCACACTTCTTTCCCTTTACATAATAATACATGTGAGGTTTTTTTGTTATCAGATCAAATTGAGTTTGTTAAGATTTGGTCTACAATCGGCATATCCCTACTACTACATATTTAACTACAGGGCTTGTTCCCACATCAGGTGTTTATTTATACTGCACATTTCTTTCCCTTTACATATTTAACTCGAGGGCTTGTTCCCACATCAGGTCTTTATTTCTACTGCACACTTCTTTCCCTTTACATAATAATAAATGTGAGGTTTTTGTTTTATCAGATCAAATTGAGTTTTTTAAGATTTGGTCTACAATCGGCATATCCCTACTACTACATATTTAACTCGAGGGCTTGTTCCCACATCAGGTGTTTATTTCTACTGCACACTTATTTCCCTTTATATAATAATAAATGTGAGTTTTTTTTGTTATCAGATCAAATTGAGTTTTTTAAGATTTGGTCTACAATCGGCATATCCCTACTACTACATATTTAACTCGAGGGCTTGTTCCCACATCAGGTGTTTATTTCTACTGCACACTTCTTTCCCTTTACATATTTAACTCGAGGGCTTGTTCCCACATCGGGTGTTTATTTCTACTGCACACTTCTTTCCCTTTACATAATAATACATGTGAGGTTTTTTTGTTATCAGATCAAATTGAGTTTTTTAAGATTTGGTCTACAATCGGCATATCCCTACTACTACATATTTAACTACAGGGCTTGTTCCCACATCGGGTGTTTATTTCTACTGCACATTTCTTTCCCTTTACATATTTAACTCGAGGGCTTGTTCCCACATCAGGTCTTTATTTCTACTGCACACTTCTTTCCCTTTACATAATAATAAATGTGAAGTTGTTGTTTTATCATATCAAATTGAGTTTTTTAAGATTTGGTCTACAATCGGCATATCCCTACTACTACATATTTAACTCGAGGGCTTGTTCCCACATCAGGTGTTTATTTCTACTACACACTTCTTTCCTTTTACATATTTAACTCGAGGGCTTGTTCCCACATCAGGTGTTTATTTCTACTGCACACTTCTTTCCCTTTACATATTTAACTCGAGGGCTTGTTCCCACATCATGTGTTTATTTCTACTACACACTTATTTTCCTTTACATAATAATAAATGTGAGTTTGTTTTGTTATCAGATCAAATTGAGTTTTTTAAGATTTGGTCTACAATCGGCATATCCCTACTACTACATATTTAACTCGAGGGCTTGTTCCCACATCAGGTGTTTATTTCTACTGCACACTTCTTTCCCTTTACATATTTAACTCGAGGGCTTGTTCCCACATCAGGTGTTTATTTCTACTGCACACTTCTTTCCCTTTACATATTTAACTCGAGGGCTTGTTCCCACATCAGGTGTTTATTTCTACTGCACACTTCTTTCCCTTTACATAATAATACATGTGAGGTTTTTTTGTTATCAGATCAAATTGAGTTTTTTAAGATTTGGTCTACAATTGGCATATCCCTACTACTACTACATATTTAACTCGAGGGCTTGTTCCCACATCAGGTGTTTATTTCTACTGCACATTTCTTTCCCTTTACATATTTAACTCGAGGGCTTGTTCCCACATCAGGTGTTTATTTCTACTGCACACTTCTTTCCCTTTACATAATAATAAATGTGAGGTTTTTGTTTTATCAGATCAAATTGAGTTTTTTAAGATTTGGTCTACAATCGGCATATCCCTACTACTACATATTTAACTCGAGGGCTTGTTCCCACATCAGGTGTTTATTTCTACTGCACACTTCTTTCCCTTTACATATTTAACTCGAGGGCTTGTTCCCACATCAGGTGTTTATTTCTACTGCACACTTCTTTCCCTTTACATAATAATACATGTGAGGTTTTTTTGTTATCAGATCAAATTGAGTTTGTTAAGATTTGGTCTACAATCGGCATATCCCTACTACTACATATTTAACTACAGGGCTTGTTCCCACATCAGGTGTTTATTTATACTGCACATTTCTTTCCCTTTACATATTTAACTCGAGGGCTTGTTCCCACATCAGGTCTTTATTTCTACTGCACACTTCTTTCCCTTTACATAATAATAAATGTGAGGTTGTTGTTTTATCATATCAAATTGAGTTTTTTAAGATTTGGTCTACAATCGTCATATCCCTACTACTACATATTTAACTCGAGGGCTTGTTCCCACATCAGGTGTTTATTTCTACTGCACACTTCTTTCCTTGTACATATTTAACTCGAGGGCTTGTTCCCACATCAGGTGTTTATTTCTACTGCACACTTCTTTCCCTTTACATATTTAACTCGAGGGCTTGTTCCCACATCATGTGTTTATTTCTACTGCACACTTATTTCCCTTTACATAATAATACATGTGAGGTTTTTTTGTTATCAGATCAAATTGAGTTTTTTAAGATTTGGTCTACAATCGGCATATCCCTACTACTACATATTTAACTCGAGGGCTTGTTCCCACATCAGGTGTTTATTTCTACTGCACACTTCTTTCCCTTTACATATTTAACTCGAGGGCTTGTTCCCACATCGGGTGTTTATTTCTACTGCACACTTCTTTCCCTTTACATAATAATACATGTGAGGTTTTTTTGTTATCAGATCAAATTGAGTTTTTTAAGATTTGGTCTACAATCGGCATATCCCTACTACTACATATTTAACTACAGGGCTTGTTCCCACATCGGGTGTTTATTTCTACTGCACATTTCTTTCCCTTTACATATTTAACTCGAGGGCTTGTTCCCACATCAGGTCTTTATTTCTACTGCACACTTCTTTCCCTTTACATAATAATAAATGTGAAGTTGTTGTTTTATCATATCAAATTGAGTTTTTTAAGATTTGGTCTACAATCGGCATATCCCTACTACTACATATTTAACTCGAGGGCTTGTTCCCACATCAGGTGTTTATTTCTACTACACACTTCTTTCCTTTTACATATTTAACTCGAGGGCTTGTTCCCACATCAGGTGTTTATTTCTACTGCACACTTCTTTCCCTTTACATATTTAACTCGAGGGCTTGTTCCCACATCATGTGTTTATTTCTACTACACACTTATTTTCCTTTACATAATAATAAATGTGAGTTTGTTTTGTTATCAGATCAAATTGAGTTTTTTAAGATTTGGTCTACAATCGGCATATCCCTACTACTACATATTTAACTCGAGGGCTTGTTCCCACATCAGGTGTTTATTTCTACTGCACACTTCTTTCCCTTTACATATTTAACTCGAGGGCTTGTTCCCACATCAGGTGTTTATTTCTACTGCACACTTCTTTCCCTTTACATATTTAACTCGAGGGCTTGTTCCCACATCAGGTGTTTATTTCTACTGCACACTTCTTTCCCTTTACATAATAATACATGTGAGGTTTTTTTGTTATCAGATCAAATTGAGTTTTTTAAGATTTGGTCTACAATTGGCATATCCCTACTACTACTACATATTTAACTCGAGGGCTTGTTCCCACATCAGGTGTTTATTTCTACTGCACATTTCTTTCCCTTTACATATTTAACTCGAGGGCTTGTTCCCACATCAGGTGTTTATTTCTACTGCACACTTCTTTCCCTTTACATAATAATAAATGTGAGGTTTTTGTTTTATCAGATCAAATTGAGTTTTTTAAGATTTGGTCTACAATCGGCATATCCCTACTACTACATATTTAACTCGAGGGCTTGTTCCCACATCAGGTGTTTATTTCTACTGCACACTTCTTTCCCTTTACATATTTAACTCGAGGGCTTGTTCCCACATCAGGTGTTTATTTCTACTGCACACTTCTTTCCCTTTACATAATAATACATGTGAGGTTTTTTTGTTATCAGATCAAATTGAGTTTGTTAAGATTTGGTCTACAATCGGCATATCCCTACTACTACATATTTAACTACAGGGCTTGTTCCCACATCAGGTGTTTATTTATACTGCACATTTCTTTCCCTTTACATATTTAACTCGAGGGCTTGTTCCCACATCAGGTCTTTATTTCTACTGCACACTTCTTTCCCTTTACATAATAATAAATGTGAGGTTGTTGTTTTATCATATCAAATTGAGTTTTTTAAGATTTGGTCTACAATCGTCATATCCCTACTACTACATATTTAACTCGAGGGCTTGTTCCCACATCAGGTGTTTATTTCTACTGCACACTTCTTTCCTTGTACATATTTAACTCGAGGGCTTGTTCCCACATCAGGTGTTTATTTCTACTGCACACTTCTTTCCCTTTACATATTTAACTCGAGGGCTTGTTCCCACATCATGTGTTTATTTCTACTGCACACTTATTTCCCTTTACATAATAATAAATATGAGTTTGTTTTGTTATCAGATCAAATTGAGTTTTTTTAAGATTTGGTCTACAATCGGCATATCCCTACTACTACATATTTATCTCGAGGGCTTGTTCCCACATCAGGTGTTTATTTCTACTGCACACTTCTTTCCCTTTACATATTTAACTCGAGGGTTTGTTCCCACATCAGGTGTTTATTTCTACTGCACACTTCTTTCCCTTTACATATTTAACTCGAGGGCTTGTTCCCACATCAGGTGTTTATTTCTACTGCACACTTCTTTCCCTTTACATAATAATACATGTGAGGTTTTTTTGTTATCAGATCAAATTGAGTTTTTTAAGATTTGGTCTACAATCGGCATATCCCTACTACTACATATTTAACTCCAGGGCTTGTTCCCACATCAGGTGTTTATTTCTACTGCACATTTCTTTCCCTTTACATATTTAACTCGAGGGCTTGTTCCCACATCAGGTGTTTATTTCTACTGCACACTTCTTTCCCTTTACATAATAATAAATGTGAGGTTTTTGTTTTATCAGATCAAATTGAGTTTTTTAAGATTTGGTCTACAATCGTCATATCCCTACTACTACATATTTAACTCGAGGGCTTGTTCCCACATCAGGTGTTTATTTCTACTGCACACTTCTTTCCCTTTACATATTTAACTCGAGGGCTTGTTCCCACATCAGGTGTTTATTTCTACTGCACACTTCTTTCCCTTTACATATTTAACTCGAGGGCTTGTTCCCACATCAGGTGTTTATTTCTACTGCACACTTCTCTCCCTTTACATAATAATAAATGTGAGTTTGTTTTGTTATCAGATCAAATTGAGTTTTTTAAGATTTGGTCTACAATCGTCATATCCCTACTACTACATATTTAACTCGAGGGCTTGTTCCCACATCAGGTGTTTATTTCTACTGCACACTTCTTTCCCTTTACATATTTAACTCGAGGGCTTGTTCCCACATCAGGTGTTTATTTCTACTGCACACTTCTTTCCCTTTACATAATAATAAATGTGAGGTTTTTTTTTTATCAGATCAAATTGAGTTTGTTAAGATTTGGTCTACAATCGGCATATCCCTACTACTACATATTTAACTCGAGGGCTTGTTCCCACATCAGGTGTTTATTTCTACTGCACACTTCTTTCCCTTTACATATTTAACTCGAGGGCTTGTTTCCACATCAGGTGTTTATTTCTACTGCACACTTCTTTCCCTTTACATAATAATAAATGTGAGTTTTTGTTGTTATCAGATCAAATTGAGTTTTTTAAGATTTGGTCTACAGTCGGCATATCCCTACTACTACATATTTAACTCGAGGGCTTGTTCCCACATCAGTTGTTTATTTCTACTGCACACTTCTTTCCTTTTACATATTTAACTCGAGGGCTTGTTCCCACATCAGGTGTTTATTTCTACTGCAAACTTCTTTCCCTTTACATAATAATAAATGTGAGTTTTGTTTGTTATCAGATCAAATTGAGTTTTTTAAGATTTGGTCTACAATCGGCATATCCCTACTACTACATATTTAACTCGAGGGCTTGTTCCCACATCAGGTGTTTATTTCTACTGCACACTTCTTTCCCTTTACATATTTAACTCGAGGGCTTGTTCCCACATCAGGTGTTTATTTCTACTGCACACTTATTTCCCTTTACATATTTAACTCGAGGGCTTGTTCCCACATCAGGTGTTTATTTCTACTGCACACTTCTTTCCCTTTACATAATACTAAATGTGAGTTTTTTTGTTATCAGATCAAATTGAGTTTTTTAGGATTTGGTCTACAATCGGCATATCCCTACTACTACATTTTTAACTCCAAGGCTTGTTCCCACATCAGGTGTTTATTTCTACTGCACATTTCTTTCCCTTTACATATTTAACTCGAGGGCTTGTTCCCACATCAGGTGTTTATTTCTACTGCACACTTCTTTCCCTTTACATAATAATAAATGTGAGTTTTTTTTTTTATCAGATCAAATTGAGTTTGTTAATATTTGGTCTACAATCGGCATATCCCTACTACTACATATTTAACTCGAGGGCTTGTTCCCACATCAGGTGTTTATTTCTACTGCACACTTCTTTCCCTTTACATATTTAACTCGAGGGCTTGTTTCCACATCAGGTGTTTATTTCTACTGCACACTTCTTTCCCTTTACATAATAATAAATGTGAGTTTTTGTTGTTATCAGATCAAATTGAGTTTTTTAAGATTTGGTCTACAGTCGGCATATCCCTACTACTACATATTTAACTCGAGGGCTTGTTCCCACATCAGTTGTTTATTTCTACTGCACACTTCTTTCCTTTTACATATTTAACTCGAGGGCTTGTTCCCACATCAGGTGTTTATTTCTACTGCAAACTTCTTTCCCTTTACATAATAATAAATGTGAGTTTTGTTTGTTATCAGATCAAATTGAGTTTTTTAAGATTTGGTCTACAATCGGCATATCCCTACTACTACATATTTAACTCGAGGGCTTGTTCCCACATCAGGTGTTTATTTCTACTGCACACTTCTTTCCCTTTACATATTTAACTCGAGGGCTTGTTCCCACATCAGGTGTTTATTTCTACTGCACACTTATTTCCCTTTACATAATAATAAATGTGAGTTTTTTTTGTTATCAGATCAAATTGAGTTTTTTAAGATTTGGTCTACAATCGGCATATCCCTACTACTACATATTTAACTCGAGGGCTTGTTCCCACATCAGGTGTTTATTTTTACTGCACACTTCTTTCCCTTTACATATTTAACTCGAGGGCTTGTTCCCACACCAGGTGTTTATTTCTACTGCACACTTCTTTCCCTTTACATAATAATACATGTGAGGTTTTTTTGTTATCAGATCAAATTGAGTTTTTTAAGATTTGGTCTACAATCGGCATATCCCTACTACTACATATTTAACTACAGGGCTTGTTCCCACATCAGGTGTTTATTTCTACTGCACATTTCTTTCCCTTTACATATTTAACTCGAGGGCTTGTTCCCACATCAGGTCTTTATTTCTACTGCACACTTCTTTCCCTTTACATAATAATAAATGTGAGGTTGTTGTTTTATCATATCAAATTGAGTTTTTTAAGATTTGGTCTACAATCGGCATATCCCTACTACTACATATTTAACTCGAGGGTTTGTTCCCACATCAGGTATTTATTTCTACTGCACACTTCTTTCCTTTTACATATTTAACTCGAGGGCTTGTTCCCACATCAGGTGTTTATTTCTACTGCACACTTCTTTCCCTTTACATATTTAACTCGAGGGCTTGTTCCCACATCATGTGTTTATTTCTACTGCACACTTATTTCCCTTTACATAATAATAAATGTGAGTTTGTTTTGTTATCAGATCAAATTGAGTTTTTTAAGATTTGGTCTACAATCGGCATATCCCTACTACTACATATTTATCTCGAGGGCTTGTTCCCACATCAGGTGTTTATTTCTACTGCACACTTCTTTCCCTTTACATATTTAACTCGAGGGCTTGTTCCCACATCAGGTCTTTATTTCTACTGCACACTTCTTTCCCTTTACATAATAATAAATGTGAGGTTGTTGTTTTATCATATCAAATTGAGTTTTTTAAGATTTGGTCTACAATCGGCATATCCCTACTACTACATATTTAACTCGAGGGCTTGTTCCCACATCAGGTGTTTATTTCTACTGCACACTTCTTTCCTTTTACATATTTAACTCGAGGGCTTGTTCCCACATCAGGTGTTTATTTCTACTGCACACTTCTTTCCCTTTACATATTTAACTCGAGGGCTTGTTCCCACATCATGTGTTTATTTCTACTACACACTTATTTTCCTTTACATAATAATAAATGTGAGTTTGTTTTGTTATCAGATCAAATTGAGTTTTTGAAGATTTGGTCTACAATCGGCATATCCCTACTACTACATATTTATCTCGAGGGCTTGTTCCCACATCAGGTGTTTATTTCTACTGCACACTTCTTTCCCTTTACATATTTAACTCGAGGGCTTGTTCCCACATCAGGTGTTTATTTCTACTGCACACTTCTTTCCCTTTACATATTTAACTCGAGGGCTTGTTCCCACATCAGGTGTTTATTTCTACTGCACACTTCTTTCCCTTTACATATTTAACTCGAGGGCTTGTTCCCACATCAGGTCTTTATTTCTACTGCACACTTCTTTCCCTTTACATAATAATAAATGTGAGGTTGTTGTTTTATCATATCAAATTGAGTTTTTTAAGATTTGGTCTACAATCGGCATATCCCTACTACTACATATTTAACTCGAGGGCTTGTTCCCACATCAGGTGTTTATTTCTACTGCACACTTCTTTCCTTTTACATATTTAACTCGAGGGCTTGTTCCCACATCAGGTGTTTATTTCTACTGCACACTTCTTTCCCTTTACATAATAATAAATGTGAGGTTTTTGTTTTATCAGATCAAATTGAGTTTTTTAAGATTTGGTCTACAATCGGCATATCCCTACTACTACATATTTAACTCGAGGGCTTGTTCCCACATCAGGTGTTTATTTCTACTGCACACTTCTTTCCCTTTACATATTTAACTCGAGGGCTTGTTCCCACATCAGGTGTTTATTTCTACTGCACACTTCTTTCCTTTTACATATTTAACTCGAGGGCTTGTTCCCACATCAGGTGTTTATTTCTACTGCACACTTCTTTCCCTTTACATATTTAACTCGAGGGCTTGTTCCCACATCATGTGTTTATTTCTACTGCACACTTATTTCCCTTTACATAATAATAAATGTGAGTTTGTTTTGTTATCAGATCAAATTGAGTTTTTTAAGATTTGGTCTACAATCGGCATATCCCTACTACTACATATTTAACTCGAGGGCTTGTTCCCACATCAGGTGTTTATTTCTACTGCACACTTCTTTCCCTTTACATATTTAACTCGAGGGCTTGTTCCCACATCAGGTGTTTATTTCTACTGCACACTTCTTTCCTTTTACATATTTAACTCGAGGGCTTGTTCCCACATCAGGTGTTTATTTCTACTGCACACTTCTTACCCTTTACATATTTAACTCGAGGGCTTGTTCCCACATCATGTGTTTATTTCTACTGCACACTTATTTCCCTTTACATAATAATAAATGTGAGTTTGTTTTGTTATCAGATCAAATTGAGTTTTTTAAGATTTGGTCTACAATCGGCATATCCCTACTACTACATATTTATCTCGAGGGCTTGTTCCCACATCAGGTGTTTATTTCTACTGCACACTTCTTTCCCTTTACATATTTAACTCGAGGGCTTGTTCCCACATCAGGTGTTTATTTCTACTGCACACTTCTTTCCCTTTACATATTTAACTCGAGGGCTTGTTCCCACATCAGGTCTTTATTTCTACTGCACACTTCTTTCCCTTTACATAATAATAAATGTGAGGTTTTTGTTTTATCAGATCAAATTGAGTTTTTTAAGATTTGGTCTACAATCGGCATATCCCTACTACTACATATTTAACTCGAGGGCTTGTTCCCACATCAGGTGTTTATTTCTACTGCACACTTCTTTCCCTTTACATATTTAACTCGAGGGCTTGTTCCCACATCAGGTGTTTATTTCTACTGCACACTTCTTTCCTTTTACATATTTAACTCGAGGGCTTGTTCCCACATCAGGTGTTTATTTCTACTGCACACTTCTTTCCCTTTACATAATAATAAATGTGAGTTTGTTTTGTTATCAGATCAAATTGAGTTTGTTAAGATTTGGTCTACAATCGGCATATCCCTACTACTACATATTTAACTCGAGGGCTTGTTCCCACATCAGGTGTTTATTTCTACTGCACACTTCTTTCCCTTTACATATTTAACTCGAGGGCTTGTTCCCACATCAGGTGTTTATTTCTACTGCACACTTCTTTCCCTTTACATATTTAACTCGAGGGCTTGTTCCCACATCAGGTGTTTATTTCTACTGCACACTTCTTTCCCTTTACATAATAATACATGTGAGGTTTTTTTGTTATCAGATCAAATTGAGTTTTTTAAGATTTGGTCTACAATCGGCATATCCCTACTACTACATATTTAACTCGAGGGCTTGTTCCCACATCAGGTGTTTATTTCTACTGCACATTTCTTTCCCTTTACATATTTAACTCGAGGGCTTGTTCCCACACCAGGTGTTTATTTCTACTGCACACTTCTTTCCCTTTACATAATAATACATGTGAGGTTTTTTTGTTATCAGATCAAATTGAGTTTTTTAAGATTTGGTCTACAATCGGCATATCCCTACTACTACATATTTAACTACAGGGCTTGTTCCCACATCAGGTGTTTATTTCTACTGCACATTTCTTTCCCTTTACATATTTAACTCGAGGGCTTGTTCCCACATCAGGTCTTTATTTCTACTGCACACTTCTTTCCCTTTACATAATAATAAATGTGAGGTTGTTGTTTTATCATATCAAATTGAGTTTTTTAAGATTTGGTCTACAATCGGCATATCCCTACTACTACATATTTAACTCGAGGGTTTGTTCCCACATCAGGTGTTTATTTCTACTGCACACTTCTTTCCTTTTACATATTTAACTCGAGGGCTTGTTCCCACATCAGGTGTTTATTTCTACTGCACACTTCTTTCCCTTTACATATTTAACTCGAGGGCTTGTTCCCACATCATGTGTTTATTTCTACTGCACACTTATTTCCCTTTACATAATAATAAATGTGAGTTTGTTTTGTTATCAGATCAAATTGAGTTTTTTAAGATTTGGTCTACAATCGGCATATCCCTACTACTACATATTTATCTCGAGGGCTTGTTCCCACATCAGGTGTTTATTTCTACTGCACACTTCTTTCCCTTTACATATTTAACTCGAGGGCTTGTTCCCACATCAGGTGTTTATTTCTACTGCACACTTCTTTCCCTTTACATATTTAACTCGAGGGCTTGTTCCCACATCAGGTCTTTATTTCTACTGCACACTTCTTTCCCTTTACATAATAATAAATGTGAGGTTGTTGTTTTATCATATCAAATTGAGTTTTTTAAGATTTGGTCTACAATCGGCATATCCCTACTACTACATATTTAACTCGAGGGCTTGTTCCCACATCAGGTGTTTATTTCTACTGCACACTTCTTTCCTTTTACATATTTAACTCGAGGGCTTGTTCCCACATCAGGTGTTTATTTCTACTGCACACTTCTTTCCCTTTACATATTTAACTCGAGGGCTTGTTCCCACATCATGTGTTTATTTCTACTACACACTTATTTTCCTTTACATAATAATAAATGTGAGTTTGTTTTGTTATCAGATCAAATTGAGTTTTTGAAGATTTGGTCTACAATCGGCATATCCCTACTACTACATATTTATCTCGAGGGCTTGTTCCCACATCAGGTGTTTATTTCTACTGCACACTTCTTTCCCTTTACATATTTAACTCGAGGGCTTGTTCCCACATCAGGTGTTTATTTCTACTGCACACTTCTTTCCCTTTACATATTTAACTCGAGGGCTTGTTCCCACATCAGGTCTTTATTTCTACTGCACACTTCTGTCCCTTTACATAATAATAAATGTGAGGTTGTTGTTTTATCATATCAAATTGAGTTTTTTAAGATTTGGTCTACAATCGGCATATCCCTACTACTACATATTTAACTCGAGGGCTTGTTCCCACATCAGGTGTTTATTTCTACTGCACACTTCTTTCCTTTTACATATTTAACTCGAGGGCTTGTTCCCACATCAGGTGTTTATTTCTACTGCACACTTCTTTCCCTTTACATAATAATAAATGTGAGGTTTTTGTTTTATCAGATCAAATTGAGTTTTTTAAGATTTGGTCTACAATCGGCATATCCCTACTACTACATATTTAACTCGAGGGCTTGTTCCCACATCAGGTGTTTATTTCTACTGCACACTTCTTTCCCTTTACATATTTAACTCGAGGGCTTGTTCCCACATCAGGTGTTTATTTCTACTGCACACTTCTTTCCTTTTACATATTTAACTCGAGGGCTTGTTCCCACATCAGGTGTTTATTTCTACTGCACACTTCTTTCCCTTTACATATTTAACTCGAGGGCTTGTTCCCACATCATGTGTTTATTTCTACTGCACACTTATTTCCCTTTACATAATAATAAATGTGAGTTTGTTTTGTTATCAGATCAAATTGAGTTTTTTAAGATTTGGTCTACAATCGGCATATCCCTACTACTACATATTTATCTCGAGGGCTTGTTCCCACATCAGGTGTTTATTTCTACTGCACACTTCTTTCCCTTTACATATTTAACTCGAGGGCTTGTTCCCACATCAGGTGTTTATTTCTACTGCACACTTCTTTCCCTTTACATATTTAACTCGAGGGCTTGTTCCCACATCAGGTCTTTATTTCTACTGCACACTTCTTTCCCTTTACATAATAATAAATGTGAGGTTTTTGTTTTATCAGATCAAATTGAGTTTTTTAAGATTTGGTCTACAATCGGCATATCCCTACTACTACATATTTAACTCGAGGGCTTGTTCCCACATCAGGTGTTTATTTCTACTGCACACTTCTTTCCCTTTACATATTTAACTCGAGGGCTTGTTCCCACATCAGGTGTTTATTTCTACTGCACACTTCTTTCCTTTTACATATTTAACTCGAGGGCTTGTTCCCACATCAGGTGTTTATTTCTACTGCACACTTCTTTCCCTTTACATAATAATAAATGTGAGTTTGTTTTGTTATCAGATCAAATTGAGTTTGTTAAGATTTGGTCTACAATCGGCATATCCCTACTACTACATATTTAACTCGAGGGCTTGTTCCCACATCAGGTGTTTATTTCTACTGCACACTTCTTTCCCTTTACATATTTAACTCGAGGGCTTGTTCCCACATCAGGTGTTTATTTCTACTGCACACTTCTTTCCCTTTACATATTTAACTCGAGGGCTTGTTCCCACATCAGGTGTTTATTTCTACTGCACACTTCTTTCCCTTTACATAATAATACATGTGAGGTTTTTTTGTTATCAGATCAAATTGAGTTTTTTAAGATTTGGTCTACAATCGGCATATCCCTACTACTACATATTTAACTCGAGGGCTTGTTCCCACATCAGGTGTTTATTTCTACTGCACATTTCTTTCCCTTTACATATTTAACTCGAGGGCTTGTTCCCACACCAGGTGTTTATTTCTACTGCACACTTCTTTCCCTTTACATAATAATACATGTGAGGTTTTTTTGTTATCAGATCAAATTGAGTTTTTTAAGATTTGGTCTACAATCGGCATATCCCTACTACTACATATTTAACTACAGGGCTTGTTCCCACATCAGGTGTTTATTTCTACTGCACATTTCTTTCCCTTTACATATTTAACTCGAGGGCTTGTTCCCACATCAGGTCTTTATTTCTACTGCACACTTCTTTCCCTTTACATAATAATAAATGTGAGGTTGTTGTTTTATCATATCAAATTGAGTTTTTTAAGATTTGGTCTACAATCGGCATATCCCTACTACTACATATTTAACTCGAGGGTTTGTTCCCACATCAGGTGTTTATTTCTACTGCACACTTCTTTCCTTTTACATATTTAACTCGAGGGCTTGTTCCCACATCAGGTGTTTATTTCTACTGCACACTTCTTTCCCTTTACATATTTAACTCGAGGGCTTGTTCCCACATCATGTGTTTATTTCTACTGCACACTTATTTCCCTTTACATAATAATAAATGTGAGTTTGTTTTGTTATCAGATCAAATTGAGTTTTTTAAGATTTGGTCTACAATCGGCATATCCCTACTACTACATATTTATCTCGAGGGCTTGTTCCCACATCAGGTGTTTATTTCTACTGCACACTTCTTTCCCTTTACATATTTAACTCGAGGGCTTGTTCCCACATCAGGTGTTTATTTCTACTGCACACTTCTTTCCCTTTACATATTTAACTCGAGGGCTTGTTCCCACATCAGGTCTTTATTTCTACTGCACACTTCTTTCCCTTTACATAATAATAAATGTGAGGTTGTTGTTTTATCATATCAAATTGAGTTTTTTAAGATTTGGTCTACAATCGGCATATCCCTACTACTACATATTTAACTCGAGGGCTTGTTCCCACATCAGGTGTTTATTTCTACTGCACACTTCTTTCCTTTTACATATTTAACTCGAGGGCTTGTTCCCACATCAGGTGTTTATTTCTACTGCACACTTCTTTCCCTTTACATATTTAACTCGAGGGCTTGTTCCCACATCATGTGTTTATTTCTACTACACACTTATTTTCCTTTACATAATAATAAATGTGAGTTTGTTTTGTTATCAGATCAAATTGAGTTTTTGAAGATTTGGTCTACAATCGGCATATCCCTACTACTACATATTTATCTCGAGGGCTTGTTCCCACATCAGGTGTTTATTTCTACTGCACACTTCTTTCCCTTTACATATTTAACTCGAGGGCTTGTTCCCACATCAGGTGTTTATTTCTACTGCACACTTCTTTCCCTTTACATATTTAACTCGAGGGCTTGTTCCCACATCAGGTCTTTATTTCTACTGCACACTTCTTTCCCTTTACATAATAATAAATGTGAGGTTGTTGTTTTATCATATCAAATTGAGTTTTTTAAGATTTGGTCTACAATCGGCATATCCCTACTACTACATATTTAACTCGAGGGCTTGTTCCCACATCAGGTGTTTATTTCTACTGCACACTTCTTTCCTTTTACATATTTAACTCGAGGGCTTGTTCCCACATCAGGTGTTTATTTCTACTGCACACTTCTTTCCCTTTACATAATAATAAATGTGAGGTTTTTGTTTTATCAGATCAAATTGAGTTTTTTAAGATTTGGTCTACAATCGGCATATCCCTACTACTACATATTTAACTCGAGGGCTTGTTCCCACATCAGGTGTTTATTTCTACTGCACACTTCTTTCCCTTTACATATTTAACTCGAGGGCTTGTTCCCACATCAGGTGTTTATTTCTACTGCACACTTCTTTCCTTTTACATATTTAACTCGAGGGCTTGTTCCCACATCAGGTGTTTATTTCTACTGCACACTTCTTTCCCTTTACATATTTAACTCGAGGGCTTGTTCCCACATCATGTGTTTATTTCTACTGCACACTTATTTCCCTTTACATAATAATAAATGTGAGTTTGTTTTGTTATCAGATCAAATTGAGTTTTTTAAGATTTGGTCTACAATCGGCATATCCCTACTACTACATATTTATCTCGAGGGCTTGTTCCCACATCAGGTGTTTATTTCTACTGCACACTTCTTTCCCTTTACATATTTAACTCGAGGGCTTGTTCCCACATCAGGTGTTTATTTCTACTGCACACTTCTTTCCCTTTACATATTTAACTCGAGGGCTTGTTCCCACATCAGGTCTTTATTTGTACTGCACACTTCTTTCCCTTTACATAATAATAAATGTGAGGTTTTTGTTTTATCAGATCAAATTGAGTTTTTTAAGATTTGGTCTACAATCGGCATATCCCTACTACTACATATTTAACTCGAGGGCTTGTTCCCACATCAGGTGTTTATTTCTACTGCACACTTCTTTCCCTTTACATATTTAACTCGAGGGCTTGTTCCCACATCAGGTGTTTATTTCTACTGCACACTTCTTTCCTTTTACATATTTAACTCGAGGGCTTGTTCCCACATCAGGTGTTTATTTCTACTGCACACTTCTTTCCCTTTACATAATAATAAATGTGAGTTTGTTTTGTTATCAGATCAAATTGAGTTTGTTAAGATTTGGTCTACAATCGGCATATCCCTACTACTACATATTTAACTCGAGGGCTTGTTCCCACATCAGGTGTTTATTTCTACTGCACACTTCTTTCCCTTTACATATTTAACTCGAGGGCTTGTTCCCACATCAGGTGTTTATTTCTACTGCACACTTCTTTCCCTTTACATATTTAACTCGAGGGCTTGTTCCCACATCAGGTGTTTATTTCTACTGCACACTTCTTTTCCTTTACATAATAATACATGTGAGGTTTTTTTGTTATCAGATCAAATTGAGTTTTTTAAGATTTGGTCTACAATCGGCATATCCCTACTACTACATATTTAACTCGAGGGCTTGTTCCCACATCAGGTGTTTATTTCTACTGCACATTTCTTTCCCTTTACATATTTAACTCGAGGGCTTGTTCCCACATCAGGTGTTTATTTCTACTGCACACTTCTTTCCCTTTACATAATAATAAATGTGAGGTTTTTGTTTTATCAGATCAAATTGAGTTTTTTAAGATTTGGTCTACAATCGGCATATCCCTACTACTACATATTTAACTCGAGGGCTTGTTCCCACATCAGGTGTTTATTTCTACTGCACACTTCTTTCCCTTTACATATTTAACTCGAGGGCTTGTTCCCACATCAGGTGTTTATTTCTACTGCACACTTATTTCCCTTTACATAATATTAAATGTGAGTTTGTTTTGTTATCAGATCAAATTGAGTTTTTTTAAGATTTGGTCTACAATCGGCATATCCATACTACTACATATTTATCTCGAGGGCTTGTTCCCACATCAGGTGTTTATTTCTACTGCACACTTCTTTCCCTTTACATATTTAACTCGAGGGCTTGTTCCCACATCAGGTGTTTATTTCTACTGCACACTTCTTTCCCTTTACATATTTAACTCGAGGGCTTGTTCCCACATCAGGTGTTTATTTCTACTGCACACTTCTTTCCCTTTACATAATAATACATGTGAGGTTTTTTTGTTATCAGATCAAATTGAGTTTTTTAAGATTTGGTCTACAATCGGCATATCCCTACTACTACATATTTAACTCCAGGGCTTGTTCCCACATCAGGTGTTTATTTCTACTGCACATTTCTTTCCCTTTACATATTTAACTCGAGGGCTTGTTCCCACATCAGGTGTTTATTTCTACTGCACACTTCTTTCCCTTTACATAATAATAAATGTGAGGTTTTTGTTTTATCAGATCAAATTGAGTTTTTTAAGATTTGGTCTACAATCGGCATATCCCTACTACTACATATTTAACTCGAGGGCTTGTTCCCACATCAGGTGTTTATTTCTACTGCACACTTCTTTCCCTTTACATATTTAACTCGAGGGCTTGTTCCCACATCAGGTGTTTATTTCTACTGCACACTTATTTCCCTTTACATAATAATAAATGTGAGTTTGTTTTGTTATCAGATCAAATTGAGTTTTTTAAGATTTGGTCTACAATCGTCATATCCCTACTACTACATATTTAACTCGAGGGCTTGTTCCCACATCAGGTGTTTATTTCTACTGCACACTTCTTTCCCTTTACATATTTAACTCGAGGGCTTGTTCCCACATCAGGTGTTTATTTCTACTGCACACTTCTTTCCCTTTACATATTTAACTCGAGGGCTTGTTCCCACATCAGGTGTTTATTTCTACTGCACACTTCTCTCCCTTTACATAATAATAAATGTGAGTTTTTTGTTTATCAGATCAAATTGAGTTTGTTAAGATTTGGGCTACAATCGGCATATCCCTACTACTACATATTTAACTCGAGGGCTTGTTCCCACATCAGGTGTTTATTTATACTGCACACTTCTTTCCCTTTACATATTTAACTCGAGGGCTTGTTTCCACATCAGGTGTTTATTTCTACTGCACACTTATTTCCCTTTACATAATAATAAATGTGAGTTTTTGTTGTTATCAGATCAAATTGAGTTTTTTAAGATTTGGTCTACAGTCGGCATATCCCTACTACTACATATTTAACCCGAGGGCTTGTTCCCACATCAGTTGTTTATTTCTACTGCACACTTCTTTCCTTTTACATATTTAACTCGAGGGCTTGTTCCCACATCAGGTGTTTATTTCTACTGCAAACTTCTTTCCCTTTACATAATAATAAATGTGAGTTTTGTTTGTTATCAGATCAAATTGAGTTTTTTTAAGATTTGGTCTACAATCGGCATATCCCTACTACTACATATTTAACTCGAGGGCTTGTTCCCACATCAGGTGTTTATTTCTACTGCACACTTCTTTCCCTTTACATATTTAACTCGAGGGCTTGTTCCCACATCAGGTGTTTATTTCTACTGCACACTTATTTTCCTTTACATAATAATAAATGTGAGTTTTTTTTGTTATCAGATCAAATTGAGTTTTTTAAGATTTGGTCTACAATCGGCATATCCCTACTACTACATATTTAACTCGAGGGCTTGTTCCCACATCAGGTGTTTATTTCTACTGCACACTTCTTTCCCTTTACATATTTAACTCGAGGGCTTGTTCCCACACCAGGTGTTTATTTCTACTGCACACTTCTTTCCCTTTACATAATAATACATGTGAGGTTTTTTTGTTATCAGATCAAATTGAGTTTTTTAAGATTTGGTCTACAATCGGCATATCCCTACTACTACATATTTAACTACAGGGCTTGTTCCCACATCAGGTGTTTATTTCTACTGCACATTTCTTTCCCTTTACATATTTAACTCGAGGGCTTGTTCCCACATCAGGTCTTTATTTCTACTGCACACTTCTTTCCCTTTACATAATAATAAATGTGAGGTTGTTGTTTTATCATATCAAATTGAGTTTTTTAAGATTTGGTCTACAATCGGCATATCCCTACTACTACATATTTAACTCGAGGGCTTGTTCCCACATCAGGTGTTTATTTCTACTGCACACTTCTTTCCTTTTACATATTTAACTCGAGGGCTTGTTCCCACATCAGGTGTTTATTTCTACTGCACACTTCTTTCCCTTTACATATTTAACTCGAGGGCTTGTTCCCACATCATGTGTTTATTTCTACTGCACACTTATTTCCCTTTACTTAATAATAAATGTGAGTTTGTTTTGTTATCAGATCAAATTGAGTTTTTTAAGATTTGGTCTACAATCGGCATATCCCTACTACTACATATTTATCTCGAGGGCTTGTTCCCACATCAGGTGTTTATTTCTACTGCACACTTCTTTCCCTTTACACATTTAACTCGAGGGCTTGTTCCCACATCAGGTGTTTATTTCTACTGCACACTTATTTCCCTTTACATATTTAACTCGAGGGCTTGTTCCCACATCAGGTGTTTATTTCTACTGCACACTTCTTTCCCTTTACATAATAATACATGTGAGGTTTTTTTGTTATCAGATCAAATTGAGTTTTTTAAGATTTGGTCTACAATCGGCATATCCCTACTACTACATATTTAACTCCAGGGCTTGTTCCCACATCAGGTGTTTATTTCTACTGCACATTTCTTTCCCTTTACATATTTAACTCGAGGGCTTGTTCCCACATCAGGTGTTTATTTCTACTGCACACTTCTTTCCCTTTACATAATAATAAATGTGAGGTTTTTTTGTTATCAGATCAAATTGAGTTTTTTAAGATTTGGTCTACAATCGGCATATCCCTACTACTACATATTTAACTACAGGGCTTGTTCCCACATCAGGTGTTTATTTCTACTGCACATTTCTTTCCCTTTACATATTTAACTCGAGGGCTTGTTCCCACATCAGGTCTTTATTTCTACTGCACACTTCTTTCCCTTTACATAATAATAAATGTGAGGTTGTTGTTTTATCATATCAAATTGAGTTTTTTAAGATTTGGTCTACAATCGGCATATCCCTACTACTACATATTTAACTCGAGGGCTTGTTCCCACATCAGGTGTTTATTTCTACTGCACACTTCTTTCCTTTTACATATTTAACTCGAGGGCTTGTTCCCACATCAGGTGTTTATTTCTACTGCACACTTCTTTCCCTTTACATATTTAACTCGAGGGCTTGTTCCCACATCATGTGTTTATTTCTACTGCACACTTATTTCCCTTTACTTAATAATAAATGTGAGTTTGTTTTGTTATCAGATCAAATTGAGTTTTTTAAGATTTGGTCTACAATCGGCATATCCCTACTACTACATATTTATCTCGAGGGCTTGTTCCCACATCAGGTGTTTATTTCTACTGCACACTTCTTTCCCTTTACACATTTAACTCGAGGGCTTGTTCCCACATCAGGTGTTTATTTCTACTGCACACTTATTTCCCTTTACATAATAATAAATGTGAGTTTGTTTTGTTATCAGATCAAATTGAGTTTTTTAAGATTTGGTCTACAATCGTCATATCCCTACTACTACATATTTAACTCGAGGGCTTGTTCCCACATCAGGTGTTTATTTCTACTGCACACTTCTTTCCCTTTACATATTTAACTCGAGGGCTTGTTCCCACATCAGGTGTTTATTTCTACTGCACACTTCTTTCCCTTTACATATTTAACTCGAGGGCTTGTTCCCACATCAGGTGTTTATTTCTACTGCACACTTCTCTCCCTTTACATAATAATAAATGTGAGTTTTTTGTTTATCAGATCAAATTGAGTTTGTTAAGATTTGGGCTACAATCGGCATATCCCTACTACTACATATTTAACTCGAGGGCTTGTTCCCACATCAGGTGTTTATTTATACTGCACACTTCTTTCCCTTTACATATTTAACTCGAGGGCTTGTTTCCACATCAGGTGTTTATTTCTACTGCACACTTATTTCCCTTTACATAATAATAAATGTGAGTTTTTGTTGTTATCAGATCAAATTGAGTTTTTTAAGATTTGGTCTACAGTCGGCATATCCCTACTACTACATATTTAACCCGAGGGCTTGTTCCCACATCAGTTGTTTATTTCTACTGCACACTTCTTTCCTTTTACATATTTAACTCGAGGGCTTGTTCCCACATCAGGTGTTTATTTCTACTGCAAACTTCTTTCCCTTTACATAATAATAAATGTGAGTTTTGTTTGTTATCAGATCAAATTGAGTTTTTTTAAGATTTGGTCTACAATCGGCATATCCCTACTACTACATATTTAACTCGAGGGCTTGTTCCCACATCAGGTGTTTATTTCTACTGCACACTTCTTTCCCTTTACATATTTAACTCGAGGGCTTGTTCCCACATCAGGTGTTTATTTCTACTGCACACTTATTTTCCTTTACATAATAATAAATGTGAGTTTTTTTTGTTATCAGATCAAATTGAGTTTTTTAAGATTTGGTCTACAATCGGCATATCCCTACTACTACATATTTAACTCGAGGGCTTGTTCCCACATCAGGTGTTTATTTCTACTGCACACTTCTTTCCCTTTACATATTTAACTCGAGGGCTTGTTCCCACACCAGGTGTTTATTTCTACTGCACACTTCTTTCCCTTTACATAATAATACATGTGAGGTTTTTTTGTTATCAGATCAAATTGAGTTTTTTAAGATTTGGTCTACAATCGGCATATCCCTACTACTACATATTTAACTACAGGGCTTGTTCCCACATCAGGTGTTTATTTCTACTGCACATTTCTTTCCCTTTACATATTTAACTCGAGGGCTTGTTCCCACATCAGGTCTTTATTTCTACTGCACACTTCTTTCCCTTTACATAATAATAAATGTGAGGTTGTTGTTTTATCATATCAAATTGAGTTTTTTAAGATTTGGTCTACAATCGGCATATCCCTACTACTACATATTTAACTCGAGGGCTTGTTCCCACATCAGGTGTTTATTTCTACTGCACACTTCTTTCCTTTTACATATTTAACTCGAGGGCTTGTTCCCACATCAGGTGTTTATTTCTACTGCACACTTCTTTCCCTTTACATATTTAACTCGAGGGCTTGTTCCCACATCATGTGTTTATTTCTACTGCACACTTATTTCCCTTTACTTAATAATAAATGTGAGTTTGTTTTGTTATCAGATCAAATTGAGTTTTTTAAGATTTGGTCTACAATCGGCATATCCCTACTACTACATATTTATCTCGAGGGCTTGTTCCCACATCAGGTGTTTATTTCTACTGCACACTTCTTTCCCTTTACACATTTAACTCGAGGGCTTGTTCCCACATCAGGTGTTTATTTCTACTGCACACTTCTTTCCCTTTACATATTTAACTCGAGGGCTTGTTCCCACATCAGGTGTTTATTTCTACTGCACACTTCTTTCCCTTTACATAATAATACATGTGAGGTTTTTTTGTTATCAGATCAAATTGAGTTTTTTAAGATTTGGTCTACAATCGGCATATCCCTACTACTACATATTTAACTACAGGGCTTGTTCCCACATCAGGTGTTTATTTCTACTGCACATTTCTTTCCCTTTACATATTTAACTCGAGGGCTTGTTCCCACATCAGGTATTTATTTCTACTGCACACTTCTTTCCCTTTACATAATAATAAATGTGAGGTTGTTGTTTTATCATATCAAATTGAGTTTTTTAAGATTTGGTCTACAATCGGCATATCCCTACTACTACATATTTAACTCGAGGGCTTGTTCCCACATCAGGTGTTTATTTCTACTGCACACTTCTTTCCTTTTACATATTTAACTCGAGGGCTTGTTCCCACATCAGGTGTTTATTTCTACTGCACACTTCTTTCCCTTTACATATTTAACTCGAGGGCTTGTTCCCACATCATGTGTTTATTTCTACTGCACACTTATTTCCCTTTACTTAATAATAAATGTGAGTTTGTTTTGTTATCAGATCAAATTGAGTTTTTTAAGATTTGGTCTACAATCGGCATATCCCTACTACTACATATTTATCTCGAGGGCTTGTTCCCACATCAGGTGTTTATTTCTACTGCACACTTCTTTCCCTTTACACATTTAACTCGAGGGCTTGTTCCCACATCAGGTGTTTATTTCTACTGCACACTTCTTTCCCTTTACATATTTAACTCGAGGGCTTGTTCCCACATCAGGTGTTTATTTCTACTGCACACTTCTTTCCCTTTACATAATAATACATGTGAGGTTTTTTTGTTATCAGATCAAATTGAGTTTTTTAAGATTTGGTCTACAATCGGCATATCCCTACTACTACATATTTAACTCCAGGGCTTGTTCCCACATCAGGTGTTTATTTCTACTGCACATTTCTTTCCCTTTACATATTTAACTCGAGGGCTTGTTCCCACATCAGGTGTTTATTTCTACTGCACACTTCTTTCCCTTTACATAATAATAAATGTGAGGTTTTTGTTTTATCAGATCAAATTGAGTTTTTTAAGATTTGGTCTACAATCGGCATATCCCTACTACTACATATTTAACTCGAGGGCTTGTTCCCACATCAGGTGTTTATTTCTACTGCACACTTCTTTCCCTTTACATATTTAACTCGAGGGCTTGTTCCCACATCAGGTGTTTATTTCTACTGCACACTTCTTTCCCTTTACATAATAATAAATGTGAGGTTTTTGTTTTATCAGATCAAATTGAGTTTTTTAAGATTTGGTCTACAATCGGCATATCCCTACTACTACATATTTAACTCGAGGGCTTGTTCCCACATCAGGTGTTTATTTCTACTGCACACTTCTTTCCCTTTACATATTTAACTCGAGGGCTTGTTCCCACATCAGGTGTTTATTTCTACTGCACACTTATATCCCTTTACATAATAATAAATGTGAGTTTGTTTTGTTATCAGATCAAATTGAGTTTTTTAAGATTTGGTCTACAATCGGCATATCCCTACTACTACATATTTAACTCGAGGGCTTGTTCCCACATCAGGTGTTTATTTCTACTGCACACTTCTTTCCCTTTACATATTTAATTCGAGGGCTTGTTCCCACATCAGGTGTTTATTTCTACTGCACACTTCTTTCCCTTTACATATTTAACTCGAGGGCTTGTTCCCACATCAGGTGTTTATTTCTACTGCACACTTCTTTCCCTTTACATAATAATACATGTGAGTTTTTTTTGTTATCAGATCAAATTGAGTTTTTTAAGATTTGGTCTACAATCGGCATATCCCTACTACTACATATTTAACTCGAGGGCTTGTTCCCACATCAGGTGTTTATTTCTACTGCACATTTCTTTCCCTTTACATATTTAACTCGAGGGCTTGTTCCCACATCAGGTGTTTATTTCTACTGCACACTTCTTTCCCTTTACATAATAATAAATGTGAGGTTTTTGTTTTATCAGATCAAATTGAGTTTTTTAAGATTTGGTCTACAATCGGCATATCCCTACTACTACATATTTAACTCGAGGGCTTGTTCCCACATCAGGTGTTTATTTCTACTGCACACTTCTTTCCCTTTACATATTTAACTCGAGGGCTTGTTCCCACATCAGGTGTTTATTTCTACTGCACACTTCTTTCCCTTTACATAATAATACATGTGAGGTTTTTTTGTTATCAGATCAAATTGAGTTTTTTAAGATTTGGTCTACAATCGGCATATCCCTACTACTACATATTTAACTACAGGGCTTGTTCCCACATCAGGTGTTTATTTCTACTGCACATTTCTTTCCCTTTACATATTTAACTCGAGGGCTTGTTCCCACATCAGGTCTTTATTTCTACTGCACACTTCTTTCCCTTTACATAATAATAAATGTGAGGTTGTTGTTTTATCATATCAAATTGAGTTTTTTAAGATTTGGTCTACAATCGGCATATCCCTACTACTACATATTTAACTCGAGGGCTTGTTCCCACATCAGGTGTTTATTTCTACTGCACACTTCTTTCCTTTTACATATTTAACTCGAGGGCTTGTTCCCACATCAGGTGTTTATTTCTACTGCACACTTCTTTCCCTTTACATATTTAACTCGAGGGCTTGTTCCCACATCATGTGTTTATTTCTACTGCACACTTATTTCCCTTTACATAATAATAAATGTGAGTTTGTTTTGTTATCAGATCAAATTGAGTTTTTTTAAGATTTGGTCTACAATCGGCATATCCCTACTACTACATATTTATCTCGAGGGCTTGTTCCCACATCAGGTGTTTATTTCTACTGCACACTTCTTTCCCTTTACATATTTAACTCGAGGGCTTGTTCCCACATCAGGTGTTTATTTCTACTGCACACTTCTTTCCCTTTACATATTTAACTCGAGGGCTTGTTCCCACATCAGGTGTTTATTTCTACTGCCCACTTCTTTCCCTTTACATAATAATACATGTGAGGTTTTTTTGTTATCAGATCAAATTGAGTTTTTTAAGATTTGGTCTACAATCGGCATATCCCTACTACTACATATTTAACTCCAGGGCTTGTTCCCACATCAGGTGTTTATTTCTACTGCACATTTCTTTCCCTTTACATATTTAACTCGAGGGCTTGTTCCCACATCAGGTGTTTATTTCTACTGCACACTTCTTTCCCTTTACATAATAATAAATGTGAGGTTTTTGTTTTATCAGATCAAATTGAGTTTTTTAAGATTTGGTCTACAATCGGCATATCCCTACTACTACATATTTAACTCGAGGGCTTGTTCCCACATCAGGTGTTTATTTCTACTGCACACTTCTTTCCCTTTACATATTTAACTCGAGGGCTTGTTCCCACATCAGGTGTTTATTTCTACTGCACACTTATTTCCCTTTATATAATAATAAATGTGAGTTTGTTTTGTTATCAGATCAAATTGAGTTTTTTAAGATTTGGTCTACAATCGGCATATCCCTACTACTACATATTTAACTCGAGGGCTTGTTCCCACATCAGGTGTTTATTTCTACTGCACACTTCTTTCCCTTTACATATTTAACTCGAGGGCTTGTTCCCACATCAGGTGTTTATTTCTACTGCACACTTCTTTCCCTTTACATATTTAACTCGAGGGCTTGTTCCCACATCAGGTGTTTATTTCTACTGCACACTTCTTTCCCTTTACATAATAATACATGTGAGGTTTTTTTGTTATCAGATCAAATTGAGTTGTTTAAGATTTGGTCTACAATCGGCATATCCCTACTACTACATATTTAACTCGAGGGCTTGTTCCCACATCAGGTGTTTATTTCTACTGCACATTTCTTTCCCTTTACATATTTAACTCGAGGGCTTGTTCCCACATCAGGTGTTTATTTCTACTGCACACTTCTTTCCCTTTACATAATAATAAATGTGAGGTTTTTGTTTTATCAGATCAAATTGAGTTTTTTTAAGATTTGGTCTACAATCGGCATATCCCTACTACTACATATTTAACTCGAGGGCTTGTTCCCACATCAGGTGTTTATTTCTACTGCACACTTATTTCCCTTTACATAATAATAAATGTGAGTTTTTTTTGTTATCAGATCAAATTGAGTTTGTTAAGATTTGGTCTACAATCGGCATATCCCTACTACTACATATTTAACTCGAGGGCTTGTTCCCACATCAGGTGTTTATTTCTACTGCACACTTCTTTCCCTTTACATATTTAACTCGAGGGCTTGTTCCCACATCAGGTGTTTATTTCTACTGCACACTTCTTTCCCTTTACATAATAATACATGTGAGGTTTTTTTGTTATCAGATCAAATTTAGTTTTTTAAGATTTGGTCTACAATCGGCATATCCCTACTACTACATATTTAACTACAGGGTTTGTTCCCACATCGGGTGTTTATTTCTACTGCACATTTCTTTCCCTTTACATATTTAACTCGAGGGATTGTTCCCACATCAGGTCTTTATTTCTACTGCACACTTCTTTCCCTTTACATAATAATAAATGTGAGGTTGTTGTTTTATCATATCAAATTGAGTTTTTTAAGATTTGGTCTACAATCGGCATATCCCTACTACTACATATTTAACTCGAGGGCTTGTTCCCACATCAGGTGTTCATTTCTACTGCACACTTCTTTCCCTTTACATATTTAACTCGAGGGCTTGTTCCCACATCAGGTGTTTATTTCTACTGCACACTTCTTTCCCTTTACATAATAATAAATGTGAGGTTTTTTTGTTATCAGATCAAATTGAGTTTTTTAAGATTTGGTCTACAATCGGCAGATCCCTACTACTACATATTTAACTCGATGGCTTGTTCCCACATCAGGTGTTCATTTCTACTGCACACTTCTTTCCCTTTACATAATAATAAATGTGAATTTTTTTTTGTTATCAGATCAAATTGAGTTTTTTAAGATGTCGTCTACAATCGGCATATCCCTACTACTACATATTTAACTCGAGGGCTTGTTCCCACATCAGGTGTTTATTTCTACTGCACACTTCTTTCCCTTTACATAATAATAAATGTGAGTTTTTTTTGTTATCAGATCAAATTGAGTTTTTAAGATTTGGTCTACAATCGGCATATCCTTACTACTACATATTTCACTCGAGGGCTTGTTCCCACATCAGGTGTTTATTTCTACTGCACACTTCTTTCCCTTTACATAATAATAAATGTGAGTTTTGTTTGTTATCAGATCAAATTTAGTTTTTTAAGATTTGGTCTACAATCGGCATATCCCTACAACTACATATTTAACTCGAGGGCTTGTTCCCACATCAGGTGTTTATTTCTACTGCACACTTCTTTCCCTTTACATAATAATAAATGTGAGTTTTTTTGTTATCAGATCAAATTGAGTTTTTTGAGATTTTGTCTACAATCGGCATATCCCTACTACTACATATTTAACTCGAGGGCTTTTTCCCACATCAGGTGTTTATTTCTACTGCACACTTCTTTCCCTTTACATATTTAACTCGAGGGCTTGTTCCCACATCAGGTGTTTATTTCTACTGCACACTTCTTTCCCTTTACATATTTAACTCGAGGGCTTGTTCCCACATCAGGTGTTTATTTCTACTGCACACTTTTTACCCTTTACATAATAATAAATGTGAGTTTTTTTGGTTATCAGATCAAATTGAGTATTTTAAGATTTGGTCTACAATCGGCATATCCCTACTACTACATATTTAACTCGAGGGCTTGTTCCCACATCAGGTGTTTATTTCTACTGCACACTTCTTTCCCTTTACATATTTAACTCGAGGGCTTGTTCCCACATCAGGTGTTTATTTCTACTGCACACTTCTTTCCCTTTACATAATAATAAAGGTGAGTTTTTTTTGTTATCAGATCAAATTGAGTTTTTTAAGATTTGGTCTACAATCGGCATATCCCTACTACTACATATTTAACTCGAGGGCTTGTTCCCACATCAGGTGTTTATTTCTACTGCACACTTCTTTCCCTTTACATAATAATAAATGTGAGGTTTTTTTGTTATCAGATCAAATTGAGTTTTTTAAGATTTGGTCTACAATCGGCAGATCCCTACTACTACATATTTAACTCGATGGCTTGTTCCCACATCAGGTGTTCATTTCTACTGCACACTTCTTTCCCTTTACATAATAATAAATGTGAATTTTTTTTTGTTATCAGATCAAATTGAGTTTTTTAAGATGTCGTCTACAATCGGCATATCCCTACTACTACATATTTAACTCGAGGGCTTGTTCCCACATCAGGTGTTTATTTCTACTGCACACTTCTTTCCCTTTACATAATAATAAATGTGAGTTTTTTTTGTTATCAGATCAAATTGAGTTTTTAAGATTTGGTCTACAATCGGCATATCCTTACTACTACATATTTAACTCGAGGGCTTGTTCCCACATCAGGTGTTTATTTCTACTGCACACTTCTTTCCCTTTACATAATAATAAATGTGAGTTTTGTTTGTTATCAGATCAAATTTAGTTTTTTAAGATTTGGTCTACAATCGGCATATCCCTACAACTACATATTTAACTCGAGGGCTTGTTCCCACATCAGGTGTTTATTTCTACTGCACACTTCTTTCCCTTTACATAATAATAAATGTGAGTTTTTTTGTTATCAGATCAAATTGAGTTTTTTGAGATTTTGTCTACAATCGGCATATCCCTACTACTACATATTTAACTCGAGGGCTTTTTCCCACATCAGGTGTTTATTTCTACTGCACACTTCTTTCCCTTTACATATTTAACTCGAGGGCTTGTTCCCACATCAGGTGTTTATTTCTACTGCACACTTCTTTCCCTTTACATATTTAACTCGAGGGCTTGTTCCCACATCAGGTGTTTATTTCTACTGCACACTTTTTACCCTTTACATAATAATAAATGTGAGTTTTTTTGGTTATCAGATCAAATTGAGTATTTTAAGATTTGGTCTACAATCGGCATATCCCTACTACTACATATTTAACTCGAGGGCTTGTTCCCACATCAGGTGTTTATTTCTACTGCACACTTCTTTCCCTTTACATATTTAACTCGAGGGCTTGTTCCCACATCAGGTGTTTATTTCTACTGCACACTTCTTTCCCTTTACATAATCATAAAGGTGAGTTTTTTTTGTTATCAGATCAAATTGAGTTTTTTAAGATTTGGTCTACAATCGGCATATCCCTACTACTACATATTTAACTCGAGGGCTTGTTCCCACATCAGGTGTTTATTTCTACTGCACACTTCTTTCACTTTACATAATAATAAATGTGATTTTTGGTTTGTTATCAGATCAAATTGAGTTTTTTAAGATTTGGTCTACAATCGGCATATCCCTACTACTACATATTTAACTCGATGGCTTGTTCCCACATCAGGTGTTCATTTCTACTGCACACTTCTTTCCCTTTACATAATAATAAATGTGAATTTTTTTTGGTTATCAGATCAAATTGAGTTTTTTAAGATGTCGTCTACAATCGGCATATCCCTACTACTACATATTTAACTCGAGGGCTTGTTCCCACATCAGGTGTTTATTTCTACTGCACACTTCTTTCCCTTTACATAATAATAAATGTGAGTTTTTTTTGTTATCAGATCAAATTGAGTTTTTAAGATTTGGTCTACAATCGGCATATCCTTACTACTACATATTTAACTCGAGGGCTTGTTCCCACATCAGGTGTTTATTTCTACTGCACACTTCTTTCCCTTTACATAATAATAAATGGGAGTTTTGTTTGTTATCAGATCAAATTTAGTTTTTTAAGATTTGGTCTACAATCGGCATATCCCTACTACTACATATTTAACTCGAGGGCTTGTTCCCACATCAGGTGTTTATTTCTACTGCACACTTCTTTCCCTTTACATAATAATAAATGTGAGTTTTTTTGTTATCAGATCAAATTGAGTTTTTTGAGATTTTGTCTACAATCGGCATATCCCTACTACTACATATTTAACTCGAGGGCTTTTTCCCACATCAGGTGTTTATTTCTACTGCACACTTCTTTCCCTTTACATATTTAACTCGAGGGCTTGTTCCCACATCAGGTGTTTATTTCTACTGCACACTTCTTTCCCTTTACATATTTAACTCGAGGGCTTGTTCCCACATCAGGTGTTTATTTCTACTGCACACTTTTTACCCTTTACATAATAATAAATGTGAGTTTGTTTTGTTATCAGATCAAATTGAGTTTTTTAAGATTTGGTCTACAATCGGCATATCCCTACTACTACATATTTAACTCGAGGGCTTGTTCCCACATCAGGAGTTTATTTCTACTGCACACTTCTTTCCCTTTACATAATAATAAATGTGAGTTTTTTTGTTATCAGATCAAATTGAGTTTTTTGAGATTTTGTCTACAATCGGCATATCCCTACTACTACATATTTAACTCGAGGGCTTTTTCCCACATCAGGTGTTTATTTCTACTGCACACTTCTTTCCCTTTACATATTTAACTCGAGGGCTTGTTCCCACATCAGGTGTTTATTTCTACTGCACACTTCTTTCCCTTTACATATTTAACTCGAGGGCTTGTTCCCACATCAGGTGTTTATTTCTACTGCACACTTTTTACCCTTTACATAATAATAAATGTGAGTTTGTTTTGTTATCAGATCAAATTGAGTTGTTTAAGATTTGGTCTACAATCGGCATATCCCTACTACTACATATTTAACTCGAGGGCTTGTTCCCACATCAGGTGTTTATTTCTACTACACACTTCTTTCCCTTTACATAATAATAAATGTGAGGTTTTTTTTTATCAGATCAAATTGAGTTTTTTAAGATTTGGTCTACAATCGGCATATCCTTACTACTACATATTTAACTCGAGGGCTTGTTCCCACATCAGGTGTTTATTTATACTGCACACTTCTTTCCCTTTACATATTTAACTCGAGGGCTTGTTCCCACATCAGGTGTTTATTTCTACTGCACACTTCTTTCCCATTACATAATAATAAATGTGAGTTTTTTTTGTTATCAGATCAAATTGAGTTTTTTAAGATTTGGTCTACAATCGGCATATCCCTACTACTACATATTTAACTCGAGGGCTTGTTCCCACATCAGGTGTTTATTTCTACTGCACACTTCTTTCCGTTTACATAATAATAAATGTGATTTGTTTTTGTTATCAGATCAAATTGAGTTTTTTAAGATTTGGTCTACAATCGGCATATCCCTACTACTACATATTTAACTCGAGGGCTTGTTCCCACATCAGGTGTTTATTTCTACTGCACACTTCTTTCCCTTTACATAATAATAAATGTGAGTTTTGTTTGTTATCAGATCAAATTGAGTTTTTTAAGATTTGGTCTACAATCGGCATATCCCTACTACTACATATTTAACTCGAGGGCTTGTTCCCACATCAGGTGTTTATTTCTACTGCACACTTCTTTCCCTTTACATAATAATAAATGTGAGTTTTTTTGTTATCAGATCAAATTGAGTTTTTTGAGATTTTGTCTACAATCGGCATATCCCTACTACTACATATTTAACTCGAGGGCTTTTTCCCACATCAGGTGTTTATTTCTACTGCACACTTCTTTCCCTTTACATATTTAACTCGAGGGCTTGTTCCCACATCAGGTGTTTATTTCTACTGCACACTTTTTTCCCTTTACATATTTAACTCGAGGGCTTGTTCCCACATCAGGTGTTTATTTCTACTGCACACTTTTTACCCTTTACATAATAATAAATGTGAGTTTGTTTTGTTATCAGATCAAATTGAGTTTTTTAAGATTTGGTCTACAATCGGCATATCCCTACTACTACATATTTAACTCGAGGGCTTGGTCCCACATCAGGTGTTTATTTCTACTGCACACTTCTTTCCCTTTACATATTTAACTCGAGGGCTTGTTCCCACATCAGGTGTTTATTTCTACTGCACACTTCTTTCCCTTTACATAATAATAAATGTGAGTTTTTTTTTTATCAGATCAAATTGAGTTTTTTAAGATTTGGTCTACAATCGGCATATCCTTACTACTACATATTTAACTCGAGGGTTTGTTCCCACATCAGGTGTTTATTTATACTGCACACTTCTTTCCCTTTACATATTTAACTCGAGGGCTTGTTTCCACATCAGGTGTTTATTTCTACTGCACACTTCTTTCCCTTTACATAATAATAAATGTGAGTTTTTTTTGATATCAGATCAAATTGAGTTTTTTAAGATTTGGTCTACAATCGGCATATCCCTACTACTACATATTTAACTCGAGGGCTTGTTCCCACATCAGGAGTTTATTTCTACTGCACACTTCTTTCCCTTTACATAATAATAAATGTGAGTTTTTTTGTTATCAGATCAAATTGAGTTTTTTGAGATTTTGTCTACAATCGGCATATCCCTACTACTACATATTTAACTCGAGGGCTTTTTCCCACATCAGGTGTTTATTTCTACTGCACACTTCTTTCCCTTTACATATTTAACTCGAGGGCTTGTTCCCACATCAGGTGTTTATTTCTACTGCACACTTCTTTCCCTTTACATATTTAACTCGAGGGCTTGTTCGCACATCAGGTGTTTATTTCTACTGCACACTTTTTACCCTTTACATAATAATAAATGTGAGTTTGTTTTGTTATCAGATCAAATTGAGTTGTTTAAGATTTGGTCTACAATCGGCATATCCCTACTACTACATATTTAACTCGAGGGCTTGTTCCCACATCAGGTGTTTATTTCTACTGCACACTTCTTTCCTTTTACATATTTAACTCGAGGGCTTGTTCCCACATCAGGTGTTTATTTCTACTACACACTTCTTTCCCTTTACATAATAATAAATGTGAGTTTTTTTTTTATCAGATCAAATTGAGTTTTTTAAGATTTGGTCTACAATCGGCATATCCTTACTACTACAGATTTAACTCGAGGGCTTGTTCCCACATCAGGTGTTTATTTATACTGCACACTTCTTTCCCTTTACATATTTAACTCGAGGGCTTGTTCCCACATCAGGTGTTTATTTCTACTGCACACTTCTTTCCCATTACATAATAATAAATGTGAGTTTTTTTTGTTATCAGATCAAATTGAGTTTTTTAAGATTTGGTCTACAATCGGCATATCCCTACTACTACATATTTAACTCGAGGGCTTGTTCCCACATCAGGTGTTTATTTCTACTGCACACTTCTTTCCGTTTACATAATAATAAATGTGATTTTTTTTTGTTATCAGATCAAATTGATTTTTTTAAGATTTGGTCTACAATCGGCATATCCCTACTACTACATATTTAACTCGAGGGCTTGTTCCCACATCAGGTGTTTATTTCTACTGCACACTTCTTTCCCTTTACATAATAATAAATGTGAGGTTTTTTTGTTATCAGATCAAATTGAGTTTTTTAAGATTTGGTCTACAATCGGCATATCCCTACTACTACATATTTAACTCGAGGGCTTGTTCCCACATCAGGTGTTTATTTCTACTGCACACTTCTTTCCCTTTACATATTTAACTCGAGGGCTTGTTCCCACATCAGGTGTTTATTTCTACTGCACACTTTTTACCCTTTACATAATAATAAATGTGAGTTTGTTTTGTTATCAGATCAAATTGAGTTGTTTAAGATTTGGTCTACAATCGGCATATCCCTACTACTACATATTTAACTCGAGGGCTTGTTCCCACATCAGGTGTTTATTTCTACTGCACACTTCTTTCCTTTTACATATTTAACTCGAGGGCTTGTTCCCACATCAGGTGTTTATTTCTACTACACACTTCTTTCCCTTTACATAATAATAAATGTGATTTTTGTTTGTTATCAGATCAAATTGAGTTTTTTAAGATTTGGTCTACAATCGGCATATCCCTACTACTACATATTTAACTCGAGGGCTTGTTCCCACATCAGGTGTTTATTTCTACTGCACACTTCTTTCCCTTTACATATTTAACTCGAGGGCTTGTTCCCACATCAGGTGTTTATTTCTACTGCACACTTCTTTCCCTTTACATAATAATAAATGTGATTTTTTTTTGTTATCAGATCAAATTGAGTTTTTTAAGATTTGGTCTACAATCGGCATATCCCTACTACTACCACATATTTAACTCGAGGGCTTGTTCCCACATCAGGTGTTTATTTCTACTGCACACTTCTTTCCCTTTACATATTTAACTCGAGGGCTTGTTCCCACATCAGGTGTTTATTTCTACTGCACACTTCTTTCCCTTTACATAATAATAAATGTGAGTTTTTTTATTATCAGATCAAATTGAGTTTTTTAAGATTTGGTCTACAATCGGCATATCCCTACTACTACATATTTAACTCGAGGGCTTGTTCCCACATCAGGTGTTTATTTATACTGCACACTTCTTTCCCTTTACATAATGATAAATGTGGGGTTTTTTTGTTATCACATCAAATTGAGTTTTTTAAGATTTGGTCTACAATCAGCATATCCCTACTACTACATATTTAAGATTTGGTCTACAATCGGCATATCCCTACTACTACATATTTAAGAGTTGGTCTACAATCGGCATATCCCTACTACTACTACATATTTAAGATTTGGTCTACAATCGGCATATCCCTACTACTACATATTTAAGATTTGGTCTACAATCGGCATATCCCTACTACTACATATTTAAGATTTGGTCTACAATCGGCATATCCCTACTACTACATATTTAAGATTTGGTCTACAATCGGCATATCCCTACTACTACTACATATTTAAGATTTGGTCTACAATCGGCATATCCCTACTACTACATATTTAAGATTTGGTCTACAATCGGCATATCCCTACTACTACATATTTAAGATTTGGTCTACAATCGGCATATCCCTACTACTACATATTTAAGATTTGGTCTACAATCGGCATATCCCTACTACTACATATTTAACTCGAGGGCTTGTTCCCACATCAGGTGTTTATTTCTACTGCACACTTCTTTCCCTTTACATATTTAACTCGAGGGCTTGTTCCCACATCAGGTGTTTATTTCTACTGCACACTTCTTTCCCTTTACATAATAATAAATGTGAGTTTTTTATTATCAGATCAAATTGAGTTTTTTAAGATTTGGTCTACAATCGGCATATCCCTACTACTACATATTTAACTCGAGGGCTTGTTCCCACATCAGGTGTTTATTTCTACTGCACACCTCTTTCCCTTTACATATTTAACTCGAGGGCTTGTTCCCACATCAGGTGTTTATTTCTACTGCACACTTCTTTCCCTTTACATAATAATAAATGTGAGTTTTTTTTGTTATCAGATCAAATTGAGTTTTTTAAGATTTGGTCTACAATCGGCATATCCCTACTACTACTACATATTTAACTCGAGGGCTTGTTCCCACATCAGGTGTTTATTTCTACTGCACACTTCTTTCCCTTTACATATTTAACTCGAGGGCTTGTTCCCACATCAGGTGTTTATTTCTACTGCACACTTCTTTCCCTTTACATAATAATAAATGTGAGTTTTTTTATTATCAGATCAAATTGAGTTTTTTAAGATTTGGTCTACAATCGGCATATCCCTACTACTACATATTTAACTCGAGGGCTTGTTCCCACATCAGGTGTTTATTTATACTGCACACTTCTTTCCCTTTACATAATAATAAATGTGAGGTTTTTTTGTTATCACATCAAATTGAGTTTTTTAAGATTTGGTCTACAATCAGCATATCCCTACTACTACATATTTAAGATTTGGTCTACAATCGGCATATCCCTACTACTACATATTTAAGAGTTGGTCTACAATCGGCATATCCCTACTACTACTACATATTTAAGATTTGGTCTACAATCGGCATATCCCTACTACTACATATTTAAGATTTGGTCTACAATCGGCATATCCCTACTACTACATATTTAAGATTTGGTCTACAATCGGCATATCCCTACTACTACATATTTAAGATTTGGTCTACAATCGGCATATCCCTACTACTACTACATATTTAAGATTTGGTCTACAATCGGCATATCCCTACTACTACATATTTAAGATTTGGTCTACAATCGGCATATCCCTACTACTACATATTTAAGATTTGGTCTACAATCGGCATATCCCTACTACTACATATTTAAGATTTGGTCTACAATCGGCATATCCCTACTACTACATATTTAAGATTTGGTCTACAATCGGCATATCCCTACTACTACATATTTAAGACTTGGTCTACAATCGGCATATCCCTACTACTACATATTTAAGATTTGGTCTACAATCGGCATATCCCTACTACTACATATTTAAGATTTGGTCTACAATCGGCATATCCCTACTAGTAGATATTTAAGATTTGGTCTACAATCGGCATATCCCTACTACTACATATTTAAGATTTGGTCTACAATCGGCATATCCCTACTACTACATATTTAAGATTTGGTCTACAATCGGCATATCCCTACTACTACATATTTAAGATTTGGTCTACAATCGGCATATACCTACTACTACATATTTAAGATTTGGTCTACAATCGGCATATCCCTACTACTACATATTTAAGATTTGGTCTACAATCGGCATATCCCTACTACTACATATTTAAGATTTGGTCTACAATCGGCATATCCCTACTACTACATATTTAAGATTTGGTCTACAATCGGCATATCCCTACTACTACATATTTAAGATTTGGTCTACAATCGGCATATCCCTACTACTACATATTTAAGATTTGGTCTACAATCGGCATATCCCTACTACTACATATTTAACTCGAGGGCTTGTTCCCACATCAGGTGTTTATTTCTACTGCACACTTCTTTCCCTTTACATAATAATAAATGTGAGTTTTTTATTATCAGATCAAATTGAGTTTTTTAAGATTTGGTCTACAATCGGCATATCCCTACTACTACATATTTAACTCGAGGGCTTGTTCCCACATCAGGTGTTTATTTCTACTGCACACCTCTTTCCCTTTACATATTTAACTCGAGGGCTTGTTCCCACATCAGGTGTTTATTTCTACTGCACACTTCTTTCCCTTTACATAATAATAAATGTGAGTTTTTTTTGTTATCAGATCAAATTGAGTTTTTTAAGATTTGGTCTACAATCGGCATATCCCTACTACTACTACATATTTAACTCGAGGGCTTGTTCCCACATCAGGTGTTTATTTCTACTGCACACTTCTTTCCCTTTACATATTTAACTCGAGGGCTTGTTCCCACATCAGGTGTTTATTTCTACTGCACACTTCTTTCCCTTTACATAATAATAAATGTGAGTTTTTTTATTATCAGATCAAATTGAGTTTTTTAAGATTTGGTCTACAATCGGCATATCCCTACTACTACATATTTAACTCGAGGGCTTGTTCCCACATCAGGTGTTTATTTATACTGCACACTTCTTTCCCTTTACATAATAATAAATGTGAGGTTTTTTTGTTATCACATCAAATTGAGTTTTTTAAGATTTGGTCTACAATCAGCATATCCCTACTACTACATATTTAAGATTTGGTCTACAATCGGCATATCCCTACTACTACATATTTAAGAGTTGGTCTACAATCGGCATATCCCTACTACTACTACATATTTAAGATTTGGTCTACAATCGGCATATCCCTACTACTACATATTTAAGATTTGGTCTACAATCGGCATATCCCTACTACTACATATTTAAGATTTGGTCTACAATCGGCATATCCCTACTACTACATATTTAAGATGTGGTCTACAATCGGCATATCCCTACTACTACTACATATTTAAGATTTGGTCTACAATCGGCATATCCCTACTACTACATATTTAAGATTTGGTCTACAATCGGCATATCCCTACTACTACATATTTAAGATTTGGTCTACAATCGGCATATCCCTACTACTACATATTTAAGATTTGGTCTACAATCGGCATATCCCTACTACTACATATTTAAGATTTGGTCTACAATCGGCGTATCCCTACTACTACATATTTAAGATTTGGTCTACAATCGGCATATCCCTACTACTACATATTTAAGATTTGGTCTACAATCGGCATATCCCCACTACTACATATTTAAGATTTGGTCTACAATCGGCATATCCCTACTACTACATATTTAAGATTTGGTCTACAATCGGCATATCCCTACTACTACATATTTAAGATTTGGTCTACAATCGGCATATCCCTACTACTACATATTTAAGATTTGGTCTACAATCGGCATATCCCTACTACTACATATTTAAGATTTGGTCTACAAACGGCATATCCCTACTACTACTACATATTTAAGATTTGGTCTACATTCGGCATATCCCCACTACTACATATTTAAGATTTGGTCTACAATCGGCATATCCCCACTACTACATATTTAAGATTTGGTCTACAATCGGCATATCCCTACTACTACTACATATTTAAGATTTGGTCTACAATCGGCATATCCCTACTACTACATATTTAAGATTTGGTCTACAATCGGCATATCCCTACTACTACATATTTAAGATTTGGTCTACAATCGGCATATCCCTACTACTACATATTTAAGATTTGGTCTACAATTGGCATATCCCTACTACTACATATTTAAGATTTGGTCTACAATCGGCATATCCCTACTACTACTACATATTTAAGATTTGGTCTACAATCGGCATATCCCTACTACTACATATTTAAGATTTGGTCTACAATCGGCATATCCCTACTACTACATATTTAAGATTTGGTCTACAATCGGCATATCCCTACTACTACATATTTAAGATTTGGTCTACAATCGGCATAACCCTACTACTACATATTTAAGATTTGGTCTACAATCGGCATATCCCTACTACTACATATCTAAGATTTGGTCTACAATCGGCATATCCCTACTACTACATATTTAAGATTTGGTCTACAATCGGCATATCCCTACTACTACATATTTAAGATTTGGTCTACAATCGGCATATCCCTACTACTACATATTTAAGATTTGGTCTACAATCGGCATATCCCTACTACTACATATTTAAGATTTGGTCTACAATCGGCATATCCCTACTACTACATATTTAAGATTTGGTCTACAATCGGCATATCCCCACTACTACATATTTAAGATTTGGTCTACAATCGGCATATCCCTACTACTACTACATATTTAAGATTTGGTCTACAATCGGCATATCCCTACTACTACATATTTAAGATTTGGTCTACAATCGGCATATCCCTACTACTACATATTTAAGATTTGGTCTACAATCGGCATATCCCTACTACTACATATTTAAGATTTGGTCTACAATTGGCATATCCCTACTACTACATATTTAAGATTTGGTCTACAATCGGCATATCCCTACTACTACTACATATTTAAGATTTGGTCTACAATCGGCATATCCCTACTACTACATATTTAAGATTTGGTCTACAATCGGCATATCCCTACTACTACATATTTAAGATTTGGTCTACAATCGGCATATCCCTACTACTACATATTTAAGATTTGGTCTACAATCGGCATAACCCTACTACTACATATTTAAGATTTGGTCTACAATCGGCATATCCCTACTACTACATATCTAAGATTTGGTCTACAATCGGCATATCCCTACTACTACATATTTAAGATTTGGTCTACAATCGGCATATCCCTACTACTACATATTTAAGATTTGGTCTACAATCGGCATATCCCTACTACTACATATTTAAGATTTGGTCTACAATCGGCATATCCCTACTACTACATATTTAAGATTTGGTCTACAATCGGCATATCCCTACTACTACATATTTAACTCGAGGGCTTGTTCCCACATCAGGTGTTTATTTCTACTGCACACTTCTTTCCCTTTACATATTTAACTCGAGGGCTTGTTCCCACATCAGGTGTTTATTTCTACTGCACACTTCTTTCCCTTTACATAATAATAAATGTGAGTTTTTTATTATCAGATCAAATTGAGTTTTTTAAGATTTGGTCTACAATCGGCATATCCCTACTACTACATATTTAACTCGAGGGCTTGTTCCCACATCAGGTGTTTATTTCTACTGCACACCTCTTTCCCTTTACATATTTAACTCGAGGGCTTGTTCCCACATCAGGTGTTTATTTCTACTGCACACTTCTTTCCCTTTACATAATAATAAATGTGAGTTTTTTTTGTTATCAGATCAAATTGAGTTTTTTAAGATTTGGTCTACAATCGGCATATCCCTACTACTACTACATATTTAACTCGAGGGCTTGTTCCCACATCAGGTGTTTATTTCTACTGCACACTTCTTTCCCTTTACATATTTAACTCGAGGGCTTGTTCCCACATCAGGTGTTTATTTCTACTGCACACTTCTTTCCCTTTACATAATAATAAATGTGAGTTTTTTTATTATCAGATCAAATTGAGTTTTTTAAGATTTGGTCTACAATCGGCATATCCCTACTACTACATATTTAACTCGAGGGCTTGTTCCCACATCAGGTGTTTATTTATACTGCACACTTCTTTCCCTTTACATAATAATAAATGTGAGGTTTTTTTGTTATCACATCAAATTGAGTTTTTTAAGATTTGGTCTACAATCAGCATATCCCTACTACTACATATTTAAGATTTGGTCTACAATCGGCATATCCCTACTACTACATATTTAAGAGTTGGTCTACAATCGGCATATCCCTACTACTACTACATATTTAAGATTTGGTCTACAATCGGCATATCCCTACTACTACATATTTAAGATTTGGTCTACAATCGGCATATCCCTACTACTACATATTTAAGATTTGGTCTACAATCGGCATATCCCTACTACTACATATTTAAGATTTGGTCTACAATCGGCATATCCCTACTACTACTACATATTTAAGATTTGGTCTACAATCGGCATATCCCTACTACTACATATTTAAGATTTGGTCTACAATCGGTATATCCCTACTACTACATATTTAAGATTTGGTCTACAATCGGCATATCCCTACTACTACATATTTAAGATTTGGTCTACAATCGGCATATCCCTACTACTACATATTTAAGATTTGGTCTACAATCGGCGTATCCCTACTACTACATATTTAAGATTTGGTCTACAATCGGCATATCCCTACTACTACATATTTAAGATTTGGTCTACAATCGGCATATCCCTACTACTACATATTTAAGATTTGGTCTACAATCGGCATATCCCTACTACTACATATTTAAGATTTGGTCTACAATCGGCATATCCCTACTACTACATATTTAAGATTTGGTCTACAATCGGCATATCCCTACTACTACTACATATTTAAGATTTGGTCTACAATCGGCATATCCCTACTACTACATATTTAAGATTTGGTCTACAATCGGCATATCCCTACTACTACATATTTAAGATTTGGTCTACAATCGGCATATCCCTACTACTACATATTTAAGATTTGGTCTACAATCGGCATAACCCTACTACTACATATTTAAGATTTGGTCTACAATCGGCATATCCCTACTACTACATATCTAAGATTTGGTCTACAATCGGCATATCCCTACTATTACATATTTAAGATTTGGTCTACAATCGGCATATCCCTACTACTACATATTTAAGATTTGGTCTACAATCGGCATATCCCTACTACTACATATTTAAGATTTGGTCTACAATCGGCATATCCCTACTACTACATATTTAAGATTTGGTCTACAATCGGCATATCCCTACTACTACATATTTAAGATTTGGTCTACAATCGGCATATCCCTACTACTACATATTTAAGATTTGTTCTACAATCGGCATATCCCTACTACTACATATTTAAGATTTGGTCTACAATCGGCATATCCCTACTACTACATATTTAAGATTTGGTCTACAATCGGCATAACCCTACTACTACATATTTAAGATTTGGTCTACAATCGGCATATCCCTACTACTACATATCTAAGATTTGGTCTACAATCGGATAATCCCTACTACTACATATTTAAGATTTGGTCTACAATTGGCATATCCCTACTACTACATATTTAAGATTTGGTCTACAATCGGCATATCCCTACTACTACATATTTAAGATTTGGTCTACAATCGGCATATCCCTACTACTACATATTTAAGATTTGGTCTACAATCGGCATATCCCTACTACTACATATTTAAGATTTGGTCTACAATCGGCATATCCCTACTACTACATATTTAAGATTTGGTCTACAATCGGCATATCCCTACTACTACATATTTAAGATTTGGTCTACAAACGGCATATCCCTACTACTACATATTTAAGATTTGGTCTACAATCGGCATATCCCCACTACTACATATTTAAGATTTGGTCTACAATCGGCATATCCCCACTACTACATATTTAAGATTTGGTCTACAATCGGCATATCCCTACTACTACTACATATTTAAGATTTGGTCTACAATCGGCATATCCCTACTACTACATATTTAAGATCTGGTCTACAATCGGCATATCCCTACTACTATATATTTAAGATTTGGTCTACAATCGGCATATCCCTACTACTACTACATATTTAAGATTTGGTCTACAATCGGCATATCCCTACTACTACATATTTAAGATTTGGTCTACAATCGGCATATCCCTACTACTACATATTTAAGATTTGGTCTACAATCGGCATATCCCTACTACTACATATTTAAGATTTGGTCTACAATCGGCATATCCCTACTACTACTACATATTTAAGATTTGGTCTACAATCGGCATATCCCTACTACTACATATTTAAGATTTGGTCTACAATCGGCATATCCCTACTACTACATATTTAAGATTTGGTCTACAATCGGCATATCCCTACTACTACATATTTAAGATTTGGTCTACAATCGGCATATCCCTACTACTACATATTTAAGATTTGGTCTACAATCGGCATATCCCTACTACTACATATTTAAGATTTGGTCTACAAACGGCATATCCCTACTACTACATATTTAAGATTTGGTCTACAATCGGCATATCCCCACTACTACATATTTAAGATTTGGTCTACAATCGGCATATCCCCACTACTACATATTTAAGATTTGGTCTACAATCGGCATATCCCTACTACTACTACATATTTAAGATTTGGTCTACAATCGGCATATCCCTACTACTACATATTTAAGATTTGGTCTACAATCGGCATATCCCTACTACTATATATTTAAGATTTGGTCTACAATCGGCATATCCCTACTACTACTACATATTTAAGATTTGGTCTACAATCGGCATATCCCTACTACTACATATTTAAGATTTGGTCTACAATCGGCATATCCCTACTACTACATATTTAAGATTTGGTCTACAATCGGCATATCCCTACTACTACATATTTAAGATTTGGTCTACAATCGGCATATCCCTACTACTACATATTTAAGATTTGGTCTACAATCGGCATATCCCTACTACTACATATTAAAGATTTGGTCTACAATTGGCATATCCCTACTACTACATATTTAAGATTTGGTCTACAATCGGCATATCCCTACTACTACATATTTAAGATTTGGTCTACAATCGGCATATCCCTACTACTACATATTTAAGATTTGGTCTACAATCGGCATATCCCTACTACTACATATTTAAGAGTTGGTCTACAATCGGCATATCCCTACTACTACATATTTAAGATTTGGTCTACAATCGGCATATCCCTACTACTACTACATATTTAAGATTTGGTCTACAATCGGCATATCCCTACTACTACATATTTAAGATTTGGTCTACAATCGGCATACCCCTACTACTACATATTTAAGATTTGGTCTACAATCGGCATATCCCTACTACTACTACATATTTAAGATTTGGTCTACAATCGGCATATCCCTACTACTACATATTTAAGATTTGGTCTACAATCGGCATATCCCTACTACTATATATTTAAGATTTGGTCTACAATCGGCATATCCCTACTACTACTACATATTTAAGAGTTGGTCTACAATCGGCATATCCCTACTACTACATATTTAAGATTTGGTCTACAATCGGCATATCCCTACTACTACTACATATTTAAGATTTGGTATACAATCGGCATATCCCTACTACTACATATTTAAGATTTGGTCTACAATCGGCATATCCCTACTACTACATATTTAAGATTTGGTCTACAATCGGCATATCCCTACTACTACATATTTAAGATTTGGTCTACAATCGGCATATCCCTACTACTACATATTTAAGATTTGGTCTACAATCGGCATATCCCTACTACTACATATTTAAGATTTGGTCTACAATCGGCATATCCCTACTACTACATATTCAAGATTTGGTCTACAATCGGCATATCCATACTACTACATATTTAAGATTTGGTCTACAATCGGCATATCCCTACTACTACTACATATTTAAGATTTGGTCTACAATCGGCATATCCCTACTACTACATATTTAAGATTTGGTCTACAATCGGCATATCCCTACTACTACATATTTAAGATTTGGTCTACAATCGGCATATCCCTCCTACTACATATTTAAGATTTGGTCTACAATCGGCATATCCCTCCTACTACATATTTAAGATTTGGTCTACAATCGGCATATCCCTACTACTACATATTTAAGATTTGGTCTACAATCGGCATATCCCTACTACTACATATTTAAGATTTGCTCTACAATCGGCATATCCCTACTACTACATATTTAAGATTTGGTCTACAATCGGCATATCCCTACTACTACATATTTAAGATTTGGTCTACAATCGGCATATCCCTACTACTACATATTTAAGATTCGGTCTACATTCGGCATATCCCTACTACTACATATTTAAGATTTGGTCTACAATCGGCATATCCCTACTACTACATATTCAAGATTTGGTCTACAATCGGCATATCCCTACTACTACATATTTAAGATTTGGTCTACAATCGGCATATCCTTACTACTACATATTTAAGATTTGGTCTACAATCGGCATATCCCTACTACTACATATTTAAGATTTGGTCTACAATCGGCATATCCCTACTACTACATATTTAAGATTTGGTCTACAATCGGCATATCCCTACTACTACATATTTAAGATTTGGTCTACAATTGGCATATCCCTACTACTACATATTTAAGATTTGGTCTACAATCGGCATATACCTACTACTACATAAGATTTGGTCTACAATCGGCATATCCCTACTACTACATATTTAAGATTTGGTCTACAATCGGCATATCCCTACTACTACATATTTAAGATTTGGTCTACAATCGGCATATCCCTACTACTACATATTTAAGAGTTGGTCTACAATCGGCATATCCCTACTACTACATATTTAAGATTTGGTCTACAATCGGCATATCCCTACTACTACTACATATTTAAGATTTGGTCTACAATCGGCATATCCCTACTACTACATATTTAAGATTTGGTCTACAATCGGCATACCCCTACTACTACATATTTAAGATTTGGTAGACAATCGGCATATCCCTACTACTACATATTTAAGATTTGGTCTACAATCGGCATATCCCTACTACTACATATTTAAGATTTGGTCTACAATCGGCATATCCCTACTACTACATATTTAAGATTTGGTCTACAATCGGCATATCCCTACTACTACTACATATTTAAGATTTGGTCTACAATCGGCATATCCCTACTACTACATATTTAAGATTTGGTCTACAATCGGCATATCCCTACTACTACATATTTAAGATTTGGTCTACAATCGGCATATTCCTACTACTACATATTTAAGATTTGGTCTACAATCGGCATATCCCTACTACTACATATTTAAGATTTGGTCTACAATCGGCATATCCCTACTACTACATATTTAAGATTTGCTCTACAATCGGCATATCCCTACTACTACATATTTAAGATTTGGTCTACAATCGGCATATCCCTACTACTACATATTTAAGATTTGGTCTACAATCGGCATATCCCTACTACTACATATTTAAGATTCGGTCTACATTCGGCATATCCCTACTACTACATATTTAAGATTTGGTCTACAATCGGCATATCCCTACTACTACATATTCAAGATTTGGTCTACAATCGGCATATCCCTACTACTACATATTTAAGATTTGGTCTACAATCGGCATATCCTTACTACTACATATTTAAGATTTGGTCTACAATCGGCATATCCCTACTACTACATATTTAAGATTTGGTCTACAATCGGCATATCCCTACTACTACATATTTAAGATTTGGTCTACAATCGGCATATCCCTACTACTACATATTTAAGATTTGGTCTACAATTGGCATATCCCTACTACTACATATTTAAGATTTGGTCTACAATCGGCATATACCTACTACTACATAAGATTTGGTCTACAATCGGCATATCCCTACTACTACATATTTAAGATTTGGTCTACAATCGGCATATCCCTACTACTACATATTTAAGATTTGGTCTACAATCGGCATATCCCTACTACTACATATTTAAGAGTTGGTCTACAATCGGCATATCCCTACTACTACATATTTAAGATTTGGTCTACAATCGGCATATCCCTACTACTACTACATATTTAAGATTTGGTCTACAATCGGCATATCCCTACTACTACATATTTAAGATTTGGTCTACAATCGGCATACCCCTACTACTACATATTTAAGATTTGGTATACAATCGGCATATCCCTACTACTACATATTTAAGATTTGGTCTACAATCGGCATATCCCTACTACTACATATTTAAGATTTGGTCTACAATCGGCATATCCCTACTACTACATATTTAAGATTTGGTCTACAATCGGCATATCCCTACTACTACTACATATTTAAGATTTGGTCTACAATCGGCATATCCCTACTACTACATATTTAAGATTTGGTCTACAATCGGCATATCCCTACTACTACATATTTAAGATTTGGTCTACAATCGGCATATTCCTACTACTACATATTTAAGATTTGGTCTACAATCGGCATATCCCTACTACTACATATTTAAGATTTGGTCTACAATCGGCATATACCTACTACTACATAAGATTTGGTCTACAATCGGCATATCCCTACTACTACATATTTAAGATTTGGTCTACAATCGGCATATCCCTACTACTACATATTTAAGATTTGGTCTACAATCGGCATATCCCTACTACTACATATTTAAGATTTGGTCTACAATCGGCATATCCCTACTACTACATATTTAAGATTTGGTCTACAATCGGCATATCCCTACTACTACATATTTAAGATTTGGTCTACAATCGGCATAACCCTACTACTACATATTTAAGATTTGGTCTACAATCGGCATATCCCTACTACTACATATCTAAGATTTGGTCTACAATCGGCATATCCCTACTACTACATATTTAAGATTTGGTCTACAATCGGCATATCCCTACTACTACATATTTAAGATTTGGTCTACAATCGGCATATCCCTACTACTACATATTTAAGATTTGGTCTACAATCGGCATATCCCTACTACTACATATTTAAGATTTGGTCTACAATCGGCATATCCCTACTACTACATATTTAAGATTTGGTCTACAATCGGCATATCCCTACTACTACATATTTAAGATTTGGTCTACAATCGGCATATCCCTACTACTACATATTTAAGATTTGGTCTACAATCGGCATATACCTACTACTACATATTTAAGATTTGGTCTACAATCGGCATATCCCTACTACTACATATTTAAGATTTGGTCTACAATCGGCATATCCCTACTACTACATATTTAAGATTTGGTCTACAATCGGCATATCCCTACTACTACATATTTAAGATTTGGTCTACAATCGGCATATCCCTACTACTACATATTTAAGATTTGGTCTACAATCGGCATATCCCTACTACTACATATTTAAGATTTGGTCTACAAACGGCATATCCCTACTACTACATATTTAAGATTTGGTCTACAATCGGCATATCCCCACTACTACATATTTAAGATTTGGTCTACAATCGGCATATCCCCACTACTACATATTTAAGATTTGGTCTACAATCGGCATATCCCTACTACTACTACATATTTAAGATTTGGTCTACAATCGGCATATCCCTACTACTACATATTTAAGATTTGGTCTACAATCGGCATATCCCTACTACTATATATTTAAGATTTGGTCTACAATCGGCATATCCCTACTACTACTACATATTTAAGATTTGGTCTACAATCGGCATATCCCTACTACTACATATTTAAGATTTGGTCTACAATCGGCATATCCCTACTACTACATATTTAAGATTTGGTCTACAATCGGCATATCCCTACTACTACATATTTAAGATTTGGTCTACAATCGGCATATCCCTACTACTACATATTTAAGATTCGGTCTACATTCGGCATATCCCTACTACTACATATTTAAGATTTGGTCTACAATCGGCATATCCCTACTACTACATATTCAAGATTTGGTCTACAATCGGCATATCCCTACTACTACATATTTAAGATTTGGTCTACAATCGGCATATCCCTACTACTACATATTTAAGATTTGGTCTACAATCGGCATATCCCTACTACTACATATTTAAGATTTGGTCTACAATCGGCATATCCCTACTACTACATATTTAAGATTTGGTCTACAATCGGCATATCCCTACTACTACATATTTAAGATTTGGTCTACAATCGGCATATCCCTACTACTACATATTCAAGATTTGGTCTACAATCGGCATATCCATACTACTACATATTTAAGATTTGGTCTACAATCGGCATATCCCTACTACTACTACATATTTAAGATTTGGTCTACAATCGGCATATCCCTACTACTACATATTTAAGATTTGGTCTACAATCGGCATATCCCTACTACTACATATTTAAGATTTGGTCTACAATCGGCATATCCATCCTACTACATATTTAAGATTTGGTCTACAATCGGCATATCCCTCCTACTACATATTTAAGATTTGGTCTACAATCGGCATATCCCTACTACTACATATTTAAGATTTGGTCTACAATCGGCATATCCCTACTACTACATATTTAAGATTTGCTCTACAATCGGCATATCCCTACTACTACATATTTAAGATTTGGTCTACAATCGGCATATCCCTACTACTACATATTTAAGATTTGGTCTACAATCGGCATATCCCTACTACTACATATTTAAGATTCGGTCTACATTCGGCATATCCCTACTACTACATGTTTAAGATTTGGTCTACAATCGGCATATCCCTACTACTACATATTCAAGATTTGGTCTACAATCGGCATATCCCTACTACTACATATTTAAGATTTGGTCTACAATCGGCATATCCTTACTACTACATATTTAAGATTTGGTCTACAATCGGCATATCCCTACTACTACATATTTAAGATTTGGTCTACAATCGGCATATCCCTACTACTACATATTTAAGATTTGGTCTACAATCGGCATATCCCTACTACTACATATTTAAGATTTGGTCTACAATTGGCATATCCCTACTACTACATATTTAAGATTTGGTCTACAATCGGCATATCCCTACTACTACATATTTAAGATTTGGTCTACAATCGGCATATCCCTACTACTACATATTTAAGATTTGGTCTACAATCGGCATATCCCTACTACTACATATTTAAGATTTGGTCTACAATCGGCATATCCCTACTACTACATATTTAAGATTTTGTCTACAATCGGCATATCCCTACTACTACATATTTAAGATTTGGTCTACAATCGGCATATCCCTACTACTACATATTTAACTCGAGGGCTTGTTCCCACATCAGGTGTTTATTTCTACTGCACACTTCTTTCCCTTTACATAATAATAAATGTGAGTTTGTTTTGTTATCAGATCAAATTGAGTTTTTTAAGATTTGGTCTACAATCGGCATATCCCTACTACTACATATTTAAGATTTGGTCTACAATCGGCATATCCCTACTACTACATATTTAAGATTTGGTCTACAATCGGCATATCCCTACTACTACATATTTAAGATTTGGTCTACAATCGGCATATCCCTACTACTACATATTTAAGATTTGGTCTACAATCGGCATATCCCTACTACTACATATTTAAGATTTGGTCTACAATCGGCATATCCCTACTACTATATATTTAAGATTTGGTCTACAATCGGCATATCCCTACTACTACTACATATTTAAGAGTTGGTCTACAATCGGCATATCCCTACTACTACATATTTAAGATTTGGTCTACAATCGGCATATCCCTACTACTACTACATATTTAAGATTTGGTCTACAATCGGCATATCCCTACTACTACATATTTAAGATTTGGTCTACAATCGGCATATCCCTACTACTACATATTTAAGATTTGGTCTACAATCGGCATATCCCTACTACTACATATTTAAGATTTGGTCTACAATCGGCATATCCCTACTACTACATATTTAAGATTTGGTCTACAATCGGCATATCCCTACTACTACATATTTAAGATTTGGTCTACAATCGGCATATCCCTACTACTACATATTCAAGATTTGGTCTACAATCGGCATATCCATACTACTACATATTTAAGATTTGGTCTACAATCGGCATATCCCTACTACTACTACATATTTAAGATTTGGTCTACAATCGGCATATCCCTACTACTACATATTTAAGATTTGGTCTACAATCGGCATATCCCTACTACTACATATTTAAGATTTGGTCTACAATCGGCATATCCCTCCTACTACATATTTAAGATTTGGTCTACAATCGGCATATCCCTCCTACTACATATTTAAGCTTTGGTCTACAATCGGCATATCCCTACTACTACATATTTAAGATTTGGTCTACAATCGGCATATCCCTACTACTACATATTTAAGATTTGCTCTACAATCGGCATATCCCTACTACTACATATTTAAGATTTGGTCTACAATCGGCATATCCCTACTACTACATATTTAAGATTTGGTCTACAATCGGCATATCCCTACTACTACATATTTAAGATTCGGTCTACATTCGGCATATCCCTACTACTACATATTTAAGATTTGGTCTACAATCGGCATATCCCTACTACTACATATTCAAGATTTGGTCTACAATCGGCATATCCCTACTACTACATATTTAAGATTTGGTCTACAATCGGCATATCCTTACTACTACATATTTAAGATTTGGTCTACAATCGGCATATCCCTACTACTACATATTTAAGATTTGGTCTACAATCGGCATATCCCTACTACTACATATTTAAGATTTGGTCTACAATCGGCATATCCCTACTACTACATATTTAAGATTTGGTCTACAATTGGCATATCCCTACTACTACATATTTAAGATTTGGTCTACAATCGGCATATCCCTACTACTACATATTTAAGATTTGGTCTACAATCGGCATATCCCTACTACTACATATTTAAGATTTGGTCTACAATCGGCATATCCCTACTACTACATATTTAAGATTTGGTCTACAATCGGCATATCCCTACTACTACATATTTAAGATTTTGTCTACAATCGGCATATCCCTACTACTACATATTTAAGATTTGGTCTACAATCGGCATATCCCTACTACTACATATTTAACTCGAGGGCTTGTTCCCACATCAGGTGTTTATTTCTACTGCACACTTCTTTCCCTTTACATAATAATAAATGTGAGTTTGTTTTGTTATCAGATCAAATTGAGTTTTTTAAGATTTGGTCTACAATCGGCATATCCCTACTACTACATATTTAAGATTTGGTCTACAATCGGCATATCCCTACTACTACATATTTAAGATTTGGTCTACAATCGGCATATCCCTACTACTACATATTTAAGATTTGGTCTACAATCGGCATATCCCTACTACTACATATTTAAGATTTGGTCTACAATCGGCATATCCCTACTACTACATATTTAAGATTTGGTCTACAATCGGCATATCCCTACTACTACATATTTAAGATTTGGTCTACAATCGGCATATCCCTACTACTACATATTTAACTCGAGGGCTTGTTCCCACATCAGGTGTTTAATTCTACTGCACACTTCTTTCCCTTTACATATTTAACTCGAGGGCTTGTTCCCACATCAGGTGTTTATTTCTACTGCACACTTCTTTCCCTTTACATAATAATAAATGTGAGTTTGTTTTGTTATCAGATCAAATTGAGTTTTTTAAGATTTGGTCTACAATCGGCATATCCCTACTACTACATATTTAAGATTTGGTCTACAATCGGCATATCCCTACTACTACATATTTAAGATTTGGTCTACAATCGGCATATCCCTACTACTACATATTTAAGATTTGGTCTACAATCGGCATATCCCTACTACTACATATTTAAGATTTGGTCTACAATCGGCATATCCCTACTACTACATATTTAAGATTTGGTCTACAATCGGCATATCCCTACTACTACATATTTAAGATTTGGTCTACAATCGGCATATCCCTACTACTACATATTTAAGATTTGGTCTACAATCGGCATATCCCTACTACTACATATTTAACTCGAGGGCTTGTTCCCACATCAGGTGTTTATTTCTACTGCACACTTCTTTCCCTTTACATATTTAACTCGAGGGCTTGTTCCCACATCAGGTGTTTATTTCTACTGCACACTTCTTTCCCTTTACATAATAATAAATGTGAGTTTGTTTTGTTATCAGATCAAATTGAGTTTTTTAAGATTTGGTCTACAATCGGCATATCCCTACTACTACATATTTAAGATTTGGTCTACAATCGGCATATCCCTACTACTACATATTTAAGATTTGGTCTACAATCGGCATATCCCTACTACTACATATTTAAGATTTGGTCTACAATCGGCATATCCCTACTACTACATATTTAAGATTTGCTCTACAATCGGCATATCCCTACTACTACATATTTAAGATTTGGTCTACAATCGGCATATCCCTACTACTACATATTCAAGATTTGGTCTACAATCGGCATATCCCTACTACTACATATTTAAGATTTGGTCTACAATCGGCATATCCCTACTACTACATATTTAAGATTTGGTCTACAATCGGCATATCCCTACTACTACATATTTAAGATTTGGTCTACAATCGGCATATCCCTACTACTACATAATTAAGATTTGGTCTACAATCGGCATATCCCTACTACTACATATTTAAGATTTGGTCTACAATTGGCATATCCCTACTACTACATATTTAAGATTTGGTCTACAATCGGCATATCCCTACTACTACATATTTAAGATTTGGTCTACAATCGGCATATCCCTACTACTACATATTTAAGATTTGGTCTACAATCGGCATATCCCTACTACTACATATTTAAGATTCGGTCTACATTCGGCATATCCCTACTACTACATATTTAAGATTTGGTCTACAATCGGCATATCCCTACTACTACATATTCAAGATTTGGTCTACAATCGGCATATCCCTACTACTACATATTTAAGATTTGGTCTACAATCGGCATATCCCTACTACTACATATTTAAGATTTGGTCTACAATCGGCATATCCCTACTACTACATATTTAAGATTTGGTCTACAATCGGCATATCCCTACTACTACATAATTAAGATTTGGTCTACAATCGGCATATCCCTACTACTACATATTTAAGATTTGGTCTACAATTGGCATATCCCTACTACTACATATTTAAGATTTGGTCTACAATCGGCATATCCCTACTACTACATATTTAAGATTTGGTCTACAATCGGCATATCCCTACTACTACATATTTAAGATTTGGTCTACAATCGGCATATCCCTACTACTACATATTTAAGATTTGGTCTACAATCGGCATATCCCTACTACTACATATTTAAGATTTTGTCTACAATCGGCATATCCCTACTACTACATATTTAAGATTTGGTCTACAATCGGCATATCCCTACTACTACATATTTAACTCGAGGGCTTGTTCCCACATCAGGTGTTTATTTCTACTGCACACTTCTTTCCCTTTACATAATAATAAATGTGAGTTTGTTTTGTTATCAGATCAAATTGAGTTTTTTAAGATTTGGTCTACAATCGGCATATCCCTACTACTACATATTTAAGATTTGGTCTACAATCGGCATATCCCTACTACTACATATTTAAGATTTGGTCTACAATCGGCATATCCCTACTACTACATATTTAAGATTTGGTCTACAATCGGCATATCCCTACTACTACATATTTAAGATTTGGTCTACAATCGGCATATCCCTACTACTACATATTTAAGATTTGGTCTACAATCGGCATATCCCTACTACTACATATTTAAGATTTGGTCTACAATCGGCATATCCCTACTACTACATATTTAACTCGAGGGCTTGTTCCCACATCAGGTGTTTAATTCTACTGCACACTTCTTTCCCTTTACATATTTAACTCGAGGGCTTGTTCCCACATCAGGTGTTTATTTCTACTGCACACTTCTTTCCCTTTACATAATAATAAATGTGAGTTTGTTTTGTTATCAGATCAAATTGAGTTTTTTAAGATTTGGTCTACAATCGGCATATCCCTACTACTACATCTTTAAGATTTGGTCTACAATCGGCATATCCCTACTACTACATATTTAAGATTTGGTCTACAATCGGCATATCCCTACTACTACATATTTAAGATTTGGTCTACAATCGGCATATCCCTACTACTACATATTTAAGATTTGGTCTACAATCGGCATATCCCTACTACTACATATTTAAGATTTGGTCTACAATCGGCATATCCCTACTACTACATATTTAAGATTTAGTCTACAATCGGCATATCCCTACTACTACATATTTAAGATTTGGTCTACAATCGGCATATCCCTACTACTACATATTTAAGATTTGGTCTACAATCGGCATATCCCTACTACTACATATTTAACTCGAGGGCTTGTTCCCACATCAGGTGTTTATTTCTACTGCACACTTCTTTCCCTTTACATATTTAACTCGAGGGCTTGTTCCCACATCAGGTGTTTATTTCTACTGCACACTTCTTTCCCTTTACATAATAATAAATGTGAGTTTGTTTTGTTATCAGATCAAATTGAGTTTTTTAAGATTTGGTCTACAATCGGCATATCCCTACTACTACATATTTAAGATTTGGTCTACAATCGGCATATCCCTACTACTACATATTTAACTCGAGGGCTTGTTCCCACATCAGGTGTTTATTTCTACTGCACACTTCTTTCCCTTTACATAATAATAAATGTGAGTTTGTTTTTTTATCAGATCAAATTGAGTTTTTTAAGATTTGGTCTACAATCGGCATATCCCTACTACTACATATTTAACTCGAGGGCTTGTTCCCACATCAGGTGTTTATTTCTACTGCACACTTCTTTCCCTTTACATAATAATAAATGTGAGTTTGTTTTGTTATCAGATCAAATTGAGTTTTTTAAGATTTGGTCTACAATCGGCATATCCCTACTACTACATATTTAAGATTTGGTCTACAATCGGCATATCCCTACTACTACATATTTAAGATTTGGTCTACAATCGGCATATCCGTACTACTACATATTTAAGATTTGGTCTACAATCGGCATATCCCTACTACTACATATTTAAGATTTGGTCTACAATCGGCATATCCCTACTACTACATATTTAAGATTTGGTCTACAATCGGCATATCCCTACTACTACATATTTAACTCGAGGGCTTGTTCCCACATTAGGTGTTTATTTCTACTGCACACTTCTTTCCCATTACATATTTAACTCGAGGGCTTGTTCCCACATCAGGTGTTTATTTCTACTGCACACTTCTTTCCATTTACATATTTAACTCGAGGGCTTGTTCCCACATTAGGTGTTTATTTCTACTGCACACTTCTTTCCCTTTACATATTTAACTCGAGGGCTTGTTCCCACATCAGGTGTTTATTTCTACTGCACACTTCTTTCCCTTTACATAATAATAAATGTGAGTTTGTTTTGTTATCAGATCAAATTGAGTTTTTTAAGATTTGGTCTACAATCGGCATATCCCTACTACTACATATTTAAGATTTGGTCTACAATCGGCATATCCCTACTACTACATATTTAAGATTTGGTCTACAATCGGCATATCCCTACTACTACATATTTAAGATTTGGTCTACAATCGGCATATCCCTACTACTACATATTTAAGATTTGGTCTACAATCGGCATATCCCTACTACTACATATTTAAGATTTGGTCTACAATCGGCATATCCCTACTACTACATATTTAAGATTTGGTCTACAATCGGCATATCCTACTACTACATATTTAAGATTTGGTCTACAATCGGCATATCCCTACTACTACTACATATTTAAGATTTGGTCTACAATCGGCATATCCCTACTACTACATATTTAAGATTTGGTCTACAATCGGCATATCCCTACTACTACATATTTAAGATTTGGTCTACAATCGGAATATCCCTACTACTACATATTTAAGATTTGGTCTACAATCGGCATATCCCTACTACTACATATTTAAGATTTGGTCTACAATCGGCATATCCCTACTACTACATATTTAAGATTTGGTCTACAATCGGCATATCCCTACTACTACATATTTAACTCGAGGGCTTGTTCCCACATCAGGTGTTTATTTCTACTGCACACTTCTTTCCCTTTACATATTTAACTCGAGGGCTTGTTCCCACATCAGGTGTTTATTTCTACTGCACACTTCTTTCCCTTTACATATTTAACTCGAGGGCTTGTTCCCACATCAGGTGTTTTTTTCTACTGCACACTTCTTTCCCTTTACATAATAATAAATGTGAGTTTGTTTTGTTATCAGATCAAATTGAGTTTTTTAAGATTTGGTCTACAATCGGCATATCCCTACTACTACATATTTAAGATTTGGTCTACAATCGGCATATCCCTACTACTAGATATTTAACTCGAGGGCTTGTTCCCACATCAGGTGTTTATTTCTACTGCACACTTCTTTCCCTTTACATAATAATAAATGTGAGTTTGTTTTGTTATCAGATCAAATTGAGTTTTTTAAGATTTGGTCTACAATCGGCATATCCCTACTACTACATATTTAAGATTTGGTCTACAATCGGCATATCCCTACTACTACATATTTAAGATTTGGTCTACAATCGGCATATCCCTACTACTACATATTTAAGATTTGGTCTACAATCGGCATATCCCTACTACTACATATTTAAGATTTGGTCTACAATCGGCATATCCCTACTACTACATATTTAAGATTTGGTCTACAATCGGCATATCCCTACTACTACATATTTAAGATTTGGTCTACAATCGGCATATCCCTACTACTACATATTTAAGATTTGGTCTACAATCGGCATATCCGTACTACTACATATTTAAGATTTGGTCTACAATCGGCATATCCCTACTACTACATATTTAAGATTTGGTCTACAATCGGCATATCCCTACTACTACATATTTAAGATTTGGTCTACAATCGGCATATCCCTACTACTACATATTTAACTCGAGGGCTTGTTCCCACATTAGGTGTTTATTTCTACTGCACACTTCTTTCCCATTACATATTTAACTCGAGGGCTTGTTCCCACATCAGGTGTTTATTTCTACTGCACACTTCTTTCCATTTACATATTTAACTCGAGGGCTTGTTCCCACATTAGGTGTTTATTTCTACTGCACACTTCTTTCCCTTTACATATTTAACTCGAGGGCTTGTTCCCACATCAGGTGTTTATTTCTACTGCACACTTCTTTCCCTTTACATAATAATAAATGTGAGTTTGTTTTGTTATCAGATCAAATTGAGTTTTTTAAGATTTGGTCTACAATCGGCATATCCCTACTACTACATATTTAAGATTTGGTCTACAATCGGCATATCCCTACTACTACATATTTAAGATTTGGTCTACAATCGGCATATCCCTACTACTACATATTTAAGATTTGGTCTACAATCGGCATATCCCTACTACTACATATTTAAGATTTGGTCTACAATCGGCATATCCCTACTACTACATATTTAAGATTTGGTCTACAATCGGCATATCCTACTACTACATATTTAAGATTTGGTCTACAATCGGCATATCCCTACTACTACTCCATATTTAAGATTTGGTCTACAATCGGCATATCCCTACTACTACATATTTAAGATTTGGTCTACAATCGGCATATCCCTACTACTACATATTTAAGATTTGGTCTACAATCGGAATATCCCTACTACTACATATTTAAGATTTGGTCTACAATCGGCATATCCCTACTACTACATATTTAAGATTTGGTCTACAATCGGCATATCCCTACTACTACATATTTAAGATTTGGTCTACAATCGGCATATCCCTACTACTACATATTTAACTCGAGGGCTTGTTCCCACATCAGGTGTTTATTTCTACTGCACACTTCTTTCCCTTTACATATTTAACTCGAGGGCTTGTTCCCACATCAGGTGTTTATTTCTACTGCACACTTCTTTCCCTTTACATATTTAACTCGAGGGCTTGTTCCCACATCAGGTGTTTATTTCTACTGCACACTTCTTTCCCTTTACATAATAATAAATGTGAGTTTGTTTTGTTATCAGATCAAATTGAGTTTTTTAAGATTTGGTCTACAATCGGCATATCCCTACTACTACATATTTAAGATTTGGTCTACAATCGGCATATCCCTACTACTAGATATTTAACTCGAGGGCTTGTTCCCACATCAGGTGTTTATTTCTACTGCACACTTCTTTCCCTTTACATAATAATAAATGTGAGTTTGTTTTGTTATCAGATCAAATTGAGTTTTTTAAGATTTGGTCTACAATCGGCATATCCCTACTACTACATATTTAAGATTTGGTCTACAATCGGCATATCCCTACTACTACATATTTAAGATTTGGTCTACAATCGGCATATCCCTACTACTACATATTTAAGATTTGGTCTACAATCGGCATATCCCTACTACTACATATTTAAGATTTGGTCTACAATCGGCATATCCCTACTACTACATATTTAACTCGAGGGCTTGTTCCCACATCAGGTGTTTATTTATACTGCACACTTCTTTCCCTTTACATATTTAACTCGAGGGCTTGTTCCCACATCAGGTGTTTATTTCTACTGCACACTTATTTCCCTTTACATAATAATAAATGTGAGTTTGTTTTGTTATCAGATCAAATTGAGTTTTTTAAGATTTGGTCTACAATCGGCATATCCCTACTACTACATATTTAAGATTTGGTCTACAATCGGCATATCCCTACTACAACATATTTAAGATTTGGTCTACTATCGGCATATCCCTACTACTACATATTTAAGATTTGGTCTACAATCGGCATATCCCTACTACTACATATTTAAGATTTGGTCTACAATCGGCATATCCCTACTACTACATATTTAACTCGAGGGCTTGTTCCCACATCAGGTGTTTATTTATACTGCACACTTCTTTCCCTTTACATATTTAACTCGAGGGCTTGTTCCCACATCAGGTGTTTATTTCTACTGCACACTTCTTTCCCTTTACATAATAATAAATGTGAGTTTGTTTTGTTATCAGATCAAATTGAGTTTTTTAAGATTTGGTCTACAATCGGCATATCCCTACTACTACATATTTAAGATTTGGTCTACAATCGGCATATCCCTACTACTAGATATTTAACTCGAGGGCTTGTTCCCACATCAGGTGTTTATTTCTACTGCACACTTCTTTCCCTTTACATAATAATAAATGTGAGTTTGTTTTGTTATCAGATCAAATTGAGTTTGTTAAGATTTGGTCTACAATCGGCATATCCCTACTACTACATATTTAACTCGAGGGCTTGTTCCCACATCAGGTGTTTATTTCTACTGCACACTTCTTTCCCTTTACATAATAATAAATGTGAGTTTGTTTTGTTATCAGATCAAATTGAGTTTTTTAAGATTTGGTCTACAATCGGCATATCCCTACTACTAGATATTTAACTCGAGGGCTTGTTCCCACATCAGGTGTTTATTTCTACTGCACACTTCTTTCCCTTTACATAATAATAAATGTGAGTTTGTTTTGTTATCAGATCAAATTGAGTTTTTTAAGATTTGGTCTACAATCGGCATATCCCTACTACTACATATTTAAGATTTGGTCTACAATCGGCATATCCCTACTACTACATATTTAAGATTTGGTCTACAATCGGCATATCCCTACTACTACATATTTAAGATTTGGTCTACAATCGGCATATCCCTACTACTACATATTTAAGATTTGGTCTACAATCGGCATATCCCTACTACTACATATTTAACTCGAGGGCTTGTTCCCACATCAGGTGTTTATTTCTACTGCACACTTCTTTCCCTTTACATATTTAACTCGAGGGCTTGTTCCCACATCAGGTGTTTATTTCTACTGCACACTTATTTCCCTTTACATAATAATAAATGTGAGTTTGTTTTGTTATCAGATCAAATTGAGTTTTTTAAGATTTGGTCTACAATCGGCATATCCCTACTACTACATATTTAAGATTTGGTCTACAATCGGCATATCCCTACTACAACATATTTAAGATTTGGTCTACTATCGGCATATCCCTACTACTACATATTTAAGATTTGGTCTACAATCGGCATATCCCTACTACTACATATTTAAGATTTGGTCTACAATCGGCATATCCCTACTACTACATATTTAACTCGAGGGCTTGTTCCCACATCAGGTGTTTATTTATACTGCACACTTCTTTCCCTTTACATATTTAACTCGAGGGCTTGTTCCCACATCAGGTGTTTATTTCTACTGCACACTTCTTTCCCTTTACATAATAATAAATGTGAGTTTGTTTTGTTATCAGATCAAATTGAGTTTTTTAAGATTTGGTCTACAATCGGCATATCCCTACTACTACATATTTAAGATTTGGTCTACAATCGGCATATCCCTACTACTAGATATTTAACTCGAGGGCTTGTTCCCACATCAGGTGTTTATTTCTACTGCACACTTCTTTCCCTTTACATAATAATAAATGTGAGTTTGTTTTGTTATCAGATCAAATTGAGTTTTTTAAGATTTGGTCTACAATCGGCATATCCCTACTACTACATATTTAACTCGAGGGCTTGTTCCCACATCAGGTGTTTATTTCTACTGCACACTTCTTTCCCTTTACATAATAATAAATGTGAGTTTGTTTTGTTATCAGATCAAATTGAGTTTTTTAAGATTTGGTCTACAATCGGCATATCCCTACTACTACATATTTAAGATTTGGTCTACAATCGGCATATCCCTACTACTACATATTTAAGATTTGGTCTACAATCGGCATATCCCTACTACTACATATTTAAGATTTGGTCTACAATCGGCATATCCCTACTACTACATATTTAAGATTTGGTCTACAATCGGCATATCCCTACTACTACATATTTAACTCGAGGGCTTGTTCCCACATCAGGTGTTTATTTCTACTGCACACTTCTTTCCCTTTACATATTTAACTCGAGGGCTTGTCCCCACATCAGGTGTTTATTTCTACTGCACACTTATTTCCCTTTACATAATAATAAATGTGAGTTTGTTTTGTTATCAGATCAAATTGAGTTTTTTAAGATTTGGTCTACAATCGGCATATCCCTACTACTACATATTTAAGATTTGGTCTACAATCGGCATATCCCTACTACTACATATTTAAGATTTGGTCTACTATCGGCATATCCCTACTACTACATATTTAAGATTTGGTCTACAATCGGCATATCCCTACTACTACATATTTCAGATTTGGTCTACAATCGGCATATCCCTACTACTACATATTTAAGATTTGGTCTACAATCGGCATATCCCTACTACTACATATTTAACTCGAGGGCTTGTTCCCACATCAGGTGTTTAATTCTACTGCACACTTCTTTCCCTTTACATATTTAACTCGAGGGCTTGTTCCCACATCAGGTGTTTATTTCTACTGCACACTTCTTTCCCTTTACATAATAATAAATGTGAGTTTGTTTTGTTATCAGATCAAATTGAGTTTTTTAAGATTTGGTCTACAATCGGCATATCCCTACTACTACATATTTAAGATTTGGTCTACAATCGGCATATCCCTACTACTACATATTTAAGATTTGGTCTACAATCGGCATATCCCTACTACTACATATTTAAGATTTGGTCTACAATCGGCATATCCCTACTACTACATATTTAAGATTTGGTCTACAATCGGCATATCCCTACTACTACATATTTAAGATTCGGTCTACATTCGGCATATCCCTACTACTACATATTTAAGATTTGGTCTACAATCGGCATATCCCTACTACTACATATTCAAGATTTGGTCTACAATCGGCATATCCCTACTACTACATATTTAAGATTTGGTCTACAATCGGCATATCCCTACTACTACATATTTAAGATTTGGTCTACAATCGGCATATCCCTACTACTACATATTTAAGATTCGGTCTACATTCGGCATATCCCTACTACTACATATTTAAGATTTGGTCTACAATCGGCATATCCCTACTACTACATATTCAAGATTTGGTCTACAATCGGCATATCCCTACTACTACATATTTAAGATTTGGTCTACAATCGGCATATCCCTACTACTACATATTTAAGATTTGGTCTACAATCGGCATATCCCTACTACTACATATTTAAGATTTGGTCTACAATCGGCATATCCCTACTACTACATATTTAAGATTTGGTCTACAATCTGCATATCCCTACTACTACATATTTAAGATTTGGTCTACAATCGGCATATCCCTACTACTACATATTTCAGATTTGGTCTACAATCGGCATATCCCTACTACTACATATTTAAGATTTGGTCTACAATCGGCATATCCCTACTACTACATATTTAAGATTTGGTCTACAATCGGCATATCCCTACTACTACATATTTAAGATTTGGTCTACAATCGGCATATCCCTACTACTACATATTTAAGATTTTGTCTACAATCGGCATATCCCTACTACTACATATTTAAGATTTGGTCTACAATCGGCATATCCCTACTACTACATATTTAACTCGAGGGCTTGTTCCCACATCAGGTGTTTATTTCTACTGCACACTTCTTTCCCTTTACATAATAATACATGTGAGTTTGTTTTGTTATCAGATCAAATTGAGTTTTTTAAGATTTGGTCTACAATCGGCATATCCCTACTACTACATATTTAACTCGAGGGCTTGTTCCCACATCAGGTGTTTATTTCTAATGCACACTTCTTTCCCTTTACATAATAATAAATGTGAGTTTGTTTTGTTATCAGATCAAATTGAGTTTTTTGAGATTTGGTCTACAATCGGCATATCCCTACTACTACATATTTAAGATTTGGTCTACAATCGGCATATCCCTACTACTACATATTTAAGATTTGGTCTACAATCGGCATATCCCTACTACTACATATTTAAGATTTGGTCTACAATCGGCATATCCCTACTACTACATATTTAAGATTTGGTCTACAATCGGCATATCCCTACTACTACATATTTAAGATTTGGTCTACAATCGGCATATCCTACTACTACATATTTAAGATTTGGTCTACAATCGGCATATCCCTACTACTACATATTTAAGATTTGGTCTACAATCGGCATATCCCTACTACTACATATTTAAGATTTGGTCTACAATCGGCATATCCCTACTACTACATATTTAAGATTTGGTCTACAATCGGAATATCCCTACTACTACATATTTAAGATTTGGTCTACAATCGGCATATCCCTACTACTACATATTTAAGATTTGGTCTACAATCGGCATATCCCTACTACTACATATTTAAGATTTGGTCTACACTCGGCATATCCCTACTACTACATATTTAACTCGAGGGCTTGTTCCCACATCAGGTGTTTATTTCTACTGCACACTTCTTTCCCTTTACATATTTAACTCGAGGGCTTGTTCCCACATCAGGTGTTTATTTCTACTGCACACTTCTTTCCCTTTACATATTTAACTCGAGGGCTTGTTCCCACATCAGGTGTTTATTTCTACTGCACACTTCTTTCCCTTTACATAATAATAAATGTGAGTTTGTTTTGTTATCAGATCAAATTGAGTTTGTTAAGATTTGGTCTACAATCGGCATATCCCTACTACTACATATTTAAGATTTGGTCTACAATCGGCATATCCCTACTACTACATATTTAACTCGAGGGCTTGTTCCCACATCAGGTGTTTATTTCTACTGCACACTTCTTTCCCTTTACATAATAATAAATGTGAGTTTGTTTTGTTATCAGATCAAATTGAGTTTTTTAAGATTTGGTCTACAATCGGCATATCCCTACTACTACATATTTAAGATTTGGTCTACAATCGGCATATCCCTACTACTAGATATTTAACTCGAGGGCTTGTTCCCACATCAGGTGTTTATTTCTACTGCACACTTCTTTCCCTTTACATAATAATAAATGTGAGTTTGTTTTGTTATCAGATCAAATTGAGTTTTTTAAGATTTGGTCTACAATCGGCATATCCCTACTACTACATATTTAACGCGAGGGCTTGTTCCCACATCAGGTGTTTATTTCTACTGCACACTTCTTTCCCTTTACATAATAATAAATGTGAGTTTGTTTTGTTATCAGATCAAATTGAGTTTTTTAAGATTTGGTCTACAATCGGCATATCCCTACTACTACATATTTAAGATTTGGTCTACAATCGGCATATCCCTACTACTACATATTTAAGATTTGGTCTACAATCGGCATATCCCTACTACTACATATTTAAGATTTGGTCTACAATCGGCATATCCCTACTACTACATATTTAAGATTTGGTCTACAATCGGCATATCCCTACTACTACATATTTAAGATTTGGTCTACAATCTGCATATCCCTACTACTACATATTTAAGATTTGGTCTACAATCGGCATATCCCTACTACTACATATTTAAGATTTGGTCTACAATCGGCATATCCCTACTACTACATATTTAAGATTTGGTCTACAATCGGCATATCCCTACTACTACATATTTAACTCGAGGGCTTGTTCCCACATCAGGTGTTTATTTCTACTGCACACTTCTTTCCCTTTACATATTTAACTCGAGGGCTTGTTCCCACATCAGGTGTTTATTTCTACTGCACACTTATTTCCCTTTACATAATAATAAATGTGAGTTTGTTTTGTTATCAGATCAAATTTAGTTTTTTAAGATTTGGTCTACAATCGGCATATCCCTACTACTACATATTTAAGATTTGGTCTACAATCGGCATATCCCTACTACTACATATTTAAGATTTGGTCTACTATCGGCATATCCCTACTACTACATATTTAAGATTTGGTCTACAATCGGCATATCCCTACTACTACATATTTAAGATTTGGTCTACAATCGGCATATCCCTACTACTACATATTTAACTCGAGGGCTTGTTCCCACATCAGGTGTTCATTTATACTGCACACTTCTTTCCCTTTACATATTTAACTCGAGGGCTTGTTCCCACATCAGGTGTTTATTTCTACTGCACACTTCTTTCCCTTTACATAATAATAAATGTGAGTTTGTTTTGTTATCAGATCAAATTGAGTTTTTTAAGATTTGGTCTACAATCGGCATATCCCTACTACTACATATTTAAGATTTGGTCTACAATCGGCATATCCCTACTACTACATATTTAAGATTTGGTCTACTATCGGCATATCCCTACTACTACATATTTAAGATTTGGTCTACAATCGGCATATCCCTACTACTACATATTTAAGATTTGGTCTACAATCGGCATATCCCTACTACTACATATTTAACTCGAGGGCTTGTTCCCACATCAGGTGTTTATTTATACTGCACACTTCTTTCCCTTTACATATTTAACTCGAGGGCTTGTTCCCACATCAGGTGTTTATTTCTACTGCACACTTCTTTCCCTTTACATAATAATAAATGTGAGTTTGTTTTGTTATCAGATCAAATTGAGTTTTTTAAGATTTGGTCTACAATCGGCATATCCCTACTACTACATATTTAAGATTTGGTCTACAATCGGCATATCCCTACTACTACATATTTAAGATTTGGTCTACAATCGGCATATCCCTACTACTACATATTTAAGATTTGGTCTACAATCGGCATATCCCTACTACTACATATTTAAGATTTGGTCTACAAACGGCATATCCCTACTACTACATATTTAAGATTTGGTCTACAATCGGCATATCCCTACTACTACATATTTAAGATTTGGTCTACAATCGGCATATCCCTACTACTACATATTTAAGATTTGGTCTACAATCGGCATATCCCTACTACTACATATTTAAGATTTGGTCTACAATCGGCATATCCCTACTACTACATATTTAAGATTTGGTCTACAAACGGCATATCCCTACTACTACATATTTAAGATTTGGTCTACAATCGGCATATCCCTACTACTACATATTTAAGATTTGGTCTACAATCGGCATATCCCTACTACTACATATTTAACTCGAGGGCTTGTTCCCACATCAGGTGTTTATTTATACTGCACACTTCTTTCCCTTTACATATTTAACTCGAGGGCTTGTTCCCACATCAGGTGTTTATTTCTACTGCACACTTCTTTCCCTTTACATAATAATAAATGTGAGTTTGTTTTGTTATCAGATCAAATTGAGTTTTTTAAGATTTGGTCTACAATCGGCATATCCCTACTACTACATATTTAAGATTTGGTCTACAATCGGCATATCCCTACTACTACATATTTAAGATTTGGTCTACAATCGGCATATCCCTACTACTACATATTTAAGATTTGGTCTACAATCGGCATATCCCTACTACTACATATTTAAGATTTGGTCTACAAACGGCATATCCCTACTACTACATATTTAAGATTTGGTCTACAATCGGCATATCCCTACTACTACATATTTAAGATTTGGTCTACAATCGGCATATCCCTACTACTACATATTTAAGATTTGGTCTACAATCGGCATATCCCTACTACTACATATTTAAGATTTGGTCTACAATCGGCATATCCATACTACTACATATTTAAGATTTGGTCTACAATCGGCATATCCCTACTACTACATATTTAAGATTTGGTCTACAATCGGCATATCCCTACTACTACATATTTAAGTTTGGTCTACAATCGGCATATCCCTACTACTACATATTTAAGATTTGGTCTACAATCGGCATATCCCTACTACTACATATTTAAGATTTGGTCTACAATCGGCATATCCCTACTACTACATATTTAAGATTTGGTCTACAATCGGCATATCCCTACTACTACATATTTAAGATTTGGTCTACAATCGGCATATCCCTACTACTACATATTAAATATTTGGTCTACAATCGGCATATCCCTACTACTACATATTTAAGATTTGGTCTACAATCGGCATATCCCTACTACTACATATTTAAGATTTGGTCTACAATCGGCATATCCCTACTACTACATATTTAAGATTTGGTCTACAATCGGCATATCCCTACTACTACATATTTAAGATTTGGTCTACAATCGGCATATCCCTACTACTACATATTTAAGATTTGGTCTACAATCGGCATATCTCTACTACTACATATTTAAGATTTGGTCTACAATCGGCATATCCCTACTACTACATATTTAAGATTTGGTCTACAATCGGCATATCCCTACTACTACATATTTGAGATTTGGTCTACAATCGGCAGATCCCTACTACTACATATTTAAGATTTGGTCTACAATCGGCATATCCCTACTACTACATATTTAAGATTTCGTCTACAATCGGCATATCCCTACTACTACATATTTAAGATTTGGTCTACAATCGGCATATCCCTACTACTACATATTTAAGATTTGGTCTACAATCGGCATATCCCTACTACTACATATTTAAGATTTGGTCTACAATCGGCATATCCCTACTACTACATATTTAAGATTTGGTCTACCAGCGGCATATCCCTACTACTACATATTTAAGATTTGGTCTACAATCGGCATATCCCTACTACTACATATTTAAGATTTGGTCTACAATCGGCATATCCCTACTACTACATATTTAAGATTTGGTCTACAATCGGCATATCCCTACTACTACATATTTAAGATTTGGTCTACAATCGGCATATCCCTACTACTACATATTTAAGATTTGGTCTACAATCGGCATATCCCTACTACTACATATTTAAGATTTGGTCTACAATCGGCATATCCCTACTACTACATATTTAAGATTTGGTCTACAATCGGCATATCCCTACTACTACATATTTAAGATTTGGTCTACCAGCGGCATATCCCTACTACTACATATTTAAGATTTGGTCTACAATCGGCATATCCCTACTACTACATATTTAAGATTTGGTCTACAATCGGCATATCCCTACTACTACATATTTAAGATTTGGTCTACAATCGGCATATCCCTACTACTACATATTTAAGATTTGGTCTACAATCGGCATATCCCTACTACTACATATTTAAGATTTGGTCTACAATCGGCATATCCCTACTACTACATATTTAAGATTTGGTCTACAATCGGCATATCCCTACTACTACATATTTAAGATTTGGTCTACAATCGGCATATCCCTACTACTACATATTAAAGATTTGGTCTACAATCGGCATATCCCTACTACTACATATTTAAGATTTGGTCTACAATCGGCATATCCCTACTACTACATATTTAAGATTTGGTCTACAATCGGCATATCCCTACTACTACATATTTAAGATTTGGTCTACAATCGGCATATCCCTACTACTACATATTTAAGATTTGGTCTACAATCGGCATATCCCTACTACTACATATTAAATATTTGGTCTACAATCGGCATATCCCTACTACTACATATTTAAGATTTGGTCTACAATCGGCATATCCCTACTACTACATATTTAAGATTTGGTCTACAATCGGCATATCCCTACTACTACATATTTAAGATTTGGTCTACAATCGGCATATCCCTACTACTACATATTTAAGATTTGGTCTACAATCGGCATATCCCTACTACTACATATTTAAGATTTGGTCTACAATCGGCATATCTCTACTACTACATATTTAAGATTTGGTCTACAATCGGCATATCCCTACTACTACATATTTAAGATTTGGTCTACAATCGGCATATCCCTACTACTACATATTTGAGATTTGGTCTACAATCGGCAGATCCCTACTACTACATATTTAAGATTTGGTCTACAATCGGCATATCCCTACTACTACATATTTAAGATTTCGTCTACAATCGGCATATCCCTACTACTACATATTTAAGATTTGGTCTACAATCGGCATATCCCTACTACTACATATTTAAGATTTGGTCTACAATCGGCATATCCCTACTACTACATATTTAAGATTTGGTCTACAATCGGCATATCCCTACTACTACATATTTAAGATTTGGTCTACCAGCGGCATATCCCTACTACTACATATTTAAGATTTGGTCTACAATCGGCATATCCCTACTACTACATATTTAAGATTTGGTCTACAATCGGCATATCCCTACTACTACATATTTAAGATTTGGTCTACAATCGGCATATCCCTACTACTACATATTTAAGATTTGGTCTACAATCGGCATATCCCTACTACTACATATTTAAGATTTGGTCTACAATCGGCATATCCCTACTACTACATATTTAAGATTTGGTCTACAATCGGCATATCCCTACTACTACATATTTAAGATTTGGTCTACAATCGGCATATCCCTACTACTACATATTTAAGATTTGGTCTACCAGCGGCATATCCCTACTACTACATATTTAAGATTTGGTCTACAATCGGCATATCCCTACTACTACATATTTAAGATTTGGTCTACAATCGGCATATCCCTACTACTACATATTTAAGATTTGGTCTACAATCGGCATATCCCTACTACTACATATTTAAGATTTGGTCTACAATCGGCATATCCCTACTACTACATATTTAAGATTTGGTCTACAATCGGCATATCCCTACTACTACATATTTAAGATTTGGTCTACAATCGGCATATCCCTACTACTACATATTTAAGATTTGGTCTACAATCGGCATATCCCTACTACTACATATTAAAGATTTGGTCTACAATCGGCATATCCCTACTACTACATATTTAAGATTTGGTCTACAATCGGCATATCCCTACTACTACATATTTAAGATTTGGTCTACAATCGGCATATCCCTACTACTACATATTTAAGATTTGGTCTACAATCGGCATATCCCTACTACTACATATTTAAGATTTGGTCTACAATCGGCATATCCCTACTACTACATATTTAAGATTTGGTCTACAATCGGCATATCTCTACTACTACATATTTAAGATTTGGTCTACAATCGGCATATCCCTACTACTACATATTTAAGATTTGTTCTACAATCGGCATATCCCTACTACTACATATTTAAGATTTGGTCTACAATCGGCTGATCCCTACTACTACATATTTAAGATTTGGTCTACAATCGGCATATCCCTACTACTACATATTTAAGATTTCGTCTACAATCGGCATATCCCTACTACTACATATTTAAGATTTGGTCTACAATCGGCATATCCCTACTACTACATATTTAAGATTTGGTCTACAATCGGCATATCCCTACTACTACATATTTAACTCGAGGGCTTGTTCCCACATCAGGTGTTTATTTCAACTGCACACTTCTTTCCCTTTACATAATAATAAATGTGAGTTTGTTTTGTTATCAGATCAAATTGAGTTTTTTAAGATTTGGTCTACAATCGGCATATCCCTACTACTACATATTTAAGATTTGGTCTACAATCGGCATATCCCAAGTACTACATATTTAACTCGAGGGCTTGTTCCCACATCAGGTGTTTATTTCAACTGCACACTTCTTTCCCTTTACATAATAATAAATGTGAGTTTGTTTTGTTATCAGATCAAATTGAGTTTTTTAAGATTTGGTCTACAATCGGCATATCCCTACTACTACATATTTAACATTTGGTCTACAATCGGCATATCCCTACTACTACATATTTAAGATTTGGTCTACAATCGACATATCCCTACTACTACATATTTAACATTTGGTCTACAATCGGCATATCCCTACTACTACATATTTAAGATTTGGTCTACAATCGGCATATCCCTACTACTACATATTTAAGATTTGGTCTACAATCGGCATATCCCTACTACTACATATTTAAGATTTGGTCTACAATCGGCATATCCCTACTACTACATATTTAAGATTTGGTCTACAATCGGCATATCCCTACTACTACATATTTAAGATTTGGTCTACAATCGGCATATCCCTACTACTACATATTTAAGATTTGGTCTACAATCGGCATATCCCTACTACTACATATTTAAGATTTGGTCTACAATCGGCATATCCCTACTACTACATATTTAAGATTTGGTCTACCATCGGCATATCCCTACTACTACATATTTAAGATTTGGTCTACAATCGGCATATCCCTACTACTACATATTTAAGATTTGGTCTACAATCGGCATATCCCTACTACTACATATTTAAGATTTGGTCTACAATTGGCATATCCCTACTACTACATATTTAAGATTTGGTCTACCAGCGGCATATCCCTACTACTACATATTTAAGATTTGGTCTACAATCGGCATATCCCTACTACTACATATTTAAGATTTGGTCTACAATCGGCATATCCCTACTACTACATATTTAAGATTTGGTCTACAATCGGCATATCCCTACTACTACATATTTAAGATTTGGTCTACAATCGGCATATCCCTACTACTACATATTTAAGATTTGGTCTACAATCGGCATATCCCTACTACTACATATTTAAGATTTGGTCTACAATCGGCATATCCCTACTACTACATATTTAAGATTTGGTCTACAATCGGCATATCCCTACTACTACATATTTAAGATTTGGTCTACAATCGGCATATCCCTACTACTACATATTTAAGATTTGGTCTACAATCGGCATATCCCTACTACTACATATTTAAGATTTGGTCTACAATCGGCATATCTCTACTACTACATATTTAAGATTTGGTCTACAATCGGCATATCCCTACTACTACATATTTAAGATTTGGTCTACAATCGGCATATCCCTACTACTACATATTTAAGATTTGGTCTACAATCGGCAGATCCCTACTACTACATATTTAAGATTTGGTCTACAATCGGCATATCCCTACTGCTACATATTTAAGATTTGGTCTACAATCGGCATATCCCTACTACTACATATTTAAGATTTGGTCTACAATCGGCATATCCCTACTACTACATATTTAACTCGAGGGCTTGTTCCCACATCAGGTGTTTATTTCTACTGCACACTTCTTTCCCTTTACATAATAATAAATGTGAGTTTGTTTTGTTATCAGATCAAATTGAGTTTTTTAAGATTTGGTCTACAATCGGCATATCCCTACTACTACATATTTAAGATTTGGTCTACAATCGGCATATCCCTACTACTACATATTTAAGATTTGGTCTACAATCGGCATATCCCTACTACTACTACATATTTAGGATTTGGTCTACAATCGGCATATCCCTACTACTACATATTTAAGATTTGGTCTACAATCGGCATATCCCTACTACTACATATTTAAGATTTGGTCTACAATCGGCAGATCCCTACTACTACATATTTAAGATTTGGTCTACAATCGGCATATCCCTACTGCTACATATTTAAGATTTGGTCTACAATCGGCATATCCCTACTACTACATATTTAAGATTTGGTCTACAATCGGCATATCCCTACTACTACATATTTAAGATTTGGTCTACATTCGGCATATCCCTACTACTACATATTTAAGATTTGGTCTACAATCGGCATATCCCTACTACTACATATTTAAGATTTGGTCTACAATCGGCATATCCCTACTACTACATATTTAACTCGAGGGCTTGTTCCCACATCAGGTGTTTATTTATACTGCACACTTCTTTCCCTTTACATAATAATAAATGTGAGTTTGTTTTGTTATCAGATCAAATTGAGTTTTTTAAGATTTGGTCTACAATCGGCATATCCCTACTACTACATATTTAAGATTTGGTCTACAATCGGCATATCCCTACTACTACATATTTAAGATTTGGTCTACAATCGGCATATCCCTACTACTACTACATATTTAGGATTTGGTCTACAATCGGCATATCCCTACTACTACATATTTAAGATTTGGTCTACAATCGGCATATCCCTACTACTACATATTTAAGATTTGGTCTACAATCGGCATATCCCTACAACTACATATTTAAGATTTGGTCTACAATCGGCATATCCATACTACCACATATTTAAGAGTTGGTCTACAATCGGCATATCCCTACTACTACATATTTAAGATTTGGTCTACAATCGGCATATCCCTACTACTACATATTTAAGATTTGGTCTACAATCGGCATATCCCTACTACTACATATTTAACTCGAGGGCTTGTTCCCACATCAGGTGTTTATTTCTACTGCACACTTCTTTCCCTTTACATAATAATAAATGTGAGTTTGTTTTGTTATCAGATCAAATTGAGTTTTTTAAGATTTGGTCTACAATCGGCATATCCCTACTACTACATATTTAAGATTTGGTCTACAATCGGCATATCCCTACTACTACATATTTAAGATTTGGTCTACAATCGGCATATCCCTACTACTACATATTTAAGATTTGGTCTACAATCGGCATATCCCTACTACTACATATTTAACTCGAGGGCTTGTTCCCACATCAGGTGTTTATTTCTACTGCACACTTCTTTCCCTTTACATAATAATAAATGTGAGTTTGTTTTGTTATCAGATCAAATTGAGTTTTGTAAGATTTGGTCTACAATCGGCATATCCCTACTACTACATATTTAAGATTTGGTCTACAATCGGCATATCCCTACTACTACATATTTAACTCGAGGGCTTGTTCCCACATCAGGTGTTTATTTCTACTGCACACTTCGTTCCCTTTACATAATAATAAATGTGAGTTTGTTTTGTTATCAGATCAAATTGAGTTTTTTAAGATTTGGTCTACAATCGGCATATCCCTACTACTACATATTTAAGATTTGGTCTACAATCGGCATATCCCTACTACTACATATTTAACTCGAGGGCTTGTTCCCACATCAGGTGTTTATTTCTACTGCACACTTCTTTCCCTTTACATAATAATAAATGTGAGTTTGTTTTGTTATCAGATCAAATTGAGTTTTTTAATATTTGGTCTACAATCGGCATATCCCTACTACTACATATTTAAGATTTGGTCTACAATCGGCATATCCCTACTACTACATATTTAAGATTTGGTCTACAATCGGCATATCCCTACTACTACATATTTAAGATTTGGTCTACAATCGGCATATCCCTACTACTACATATTTAACTCGAGGGCTTGTTCCCACATCAGGTGTTTATTTCTACTGCACACTTCTTTCCCTTTACATAATAATAAATGTGAGTTTGTTTTGTTATCAGATCAAATTGAGTTTTTTAAGATTTGGTCTACAATCGGCATATCCCTACTACTACATATTTAAGATTTGGTCTACAATCGGCGTACCCCTACTACTACATATTTAAGATTTGGTATACTATCGGCATATCCCTACTACTACATATTTAAGATGTGGTCTACAATCGGCATATCCCTACTACTACATATTTAAGATTTGGTCTACAATCGGCATATCCCTACTACTACATATTTAAGATTTGGTCTACAATCGGCATATCCCTACTACTACATATTTAACTCGAGGGCTTGTTCCCACATCAGGTGTTTATTTATACTGCACACTTCTTTCCCTTTACATATTTAACTCGAGGGCTTGTTCCCACATCAGGTGTTTATTTCTACTGCACACTTCTTTCCCTTTACATAATAATAAATGTGAGTTTGTTTTGTTATCAGATCAAATTGAGTTTTTTAAGATTTGGTCTACAATCGGCATATCCCTACTACTACATATTTAAGATTTGGTCTACAATCGGCATATCCCTACTACTACATATTTAAGATTTGGTCTACTATCGGCATATCCCTACTACTACATATTTAAGATTTGGTTTACAATCGGCATATCCCTACTACTACATATTTAAGATTTGGTCTACAATCGGCATATCCCTACTACTACATATTTAAGATTTGGTCTACAATCGGCATATCCCTACTACTACATATTTAAGATTTGGTCTACAATCGGCATATCCCTACTACTACATATTTAACTCGAGGGCTTGTTCCCACATCAGGTGTTTATTTATACTGCACACTTCTTTCCCTTTACATATTTAACTCGAGGGCTTGTTCCCACATCAGGTGTTTATTTCTACTGCACACTTCTTTCCCTTTACATAATAATAAATGTGAGTTTGTTTTGTTATCAGATCAAATTGAGTTTTTTAAGATTTGGTCTACAATCGGCATATCCCTACTACTACATATTTAAGATTTGGTCTACAATCGGCATATTCCTACTACTACATATTTAAGATTTGGTCTACAATCGGCATATCCCTACTACTACTACATATTTAGGATTTGGTCTACAATCGGCATATCCCTACTACTACATATTTAAGATTTGGTCTACAATCGGCATATCCCTACTACTACATATTTAAGATTTGGTCTACAATCGGCATATCCCTACAACTACATATTTAAGATTTGGTCTACAATCGGCATATCCATACTACCACATATTTAAGATTTGGTCTACAATCGGCATATCCCTACTACTACATATTTAAGATTTGGTCTACAATCGGCATATCCCTACTACTACATATTTAAGATTTGGTCTACAATCGGCATATCCCTACTACTACATATTTAACTCGAGGGCTTGTTCCCACATCAGGTGTTTATTTCTACTGCACACTTCTTTCCCTTTACATAATAATAAATGTGAGTTTGTTTTGTTATCAGATCAAATTGATTTTTTTAAGATTTGGTCTACAATCGGCATATCCCTACTACTACATATTTAAGATTTGGTCTACAATCGGCATATCCCTACTACTACATATTTAAGATTTGGTCTACAATCGGCATATCCCTACTACTACATATTTAAGATTTGGTCTACAATCGGCATATCCCTACTACTACATATTTAACTCGAGGGCTTGTTCCCACATCAGGTGTTTATTTCTACTGCACACTTCTTTCCCTTTACATAATAATAAATGTGAGTTTGTTTTGTTATCAGATCAAATTGAGTTTTGTAAGATTTGGTCTACAATCGGCATATCCCTACTACTACATATTTAAGATTTGGTCTACAATCGGCATATCCCTACTACTACATATTTAACTCGAGGGCTTGTTCCCACATCAGGTGTTTATTTCTACTGCACACTTCGTTCCCTTTACATAATAATAAATGTGAGTTTGTTTTGTTATCAGATCAAATTGAGTTTTTTAAGATTTGGTCTACAATCGGCATATCCCTACTACTACATATTTAAGATTTGGTCTACAATCGGCATATCCCTACTACTACATATTTAACTCGAGGGCTTGTTCCCACATCAGGTGTTTATTTCTACTGCACACTTCTTTCCCTTTACATAATAATAAATGTGAGTTTGTTTTGTTATCAGATCAAATTGAGTTTTTTAAGATTTGGTCTACAATCGGCATATCCCTACTACTACATATTTAAGATTTGGTCTACAATCGGCATATCCCTACTACTACATATTTAAGATTTGGTCTACAATCGGCATATCCCTACTACTACATATTTAAGATTTGGTCTACAATCGGCGTATCCCTACTACTACATATTTAACTCGAGGGCTTGTTCCCACATCAGGTGTTTATTTCTACTGCACACTTCTTTCCCTTTACATAATAATAAATGTGAGTTTGTTTTGTTATCAGATCAAATTGAGTTTTTTAAGATTTGGTCTACAATCGGCATATCCCTACTACTACATATTTAAGATTTGTTCTACAATCGGCGTACCCCTACTACTACATATTTAAGATTTGGTCTACTATCGGCATATCCCTACTACTACATATTTAAGATGTGGTCTACAATCGGCATATCCCTACTACTACATATTTAAGATTTGGTCTACAATCGGCATATCCCTACTACTACATATTTAAGATTTGGTCTACAATCGGCATATCCCTACTACTACATATTTAACTCGAGGGCTTGTTCCCACATCAGGTGTTTATTTATACTGCACACTTCTTTCCCTTTACATATTTAACTCGAGGGCTTGTTCCCACATCAGGTGTTTATTTCTACTGCACACTTCTTTCCCTTTACATAATAATAAATGTGAGTTTGTTTTGTTATCAGATCAAATTGAGTTTTTTAAGATTTGGTCTACAATCGGCATATCCCTACTACTACATATTTAAGATTTGGTCTACAATCGGCATATCCCTACTACTACATATTTAAGATTTGGTCTACTATCGGCATATCCCTACTACTACATATTTAAGATTTGGTTTACAATTGGCATATCCCTACTACTACATATTTAAGATTTGGTCTACAATCGGCATATCCCTACTACTACATATTTAAGATTTGGTCTACAATCGGCATATCCCTACTACTACATATTTAAGATTTGGTCTACAATCGGCATATCCCTACTACTACATATTTAACTCGAGGGCTTGTTCCCACATCAGGTGTTTATTTATACTGCACACTTCTTTCCCTTTACATATTTAACTCGAGGGCTTGTTCCCACATCAGGTGTTTATTTCTACTGCACACTTCTTTCCCTTTACATAATAATAAATGTGAGTTTGTTTTGTTATCAGATCAAATTGAGTTTTTTAAGATTTGGTCTACAATCGGCATATCCCTACTACTACATATTTAAGATTTGGTCTACAATCGGCATATCCCTACTACTACATATTTAAGATTTGGTCTACAATCGGCAGATCCCTACTACTACATATTTAAGATTTGGTCTACAATCGGCATATCCCTACTACTACATATTTAAGATTTGGTCTACAATCGGCATATCCCTACTACTACATATTTAAGATTTGGTCTACAATCGGCATATCCCTACTACTACATATTTAAGATTTGGTCTACAATCGGCATATCCCTACTACTACATATTTAAGATTTGGTCTACAATCGGCATATCCCTACTACTACATATTTAACTCGAGGGCTTGTTCCCACATCAGGTGTTTATTTATACTGCACACTTCTTTCCCTTTACATATTTAACTCGAGGGCTTGTTCCCACATCAGGTGTTTATTTCTACTGCACACTTCTTTCCCTTTACATAATAATAAATGTGAGTTTGTTTTGTTATCAGATCAAATTGAGTTTTTTAAGATTTGGTCTACAATCGGCATATCCCTACTACTACATATTTAAGATTTGGTCTACAATCGGCATATCCCTACTACTACATATTTAAGATTTGGTCTACAATCGGCATATCCCTACTACTACATATTTAAGATTTGGTCTACAATCGGCATATCCCTACTACTACATATTTAAGATTTGGTCTACAATCGGCATATCCCTACTACTACATATTTAAGATTTGGTCTACAATCGGCATATCCCTACTACTACATATTTAAGATTTGGTCTACAATCGGCATATCCCTACTACTACATATTTAAGATTTGGTCTACAATCGGCATATCCCTACTACTACATATTTAAGATTTGGTCTACAATCGGCATATCCCTACTACTACTACATATTTAAGATTTGGTCTACAATCGGCATATCCCTACTACTACATATTTAAGATTTGGTCTACAATCGGCATATCCCTACTACTATATATTTAAGATTTGGTCTACAATCGGCATATCCCTACTACTACTACATATTTAAGATTTGGTCTACAATCGGCATATCCCTACTACTACATATTTAAGATTTGGTCTACAATCGGCATATCCCTACTACTACATATTTAAGATTTGGTCTACATTCGGCATATCCCTACTACTACATATTTAAGATTTGGTCTACAATCGGCATATCCCTACTACTACATATTTAAGATTTGGTCTACAATCGGCATATCCCTACTACTACATATTTAAGATTTGGTCTACAATCGGCATATCCCTACTACTACATATTTAAGATTTGGTCTACAATCGGGATATCCCTACTACTACATATTTAAGATTTGGTCTACAATCGGCATATCCCTACTACTACATATTTAAGATTTGGTCTACAATCGGCATATCCCTACTACTACATATCTAAGATTTGGTCTACAATCGGCATATCCCTACTACTACATATTTAAGATTTGGTCTACAATCGGCATATCCCTACTACTACATATTTAAGATTTGGTCTACAATCGGCAGATCCCTACTACTACATATTTAAGATTTGGTCTACAATCGGCATATCCCTACTACTACATATTTAAGATTTGGTCTACAATCGGCATATCCCTACTACTACATATTTAAGATTTGGTCTACAATCGGCATATCCCTACTACTACATATTTAAGATTTGGTCTACAATCGGCATATCCCTACTACTACATATTTAAGATTTGGTCTACAATCGGCATATCCCTACTACTACATATTTAACTCGAGGGCTTGTTCCCACATCAGGTGTTTATTTATACTGCACACTTCTTTCCCTTTACATATTTAACTCGAGGGCTTGTTCCCACATCAGGTGTTTATTTCTACTGCACACTTCTTTCCCTTTACATAATAATAAATGTGAGTTTGTTTTGTTATCAGATCAAATTGAGTTTTTTAAGATTTGGTCTACAATCGGCATATCCCTACTACTACATATTTAAGATTTGGTCTACAATCGGCATATCCCTACTACTACATATTTAAGATTTGGTCTACAATCGGCATATCCCTACTACTACATATTTAAGATTTGGTCTACAATCGGCATATCCCTACTACTACATATTTAAGATTTGGTCTACAATCGGCATATCCCTACTACTACATATTTAAGATTTGGTCTACAATCGGCATATCCCTACTACTACATATTTAAGATTTGGTCTACAATCGGCATATCCCTACTACTACATATTTAAGATTTGGTCTACAATCGGCATATCCCTACTACTACATATTTAAGATTTGGTCTACAATCGGCATATCCCTACTACTACATATTTAAGATTTGGTCTACAATCGGCATATCCCTACTACTACATATTTAAGATTTGGTCTACAATCGGCATATCCCTACTACTACATATTTAAGATTTGGTCTACAATCGGCATATCCCTACTACTACATATTTAAGATTTGGTCTACAATCGGCATATCCCTACTACTACTACATATTTAAGATTTGGTCTACAATCGGCATATATTACTACTACTATATATTTAAGATTTGGTCTACAATCGGCATATCCCTACTACTACTACATATTTAAGATTTGGTCTACAATCGGCATATCCCTACTACTACATATTTAAGATTTGGTCTACAATCGGCATATCCCTACTACTACATATTTAAGATTTGGTCTACAATCGGCATATCCCTACTACTACATATTTAAGATTTGGTCTACAATCGGCATATCCCTACTACTACATATTTAAGATTTGGTCTACAATCGGCATATCCCTACTACTACATATTTAAGATTTGGTCTACAATCGGCATATCCCTACTACTACATATTTAAGATTTGGTCTACAATCGACATATCCCTACTACTACATATCTAAGATTTGGTCTACAATCGGCATATCCCTACTACTACATATTTAAGATTTGGTCTACAATCGGCATATCCCTACTACTACATATTTAAGATTTGGTCTACAATCGGCATATCCCTACTACTACATATTTAAGATTTGGTCTACAATCGGCATATCCCTACTACTACATATTTAAGATTTGGTCTACAATCGGCATATCCCTACTACTACATATTTAAGATTTGGTCTACAATCGGCATATCCCTACTACTACATATTTAAGATTTGGTCTACAATCGACATATCCCTACTACTACATATCTAAGATTTGGTCTACAATCGGCATATCCCTACTACTACATATTTAAGAATTGGTCTACAATCGGCATATCCCTACTACTACATATTTAAGATTTGGTCTACAATCGGCATATCCCTACTACTACATATTTAAGATTTGGTCTACAATCGGCATATCCCTACTACTACATATTTAAGATTTGGTCTACAATCGGCATATCCCTACTACTACATATTTAAGATTTGGTCTACAATCGGCATATCCCTACTACTACATATTTAAGATTTGGTCTACAATCGGCAGATCCCTACTACTACATATTTAAGATTTGGTCTACAATCGGCATATCCCTACTACTACATATTTAAGATTTGGTCTACAATCGGCATATCCCTACTACTACATATTTAAGATTTGGTCTACAATCGGCATATCCCTACTACTACATATTTAAGATTTGGTCTACAATCGGCATATCCCTACTACTACATATTTAAGATTTGGTCTACAATCGGCATATCCCTACTACTACATATTTAACTCGAGGGCTTGTTCCCACATCAGGTGTTTATTTATACTGCACACTTCTTTCCCTTTACATATTTAACTCGAGGGCTTGTTCCCACATCAGGTGTTTATTTCTACTGCACACTTCTTTCCCTTTACATAATAATAAATGTGAGTTTGTTTTGTTATCAGATCAAATTGAGTTTTTTAAGATTTGGTCTACAATCGGCATATCCCTACTACTACATATTTAAGATTTGGTCTACAATCGGCATATCCCTACTACTACATATTTAAGATTTGGTCTACAATCGGCATATCCCTACTACTACATATTTAAGATTTGGTCTACAATCGGCATATCCCTACTACTACATATTTAAGATTTGGTCTACAATCGGCATATCCCTACTACTACATATTTAAGATTTGGTCTACAATCGGCATATCCCTACTACTACATATTTAAGATTTGGTCTACAATCGGCATATCCCTACTACTACATATTTAAGATTTGGTCTACAATCGGCATATCCCTACTACTACATATTTAAGATTTGGTCTACAATCGGCATATCCCTACTACTACTACATATTTAAGATTTGGTCTACAATCGGCATATCCCTACTACTACATATTTAAGATTTGGTCTACAATCGGCATATCCCTACTACTATATATTTAAGATTTGGTCTACAATCGGCATATCCCTACTACTACTACATATTTAAGATTTGGTCTACAATCGGCATATCCCTACTACTACATATTTAAGATTTGGTCTACAATCGGCATATCCCTACTACTACATATTTAAGATTTGGTCTACATTCGGCATGTCCCTACTACTACATATTTAAGATTTGGTCTACAATCGGCATATCCCTACTACTACATATTTAAGATTTGGTCTACAATCGGCATATCCCTACTACTACATATTTAAGATTTGGTCTACAATCGGCATATCCCTACTACTACATATTTAAGATTTGGTCTACAATCGGGATATCCCTACTACTACATATTTAAGATTTGGTCTACAATCGGCATATCCCTACTACTACATATTTAAGATTTGGTCTACAATCGGCATATCCCTACTACTACATATCTAAGATTTGGTCTACAATCGGCATATCCCTACTACTACATATTTAAGATTTGGTCTACAATCGGCATATCCCTACTACTACATATTTAAGATTTGGTCTACAATCGGCAGATCCCTACTACTACATATTTAAGATTTGGTCTACAATCGGCATATCCCTACTACTACATATTTAAGATTTGGTCTACAATCGGCATATCCCTACTACTACATATTTAAGATTTGGTCTACAATCGGCATATCCCTACTACTACATATTTAAGATTTGGTCTACAATCGGCATATCCCTACTACTACATATTTAAGATTTGGTCTACAATCGGCATATCCCTACTACTACATATTTAACTCGAGGGCTTGTTCCCACATCAGGTGTTTATTTATACTGCACACTTCTTTCCCTTTACATATTTAACTCGAGGGCTTGTTCCCACATCAGGTGTTTATTTCTACTGCACACTTCTTTCCCTTTACATAATAATAAATGTGAGTTTGTTTTGTTATCAGATCAAATTGAGTTTTTTAAGATTTGGTCTACAATCGGCATATCCCTACTACTACATATTTAAGATTTGGTCTACAATCGGCATATCCCTACTACTACATATTTAAGATTTGGTCTACAATCGGCATATCCCTACTACTACATATTTAAGATTTGGTCTACAATCGGCATATCCCTACTACTACATATTTAAGATTTGGTCTACAATCGGCATATCCCTACTACTACATATTTAAGATTTGGTCTACAATCGGCATATCCCTACTACTACATATTTAAGATTTGGTCTACAATCGGCATATCCCTACTACTACATATTTAAGATTTGGTCTACAATCGGCATATCCCTACTACTACATATTTAAGATTTGGTCTACAATCGGCATATCCCTACTACTACTACATATTTAAGATTTGGTCTACAATCGGCATATCCCTACTACTACATATTTAAGATTTGGTCTACAATCGGCATATCCCTACTACTATATATTTAAGATTTGGTCTACAATCGGCATATCCCTACTACTACTACATATTTAAGATTTGGTCTACAATCGGCATATCCCTACTACTACATATTTAAGATTTGGTCTACAATCGGCATATCCCTACTACTACATATTTAAGATTTGGTCTACATTCGGCATATCCCTACTACTACATATTTAAGATTTGGTCTACAATCGGCATATCCCTACTACTACATATTTAAGATTTGGTCTACAATCGGCATATCCCTACTACTACATATTTAAGATTTGGTCTACAATCGGCATATCCCTACTACTACATATTTAAGATTTGGTCTACAATCGGCATATCCCTACTACTACATATTTAAGATTTGGTCTACAATCGGGATATCCCTACTACTACATATTTAAGATTTGGTCTACAATCGGCATATCCCTACTACTACATATTTAAGATTTGGTCTACAATCGGCATATCCCTACTACTACATATCTAAGATTTGGTCTACAATCGGCATATCCCTACTACTACATATTTAAGATTTGGTCTACAATCGGCATATCCCTACTACTACATATTTAAGATTTGGTCTACAATCGGCATATCCCTACTACTACATATTTAAGATTTGGTCTACAATCGGCATATCCCTACTACTACATATTTAAGATTTGGTCTACAATCGGCATATCCCTACTACTACATATTTAAGATTTGGTCTACAATCGGCATATCCCTACTACTACATATTTAAGATTTGGTTTACAATCGGCATATCCCTACTACTACATATTTAAGATTTGGTCTACAATCGGCATATCCCTACTACTACATATTTAAGATTTGGTCTACAATCGGCATATCCCTACTGCTACATATTTAAGATTTGGTCTACAATCGGCATATCCCTACTACTACATATTTAAGATTTGGTCTACAATCGGCATATCCCTACTACTACATATTTAAGATTTGGTCTACAATCGGCATATCCCTACTACTACATATTTAAGATTTGGTCTACAATCGGGATATCCCTACTATTACATATTTAAGATTTGGTCTACAATCGGCATATCCCTACTACTACATATTTAAGATTTGGTCTACAATCGGCATATCCCTACTACTACATATCTAAGATTTGGTCTACAATCGGCATATCCCTACTACTACATATTTAAGATTTGGTCTACAATCGGCATATCCCTACTACTACATATTTAAGATTTGGTCTACAATCGGCATATCCCTACTACTACATATTTAAGATTTGGTCTACAATCGGCATATCCCTACTACTACATATTTAAGATTTGGTCTACAATCGGCATATCCCTACTACTACATATTTAAGATTTGGTCTACAATCGGCATATCCCTACTACTACATATTTAAGATTTGGTTTACAATCGGCATATCCCTACTACTACATATTTAAGATTTGGTCTACAATCGGCATATCCCTACTACTACATATTTAAGATTTGGTCTACAATCGGCATATCCCTACTACTACATATTTAAGATTTGGTCTACAATCGGCATATCCCTACTGCTACATATTTAAGATTTGGTCTACAATTGGCATATCCCTACTACTACATATTTAAGATTTGGTCTACAATCGGCATATCCCTACTACTACATATTTAAGATTTGGTCTACAATCGGCATATCCCTACTACTACATATTTAAGATTTGGTCTACAATCGGCATATCCCTACTACTACTACATATTTAAGATTTGGTCTACAATCGGCATATATTACTACTACTATATATTTAAGATTTGGTCTACAATCGGCATATCCCTACTACTACTACATATTTAAGATTTGGTCTACAATCGGCATATCCCTACTACTACATATTTAAGATTTGGTCTACAATCGGCATATCCCTACTACTACATATTTAAGATTTGGTCTACAATCGGCATATCCCTACTACTACATATTTAAGATTTGGTCTACAATCGGCATATCCCTACTACTACATATTTAAGATTTGGTCTACAATCGGCATATCCCTACTACTACATATTTAAGATTTGGTCTACAATCGGCATATCCCTACTACTACATATTTAAGATTTGGTCTACAATCGGCATATCCCTACTACTACATATTTAAGATTTGGTCTACAATCGACATATCCCTACTACTACATATCTAAGATTTGGTCTACAATCGGCATATCCCTACTACTACATATTTAAGATTTGGTCTACAATCGGCATATCCCTACTACTACATATTTAAGATTTGGTCTACAATCGGCATATCCCTACTACTACATATTTAAGATTTGGTCTACAATCGGCATATCCCTACTACTACATATTTAAGATTTGGTCTACAATCGGCATATCCCTACTACTACATATTTAAGATTTGGTCTACAATCGGCATATCCCTACTACTACATATTTAAGATTTGGTCTACAATCGACATATCCCTACTACTACATATCTAAGATTTGGTCTACAATCGGCATATCCCTACTACTACATATTTAAGAATTGGTCTACAATCGGCATATCCCTACTACTACATATTTAAGATTTGGTCTACAATCGGCATATCCCTACTACTACATATTTAAGATTTGGTCTACAATCGGCATATCCCTACTACTACATATTTAAGATTTGGTCTACAATCGGCATATCCCTACTACTACATATTTAAGATTTGGTCTACAATCGGCATATCCCTACTACTACATATTTAAGATTTGGTTTACAATCGGCATATCCCTACTACTACATATTTAAGATTTGGTCTACAATCGGCATATCCCTACTACTACATATTTAAGATTTGGTCTACAATCGGCATATCCCTACTACTACATATTTAAGATTTGGTCTACAATCGGCATATCCCTACTGCTACATATTTAAGATTTGGTCTACAATCGGCATATCCCTACTACTACATATTTAAGATTTGGTCTACAATCGGCATATCCCTACTACTACATATTTAAGATTTGGTCTACAATCGGCATATCCCTACTACTACATATTTAAGATTTGGTCTACAATCGGGATATCCCTACTACTACATATTTAAGATTTGGTCTACAATCGGCATATCCCTACTACTACATATTTAATATTTGGTCTACAATCGGCATATCCCTACTACTACATATCTAAGATTTGGTCTACAATCGGCATATCCCTACTACTACATATTTAAGATTTGGTCTACAATCGGAATATCCCTACTACTACATATTTAAGATTTGGTCTACAATCGGCATATCCCTACTACTACATATTTAAGATTTGGTCTACAATCGGCATATCCCTACTACTACATATTTAAGATTTGGTCTACAATCGGCATATCCCTACTACTACATATTTAAGATTTGGTCTACAATCGGCATATCCCTACTACTACATATTTAAGATTTGGTCTACTATCGGCATATCCCTACTACTACATATTTAAGATTTGGTCTACAATCGGCATATCCCTACTACTACATATTTAAGATTTGGTCTACAATCGGCATATCCCTACTACTACATATTTAAGATTTGGTCTACAATCGGCATATCCCTACTGCTACATATTTAAGATTTGGTCTACAATCGGCATATCCCTACTACTACATATTTAAGATTTGGTCTACAATCGGCATATCCCTACTACTACATATTTAAGATTTGGTCTACAATCGGCATATCCCTACTACTACATATTTAAGATTTGGTCTACAATCGGCATATCCCTACTACTACATATTTAAGATTTGGTCTACAATCGGCATATCCCTACTACTACATATTTAAGATTTGGTCTACAATCGGCATATCCCTACTACTACATAGTTAAGATTTGGTCTACAATCGGCATATCCCTACTACTACATATTTAAGATTTGGTCTACAATCGGCATATCCCTACTACTACATATTTAAGATTTGGTCTACAATCGGCATATCCCTACTACTACATATTTAAGATTTGGTCTACAATCGGCATATCCCTACTACTACATATTTAAGATTTGGTCTACAATCGGCATATCCCCACTACTACATATTTAAGATTTGGTCTACAATCGGCATATCCCTACTACTACTACATATTTAAGATTTGGTCTACAATCGGCATATATTACTACTACTATATATTTAAGATTTGGTCTACAATCGGCATATCCCTACTACTACTACATATTTAAGATTTGGTCTACAATCGGCATATCCCTACTACTACATATTTAAGATTTGGTCTACAATCGGCATATCCCTACTACTACATATTTAAGATTTGGTCTACAATCGGCATATCCCTACTACTACATATTTAAGATTTGGTCTACAATCGGCATATCCCTACTACTACATATTTAAGATTTGGTCTACAATCGGCATATCCCTACTACTACATATTTAAGATTTGGTCTACAATCGGCATATCCCTACTACTACATATTTAAGATTTGGTATACAATCGGCATATCCCTACTACTACATATTTAAGATTTGGTCTACAATCGACATATCCCTACTACTACATATCTAAGATTTGGTCTACAATCGGCATATCCCTACTACTACATATTTAAGATTTGGTCTACAATCGGCATATCCCTACTACTACATATTTAAGATTTGGTCTACAATCGGCATATCCCTACTACTACATATTTAAGATTTGGTCTACAATCGGCATATCCCTACTACTACATATTTAAGATTTGGTCTACAATCGGCATATCCCTACTACTACATATTTAAGATTTGGTCTACAATCGGCATATCCCTACTACTACATATTTAAGATTTGGTCTACAATCGGCATATCCCTACTACTACATATTTAAGATTTGGTCTACAATCGGCATATCCCTACTACTACATATTTAAGATTTGGTCTACAATCGGCATATCCCTACTACTACATATTTAAGATTTGGTCTACAATCGGCATATCCCTACTACTACATATTTAAGATTTGGTCTACAATCGGCATATCCCTACTACTACATATTTAAGATTTGGTCTACAATCGGCATATCCCTACTACTACATATTTAAGATTTGGTCTACAATCGGCATATCCCTACTACTACATATTTAAGATTTGGTCTACAATCGGCATATCCCTACTACTACATATTTAAGATTTGGTCTACAATCGGCATATCCCTACTACTACATATTTAAGATTTGGTCTACAATCGGCATATCCCTACTACTACATATTTAAGATTTGGTCTACAATCGGCATATCCCTACTACTACATATTTAAGATTTGGTCTACAATCGGCATATCCCCACTACTACATATTTAAGATTTGGTCTACAATCGGCATATCCCTACTACTACATATTTAAGATTTGGTCTACAATCGGCATATCCCTACTACTACATATTTAAGATTTGGTCTACAATCGGCATATCCCTACTACTACATATTTAAGATTTGGTCTACAATCGGCATATCCCTACTACTACATATTTAACTCGAGGGCTTGTTCCCACATCAGGTGTTTATTTCTACTGCACACTTCTTTCCCTTTACATAATAATAAATGTGAGTTTGTTTTGTTATCAGATCAAATTGAGTTTTTTAAGATTTGGTCTACAATCGGCATATCCCTACTACTACATATTTAAGATTTGGTCTACAATCGGCGTACCCCTACTACTACATATTTAAGATTTGGTCTACTATCGGCATATCCCTACTACTACATATTTAAGATGTGGTCTACAATCGGCCTATCCCTACTACTACATATTTAAGATTTGGTCTACAATCGGCATATCCCTACTACTACATATTTAAGATTTGGTTTACAATCGGCATATCCCTACTACTACATATTTAAGATTTGGTCTACAATCGGCATATCCCTACTACTACATATTTAAGATTTGGTCTACAATCGGCATATCCCTACTACTACATATTTAAGATTTGGTCTACAATCGGCATATCCCTACTGCTACATATTTAAGATTTGGTCTACAATCGGCATATCCCTACTACTACATATTTAAGATTTGGTCTACAATCGGCATATCCCTACTACTACATATTTAAGATTTGGTCTACAATCGGCATATCCCTACTACTACATATTTAAGATTTGGTTTAAAATCGGCATATCCCTACTACTACATATTTAAGATTTGGTCTACAATCGGCATATCCCTACTACTACATATTTAAGATTTGGTCTACAATCGGCATATCTCTACTACTACATATTTAAGATTTGGTCTACAATCGGCATATCCCTACTGCTACATATTTAAGATTTGGTCTACAATCGGCATATCCCTACTACTACATATTTAAGATTTGGTCTACAATCGGCATATCCCTACTACTACATATTTAAGATTTGGTCTACAATCGGCATATCCCTACTACTACATATTTAAGATTTGGTCTACAATCGGCATATCCCTACTACTACATATTTAAGATTTGGTCTACAATCGGCATATCCCTACTACTACATATTTAAGATTTGGTCTACAATCGGCATATCCCTACTACTACATAGTTAAGATTTGGTCTACAATCGGCATATCCCTACTACTACATATTTAAGATTTGGTCTACAATCGGCATATCCCTACTACTACATATTTAAGATTTGGTCTACAATCGGCATATCCCTACTACTACATATTTAAGATTTGGTCTACAATCGGCATATCCCTACTACTACATATTTAAGATTTGGTCTACAATCGGCATATCCCCACTACTACATATTTAAGATTTGGTCTACAATCGGCATATCCCTACTACTACTACATATTTAAGATTTGGTCTACAATCGGCATATATTACTACTACTATATATTTAAGATTTGGTCTACAATCGGCATATCCCTACTACTACTACTACATATTTAAGATTTGGTCTACAATCGGCATATCCCTACTACTACATATTTAAGATTTGGTCTACAATCGGCATATCCCTACTACTACATATTTAAGATTTGGTCTACAATCGGCATATCCCTACTACTACATATTTAAGATTTGGTCTACAATCGGCATATCCCTACTACTACATATTTAAGATTTGGTCTACAATCGGCATATCCCTACTACTACATATTTAAGATTTGGTCTACAATCGGCATATCCCTACTACTACATATTTAAGATTTGGTATACAATCGGCATATCCCTACTACTACATATTTAAGATTTGGTCTACAATCGACATATCCCTACTACTACATATCTAAGATTTGGTCTACAATCGGCATATCCCTACTACTACATATTTAAGATTTGGTCTACAATCGGCATATCCCTACTACTACATATTTAAGATTTGGTCTACAATCGGCATATCCCTACTACTACATATTTAAGATTTGGTCTACAATCGGCATATCCCTACTACTACATATTTAAGATTTGGTCTACAATCGGCATATCCCTACTACTACATATTTAAGATTTGGTCTACAATCGGCATATCCCTACTACTACATATTTAAGATTTGGTCTACAATCGGCATATCCCTACTACTACATATTTAAGATTTGGTCTACAATCGGCATATCCCTACTACTACATATTTAAGATTTGGTCTACAATCGGCATATCCCTACTACTACATATTTAAGATTTGGTCTACAATCGGCATATCCCTACTACTACATATTTAAGATTTGGTCTACAATCGGCATATCCCTACTACTACATATTTAAGATTTGGTCTACAATCGGCATATCCCTACTACTACATATTTAAGATTTGGTCTACAATCGGCATATCCCTACTACTACATATTTAAGATTTGGTCTACAATCGGCATATCCCTACTACTACATATTTAAGATTTGGTCTACAATCGGCATATCCCTACTACTACATATTTAAGATTTGGTCTACAATCGGCATATCCCTACTACTACATATTTAAGATTTGGTCTACAATCGGCATATCCCTACTACTACATATTTAAGATTTGGTCTACAATCGGCATATCCCCACTACTACATATTTAAGATTTGGTCTACAATCGGCATATCCCTACTACTACATATTTAAGATTTGGTCTACAATCGGCATATCCCTACTACTACATATTTAAGATTTGGTCTACAATCGGGATATCACTACTATTACATATTTAAGATTTGGTCTACAATCGGCATATCCCTACTACTATATATTTAAGATTTGGTCTACAATCGGCATATCCCTACTACTACTACATATTTAAGATTTGGTCTACAATCGGCATATCCCTACTACTACATATTTAAGATTTGGTCTACAATCGGCATATCCCTACTACAACATATTTAAGATTTGGTCTACAATCGGCATATCGCTACTACTACATATTTAAGATTTGGTCTACAATCGGCATATCCCTACTACTACATATTTAAGATTTGGTCTACAATCGGCATATCCCTACTACTACATATTTAAGATTTGGTCTACAATCGGCATATCCCTACTACTACATATTTAAGATTTGGTCTACAATCGGCATATCCCTACTACTACATATTTAAGATTTGGTCTACAATCGGCATATCCCTACTACTACATATTTAAGATTTGGTCTACAATCGGCATATCCCTACTACTACATATTTAAGATTTGGTCTACAATCGACATATCCCTACTACTACATATCTAAGATTTGGTCTACAATCGGCATATCCCTACTACTACATATTTAAGATTTGGTCTACAATCGGCATATCCCTACTACTACATATTTAAGATTTGGTCTACAATCGGCATATCCCTACTACTACATATTTAAGATTTGGTCTACAATCGGCATATCCCTACTACTATATATTTAAGATTTGGTCTACAATCGGCATATCCCTACTACTACTACTACATATTTAAGATTTGGTCTACAATCGGCATATCCCTACTACTACATATTTAAGATTTGGTCTACAATCGGCATATCCCTACTACAACATATTTAAGATTTGGTCTACAATCGGCATATCCCTACTACTACATATTTAAGATTTGGTCTACAATCGGCATATCCCTACTACTACATATTTAAGATTTGGTCTACAATCGGCATATCCCTACTACTACATATTTAAGATTTGGTCTACAATCGGCATATCCCTACTACTACATATTTAAGATTTGGTCTACAATCGGCATATCCCTACTACTACATATTTAAGATTTGGTCTACAATCGGCATATCCCTACTACTACATATTTAAGATTTGGTCTACAATCGGCATATCCCTACTACTACATATTTAAGATTTGGTCTACAATCGGCATATCCCTACTACTACATATTTAAGATTTGGTATACAATCGGCATATCCCTACTACTACATATTTAAGATTTGGTCTACAATCGACATATCCCTACTACTACATATCTAAGATTTGGTCTACAATCGGCATATCCCTACTACTACATATTTAAGATTTGGTCTACAATCGGCATATCCCTACTACTACATATTTAAGATTTGGTCTACAATCGGCATATCCCTACTACTACATATTTAAGATTTGGTCTACAATCGGCATATCCCTACTACTACATATTTAAGATTTGGTCTACAATCGGCATATCCCTACTACTACATATTTAAGATTTGGTCTACAATCGGCATATCCCTACTACTACATATTTAAGATTTGGTCTACAATCGGCATATCCCTACTACTACATATTTAAGATTTGGTCTACAATCGGCATATCCCTACTACTACATATTTAAGATTTGGTCTACAATCGGCATATCCCTACTACTACATATTTAAGATTTGGTCTACAATCGGCATATCCCTACTACTACATATTTAAGATTTGGTCTACAATCGGCATATCCCTACTACTACATATTTAAGATTTGGTCTACAATCGGCATATCCCTACTACTACATATTTAAGATTTGGTCTACAATCGGCATATCCCCACTACTACATATTTAAGATTTGGTCTACAATCGGCATATCCCTACTACTACATATTTAAGATTTGGTCTACAATCGGCATATCCCTACTACTACATATTTAAGATTTGGTCTACAATCGGCATATCCCTACTACTACATATTTAAGATTTGGTCTACAATCGGCATATCCCTACTACTACATATTTAACTCGAGGGCTTGTTCCCACATCAGGTGTTTATTTCTACTGCACACTTCTTTCCCTTTACATAATAATAAATGTGAGTTTGTTTTGTTATCAGATCAAATTGAGTTTTTTAAGATTTGGTCTACAATCGGCATATCCCTACTACTACATATTTAAGATTTGGTCTACAATCGGCGTACCCCTACTACTACATATTTAAGATTTGGTCTACTATCGGCATATCCCTACTACTACATATTTAAGATGTGGTCTACAATCGGCCTATCCCTACTACTACATATTTAAGATTTGGTCTACAATCGGCATATCCCTACTACTACATATTTAAGATTTGGTTTACAATCGGCATATCCCTACTACTACATATTTAAGATTTGGTCTACAATCGGCATATCCCTACTACTACATATTTAAGATTTGGTCTACAATCGGCATATCCCTACTACTACATATTTAAGATTTGGTCTACAATCGGCATATCCCTACTGCTACATATTTAAGATTTGGTCTACAATCGGCATATCCCTACTACTACATATTTAAGATTTGGTCTACAATCGGCATATCCCTACTACTACATATTTAAGATTTGGTCTACAATCGGCATATCCCTACTACTACATATTTAAGATTTGGTTTACAATCGGCATATCCCTACTACTACATATTTAAGATTTGGTCTACAATCGGCATATCCCTACTACTACATATTTAAGATTTGGTCTACAATCGGCATATCTCTACTACTACATATTTAAGATTTGGTCTACAATCGGCATATCCCTACTGCTACATATTTAAGATTTGGTCTACAATCGGCATATCCCTACTACTACATATTTAAGATTTGGTCTACAATCGGCATATCCCTACTACTACATATTTAAGATTTGGTCTACAATCGGCATATCCCTACTACTACATATTTAAGATTTGGTCTACAATCGGCATATCCCTACTACTACATATTTAAGATTTGGTCTACAATCGGCATATCCCTACTACTACATATTTAAGATTTGGTCTACAATCGGCATATCCCTACTACTACATAGTTAAGATTTGGTCTACAATCGGCATATCCCTACTACTACATATTTAAGATTTGGTCTACAATCGGCATATCCCTACTACTACATATTTAAGATTTGGTCTACAATCGGCATATCCCTACTACTACATATTTAAGATTTGGTCTACAATCGGCATATCCCTACTACTACATATTTAAGATTTGGTCTACAATCGGCATATCCCCTACTACTACATATTTAAGATTTGGTCTACAATCGGCATATCCCTACTACTACTACATATTTAAGATTTGGTCTACAATCGGCATATATACTACTACTATATATTTAAGATTTGGTCTACAATCGGCATATCCCTACTACTACTACTACATATTTAAGATTTGGTCTACAATCGGCATATCCCTACTACTACATATTTAAGATTTGGTCTACAATCGGCATATCCCTACTACTACGATATTTAAGATTTGGTCTACAATCGGCATATCCCTACTACTACATATTTAAGATTTGGTCTACAATCGGCATATCCCTACTACTACATATTTAAGATTTGGTCTACAATCGGCATATCCCTACTACTACATATTTAAGATTTGGTCTACAATCGGCATATCCCTACTACTACATATTTAAGATTTGGTATACAATCGGCATATCCCTACTACTACATATTTAAGATTTGGTCTACAATCGGCATATCCCTACTACTACATATCTTAAGATTTGGTCTACAATCGGCATATCCCTACTACTACATATTTAAGATTTGGTCTACAATCGGCATATCCCTACTACTACATATTTAAGATTTGGTCTACAATCGGCATATCCCTACTACTACATATTTAAGATTTGGTCTACAATCGGCATATCCCTACTACTACATATTTAAGATTTGGTCTACAATCGGCATATCCCTACTACTACATATTTAAGATTTGGTCTACAATCGGCATATCCCTACTACTACATATTTAAGATTTGGTCTACAATCGGCATATCCCTACTACTACATATTTAAGATTTGGTCTACAATCGGCATATCCCTACTACTACATATTTAAGATTTGGTCTACAATCGGCATATCCCTACTACTACATATTTAAGATTTGGTCTACAATCGGCATATCCCTACTACTACATATTTAAGATTTGGTCTACAATCGGCATATCCCTACTACTACATATTTAAGATTTGGTCTACAATCGGCATATCCCTACTACTACATATTTAAGATTTGGTCTACAATCGGCATATCCCTACTACTACATATTTAAGATTTGGTCTACAATCGGCATATCCCTACTACTACATATTTAAGATTTGGTCTACAATCGGCATATCCCTACTACTACATATTTAAGATTTGGTCTACAATCGGCATATCCCTACTACTACATATTTAAGATTTGGTCTACAATCGGCATATCCCTACTACTACATATTTAAGATTTGGTCTACAATCGGCATATCCCTACTACTACATATTTAAGATTTGGTCTACAATCGTCATATCCCTACTACTACATATTTAAGATTTGGTCTACAATCGGCATATCCCTACTACTACATATTTAAGATTTGGTCTACAATCGGATATCACTACTATACATATTTAAGATTTGGTCTACAATCGGCATATCCCTACTACTATATATTTAAGATTTGGTCTACAATCGGCATATCCCTACTACTACTACATATTTAAGATTTGGTCTACAATCGGCATATCCCTACTACTACATATTTAAGATTTGGTCTACAATCGGCATATCCCTACTACTACATATTTAAGATTTGGTCTACAATCGGCATATCCCCTACTACTACATATTTAAGATTTGGTCTACAATCGGCATATCCCTACTACTACATATTTAAGATTTGGTCTACAATCGGCATATCCCTACTACTACATATTTAAGATTTGGTCTACAATCGGCATATCCCTACTACTACATATTTAAGATTTGGTCTACAATCGGCATATCCCTACTACTACATATTTAAGATTTGGTCTACAATCGGCATATCCCTACTACTACATATTTAAGATTTGGTCTACAATCGGCATATCCCTACTACTACATATTTAAGATTTGGTCTACAATCGGCATATCCCTACTACTACATATTTAAGATTTGGTCTACAATCGGCATATCCCTACTACTACATATTTAAGATTTGGTCTACAATCGGCATATCCCTACTACTACATATTTAAGATTTGGTCTACAATCGGCATATCCCTACTACTACATATTTAAGATTTGGTCTACAATCGGCATATCCCTACTACTACATATTTAAGATTTGGTCTACAATCGGCATATCCCTACTACTACTACATATTTAAGATTTGGTCTACAATCGGCATATCCCTACTACTACATATTTAAGATTTGGTCTACAATCGGCATATCCCTACTACTACATATTTAAGATTTGGTCTACAATCGGCATATCCCTACTACTACATATTTAAGATTTGGTCTACAATCGGCATATCCCTACTACTACATATTTAAGATTTGGTCTACAATCGGCATATCCCTACTACTAATATTTAAGATTTGGTCTACAATCGGCATATCCCTACTACTACATATCTAAGATTTGGTCTACAATCGGCATATCCCTACTACTACATATTTAAGATTTGGTCTACAATCGGCATATCCCTACTACTACATATTTAAGATTTGGTCTACAATCGGCATATCCCTACTACTACATATTTAAGATTTGGTCTACAATCGGCATATCCCTACTACTACATATTAAGATTTGGTCTACAATCGGCATATCCCTACTACTACATATTTAAGATTTGGTCTACAATCGGCATATCCCTACTACTACATATTTAAGATTTGGTCTACAATCGGCATATCACTACTACTACATATTTAAGATTTGGTCTACAATCGGCATATCCCTACTACTACATATTTAAGATTTGGTCTACAATCGGCATATCCCTACTACTACTACATATTTAAGATTTGGTCTACAATCGGCATATCCCTACTACTACATATTTAAGATTTGGTCTACAATCGGCATATCCCTACTACTACATATTTAAGATTTGGTCTACAATCGGCATATCCCTACTACTACATATTTAAGATTTGGTCTACAATCGGCATATCCCTACTACTACATATTTAAGATTTGGTCTACAATCGGCATATCCCTACTACTACATATTTAAGATTTGGTCTACAATCGGCATATCCCTACTACTACATATTTAAGATTTGGTCTACAATCGGCATATCCCTACTACTACATATTTAAGATTTGGTCTACAATCGGCATATCCCTACTACTACATATTTAAGATTTGGTCTACAATCGGCATATCCCTACTACTACATATTTAAGATTTGGTCTACAATCGACATATCCCTACTACTACATATCTAAGATTTGGTCTACAATCGGCATATCCCTACTACTACATATTTAAGATTTGGTCTACAATCGGCATATCCCTACTACTACATATTTAAGATTTGGTCTACAATCGGCATATCCCTACTACTACATATTTAAGATTTGGTCTACAATCGGCATATCCCTACTACTATATATTTAAGATTTGGTCTACAATCGGCATATCCCTACTACTACTACTACATATTTAAGATTTGGTCTACAATCGGCATATCCCTACTACTACATATTTAAGATTTGGTCTACAATCGGCATATCCCTACTACAACATATTTAAGATTTGGTCTACAATCGGCATATCCCTACTACTACATATTTAAGATTTGGTCTACAATCGGCATATCCCTACTACTACATATTTAAGATTTGGTCTACAATCGGCATATCCCTACTACTACATATTTAAGATTTGGTCTACAATCGGCATATCCCTACTACTACATATTTAAGATTTGGTCTACAATCGGCATATCCCTACTACTACATATTTAAGATTTGGTCTACAATCGGCATATCCCTACTACTACATATTTAAGATTTGGTCTACAATCGGCATATCCCTACTACTACATATTTAAGATTTGGTCTACAATCGGCATATCCCTACTACTACATATCTAAGATTTGGTCTACAATCGGCATATCCCTACTACTACATATTTAAGATTTGGTCTACAATCGGCATATCCCTACTACTACATATTTAAGATTTGGTCTACAATCGGCATATCCCTACTACTACATATTTAAGATTTGGTCTACAATCGGCATATCCCTACTACTACATATTTAAGATTTGGTCTACAATCGGCATATCCCTACTACTACATATTTAAGATTTGGTCTACAATCGGCATATCCCTACTACTACATATTTAAGATTTGGTCTACAATCGGCATATCCCTACTACTACATATTTAAGATTTGGTCTACAATCGGCATATCCCTACTACTACATATTTAAGATTTGGTCTACAATCGGCATATCCCTACTACTACATATTTAAGATTTGGTCTACAATCGGCATATCCCCTACTACTACATATTTAAGATTTGGTCTACAATCGGCATATCCCTACTACTACATATTTAAGATTTGGTCTACAATCGGCATATCCCTACTACTACATATTTAAGATTTGGTCTACAATCGGCATATCCCTACTACTACATATTTAAGATTTGGTCTACAATCGGCATATCCCTACTACTACATATTTAAGATTTGGTCTACAATCGGCATATCCCTACTACTACATATTTAAGATTTGGTCTACAATCGGCATATCCCTACTACTACATATTTAAGATTTGGTCTACAATCGGCATATCCCTACTACTACATATTTAAGATTTGGTCTACAATCGGCATATCCCTACTACTACATATTTAAGATTTGGTCTACAATCGGCATATCCCTACTACTACATATTTAAGATTTGGTCTACAATCGGCATATCCCCTACTACTACATATTTAAGATTTGGTCTACAATCGGCATATCCCTACTACTACATATTTAAGATTTGGTCTACAATCGGCATATCCCTACTACTACATATTTAAGATTTGGTCTACAATCGGCATATCCCTACTACTACATATTTAAGATTTGGTCTACAATCGGCATATCCCTACTACTACATATTTAAGATTTGGTCTACAATCGGCATATCCCTACTACTACATATTTAAGATTTGGTCTACAATCGGCATATCCCTACTACTACATATTTAAGATTTGGTCTACAATCGGCATATCCCTACTACTACATATTTAAGATTTGGTCTACAATCGGCATATCCCTACTACTACATATTTAAGATTTGGTCTACAATCGGCATATCCCTACTACTACATATTTAAGATTTGGTCTACAATCGGCATATCCCTACTACTACATATTTAAGATTTGGTCTACAATCGGCATATCCCTACTACTACATATTTAAGATTTGGTCTACAATCGGCATATCCCTACTACTACATATTTAAGATTTGGTCTACAATCGGCATATCCCTACTACTACATATTTAAGATTTGGTCTACAATCGGCATATCCCTACTACTACATATTTAAGATTTGGTCTACAATCGGCATATCCCTACTACTACATATCTAAGATTTGGTCTACAATCGGCATATCCCTACTACTACATATTTAAGATTTGGTCTACAATCGGCATATCCCTACTACTACATATTTAAGATTTGGTCTACAATCGGCATATCCCTACTACTACATATTTAAGATTTGGTCTACAATCGGCATATCCCTACTACTACATATTTAAGATTTGGTCTACAATCGGCATATCCCTACTACTACATATTTAAGATTTGGTCTACAATCGGCATATCCCTACTACTACATATTTAAGATTTGGTCTACAATCGGCATATCCCTACTACTACATATTTAAGATTTGGTCTACAAACGGCATATCCCTACTACTACATATTTAAGATTTGGTCTACAATCGGCATATCCCTACTACTACATATTTAAGATTTGGTCTACAATCGGCATATCCCTACTACTACATATTTAAGATTTGGTCTACAATCGGCATATCCCTACTACTACATATTTAAGATTTGGTCTACAATCGGCATATCCCTACTACTACATATTTAAGATTTGGTCTACAATCGGCATATCCCTACTACTACATATTTAAGATTTGGTCTACAATCGGCACATCCCTACTACTACATATTTAAGATTTGGTCTACAATCGGCATATCCCTACTACTACATATTTAAGATTTGGTATACAATCGGCATATCCCACTACTACATATTTAAGATTTGGTCTACAATCGGCATATCCCTACTACTACATATTTAAGATTTGGTCTACAATCGGCATATCCCTACTACTATATATTTAAGATTTGGTCTACAATCGGCATATCCCTACTACTACTACATATTTAAGATTTGGTCTACAATCGGCATATCCCTACTACTACATATTTAAGATTTGGTCTACAATCGACATATCCCTACTACTACATATCTAAGATTTGGTCTACAATCGGCATATCCCTACTACTACATATTTAAGATTTGGTCTACAATCGGCATATCCCTACTACTACATATTTAAGATTTGGTCTACAATCGGCATATCCCTACTACTACATATTTAAGATTTGGTCTACAATCGGCATATCCCTACTACTACATATTTAAGATTTGGTTTACAATCGGCATATCCCTACTACTACATATTTAAGATTTGGTCTACAATCGGCATATCCCTACTACTACATATTTAAGATTTGGTCTACAATCGGCATATCCCTACTACTACATATTTAAGATTTGGTCTACAAACGGCATATCCCTACTACTACATATTTAAGATTTGGTCTACAATCGGCATATCCCTACTACTACATATTTAAGATTTGGTCTACAATCGGCATATCCCTACTACTATAATTTAAGATTTGGTCTACAATCGGCATATCCCTACTACTACATATCTAAGATTTGGTCTACAATCGGCATATCCCTACTACTACATATTTAAGATTTGGTCTACAATCGGCATATCCCTACTACTACATATTTAAGATTTGGTCTACAATCGGCATATCCCTACTACTACATATTTAAGATTTGGTCTACAATCGGCATATCCCTACTACTACATATTTAAGATTTGGTCTACAATCGGCATATCCCTACTACTACATATTTAAGATTTGGTCTACAATCGGCATATCCCTACTACTACATATTTAAGATTTGGTCTACAATCGGCATATCCCTACTACTACATATTTAAGATTTGGTCTACAATCGGCATATCCCTACTACTACATATTTAAGATTTGGTCTACAATCGGCATATCCCTACTACTACATATTTAAGATTTGGTCTACAATCGGCATATCCCTACTACTACATATTTAAGATTTGGTCTACAATCGGCATATCCCTACTACTACATATTTAAGATTTGGTCTACAATCGGCATATCCCTACTACTACATATTTAAGATTTGGTCTACAATCGGCACATCCCTACTACTACATATTTAAGATTTGGTCTACAATCGGCATATCCCTACTACTACATATTTAAGATTTGGTATACAATCGGCATATCCCCACTACTACATATTTAAGATTTGGTCTACAATCGGCATATCCCTACTACTACATATTTAAGATTTGGTCTACAATCGGCATATCCCTACTACTACATATTTAAGATTTGGTCTACAATCGGCATATCCCTACTACTACTACATATTTAAGATTTGGTCTACAATCGGCATATCCCTACTACTACATATTTAAGATTTGGTCTACAATCGACATATCCCTACTACTACATATTTAAGATTTGGTCTACAATCGGCATATCCCTACTACTACATATTTAAGATTTGGTCTACAATCGGCATATCCCTACTACTACATATTTAAGATTTGGTCTACAATCGGCATATCCCTACTACTACATATTTAAGATTTGGTCTACAATCGGCATATCCCTACTACTACATATTTAAGATTTGGTTTACAATCGGCATATCCCTACTACTACATATTTAAGATTTGGTCTACAATCGGCATATCCCTACTACTACATATTTAAGATTTGGTCTACAATCGGCATATCCCTACTACTACATATTTAAGATTTGGTCTACAAACGGCATATCCCTACTACTACATATTTAAGATTTGGTCTACAATCGGCATATCCCTACTACTACATATTTAAGATTTGGTCTACAATCGGCATATCCCTACTACTATAATTTAAGATTTGGTCTACAATCGGCATATCCCTACTACTACATATTAAGATTTGGTCTACAATCGGCATATCCCTACTACTACATATTTAAGATTTGGTCTACAATCGGCATATCCCTACTACTACATATTTAAGATTTGGTCTACAATCGGCATATCCCTACTACTACATATTTAAGATTTGGTCTACAATCGGCATATCCCTACTACTACATATTTAAGATTTGGTCTACAATCGGCATATCCCTACTACTACATATTTAAGATTTGGTCTACAATCGGCATATCCCTACTACTACATATTTAAGATTTGGTCTACAATCGGCATATCCCTACTACTACTATATTTAAGATTTGGTCTACAATCGGCATAATCCCTACTACTACATATTTAAGATTTGGTCTACAATCGGCATATCCCTACTACTACATATTTAAGATTTGGTCTACAATCGGCATATCCCTACTACTACATATTTAAGATTTGGTCTACAATCGGCATATCCCTACTACTACATATTTAAGATTTGGTCTACAATCGGCATATCCCTACTACTACATATTTAAGATTTGGTCTACAATCGGCATATCCCTACTACTACATATTTAAGATTTGGTCTACAATCGGCATATCCCTACTACTACATATTTAAGATTTGGTCTACAATCGGCATATCCTACTACTACATATTTAAGATTTGGTCTACAATCGGCATATCCCTACTACTACATATTTAAGATTTGGTCTACAATCGGCATATCCCTACTACTACATATTTAAGATTTGGTCTACAATCGGCATATCCCTACTACTACATATTTAAGATTTGGTCTACAATCGGCATATCCCTACTACTACATATTTAAGATTTGGTCTACAATCGGCATATCCCTACTACTACATATTTAAGATTTGGTCTACAATCGGCATATCCCTACTACTACATATTTAAGATTTGGTCTACAATCGGCATATCCCTACTACTACATATTTAAGATTTGGTCTACAATCGGCATATCCCTACTACTACATATTAAGATTTGGTCTACAATCGGCATATCCCTACTACTACATATTTAAGATTTGGTCTACAATCGGCATATCCCTACTACTACATATTTAAGATTTGGTCTACAATCGGCATATCCCCTACTACTACATATTTAAGATTTGGTCTACAATCGGCATATCCCTACTACTACATATTTAAGATTTGGTCTACAATCGGCATATCCCTACTACTACATATTTAAGATTTGGTCTACAATCGGCATATCCCTACTACTACATATTTAAGATTTGGTCTACAATCGGCATATCCCTACTACTACATATTTAAGATTTGGTCTACAATCGGCATATCCCTACTACTACATATTTAAGATTTGGTCTACAATCGGCATATCCCTACTACTACATATTTAAGATTTGGTCTACAATCGGCATATCCCTACTACTACATATTTAAGATTTGGTCTACAATCGGCATATCCCTACTACTACATATTTAAGATTTGGTCTACAATCGGCATATCCCTACTACTACATATTTAAGATTTGGTCTACAATCGGCATATCCCTACTACTACATATTTAAGATTTGGTCTACAATCGGCATATCCCTACTACTACATATTTAAGATTTGGTCTACAATCGGCATATCCCTACTACTACATATTTAAGATTTGGTCTACAATCGGCATATCCCTACTACTACATATTAAGATTTGGTCTACAATCGGCATATCCCTACTACTACATATTTAAGATTTGGTCTACAATCGGCATATCCCTACTACTACATATTTAAGATTTGGTCTACAATCGGCATATCCCTACTACTACATATTTAAGATTTGGTCTACAATCGGCATATCCCTACTACTACATATTTAAGATTTGGTCTACAATCGGCATATCCCTACTACTACATATTTAAGATTTGGTCTACAATCGGCATATCCCTACTACTACATATTTAAGATTTGGTCTACAATCGGCATATCCCCTACTACTACATATTTAAGATTTGGTCTACAATCGGCATATCCCTACTACTACATATTTAAGATTTGGTCTACAATCGGCATATCCCTACTACTACATATTTAAGATTTGGTCTACAATCGGCATATCCCTACTACTACATATTTAAGATTTGGTCTACAATCGGCATATCCCTACTACTACATATTTAAGATTTGGTCTACAATCGGCATATCCCTACTACTACATATTTAAGATTTGGTCTACAATCGGCATATCCCTACTACTACATATTTAAGATTTGGTCTACAATCGGCATATCCCTACTACTACATATTTAAGATTTGGTCTACAATCGGCATATCCCTACTACTACATATTTAAGATTTGGTCTACAATCGGCATATCCCTACTACTACATATTTAAGATTTGGTCTACAATCGCATATCCCTACTACTACATATTTAAGATTTGGTCTACAATCGGCATATCCCTACTACTACATATTTAAGATTTGGTCTACAATCGGCATATCCCTACTACTACATATTTAAGATTTGGTCTACAATCGGCATATCCCTACTACTACATATTTAAGATTTGGTCTACAATCGGCATATCCCTACTACTACATATTTAAGATTTGGTCTACAATCGGCATATCCCTACTACTACATATTTAAGATTTGGTCTACAATCGGCATATCCCTACTACTACATATTTAAGATTTGGTCTACAATCGGCATATCCCTACTACTACATATTTAAGATTTGGTCTACAATCGGCATATCCCTACTACTACATATTTAAGATTTGGTCTACAATCGGCATATCCCTACTACTACATATTTAAGATTTGGTCTACAATCGGCATATCCCTACTACTACATATTTAAGATTTGGTCTACAATCGGCATATCCCTACTACTACATATTTAAGATTTGGTCTACAATCGGCATATCCCTACTACTACATATTTAAGATTTGGTCTACAATCGGCATATCCCTACTACTACATATTTAAGATTTGGTCTACAATCGGCATATCCCTACTACTACATATTTAAGATTTGGTCTACAATCGGCATATCCCTACTACTACTATTTAAGATTTGGTCTACAATCGGCATATCCCTACTACTACATATTTAAGATTTGGTCTACAATCGGCATATCCCTACTACTACATATTTAAGATTTGGTCTACAATCGGCATATCCCTACTACTACATATTTAAGATTTGGTCTACAATCGGCATATCCCTACTACTACATATTTAAGATTTGGTCTACAATCGGCATATCCCTACTACTACATATTTAAGATTTGGTCTACAATCGGCATATCCCTACTACTACATATTTAAGATTTGGTCTACAATCGGCATATCCCTACTACTACATATTTAAGATTTGGTCTACAATCGGCATATCCCTACTACTACATATTTAAGATTTGGTCTACAATCGGCATATCCCTACTACTACATATTTAAGATTTGGTCTACAATCGGCATATCCCCTACTACTACATATTTAAGATTTGGTCTACAATCGGCATATCCCTACTACTACATATTTAAGATTTGGTCTACAATCGGCATATCCCTACTACTACATATTTAAGATTTGGTCTACAATCGGCATATCCCTACTACTACATATTTAAGATTTGGTCTACAATCGGCATATCCCTACTACTACATATTTAAGATTTGGTCTACAATCGGCATATCCCTACTACTACATATTTAAGATTTGGTCTACAATCGGCATATCCCCTACTACTACATATTTAAGATTTGGTCTACAATCGGCATATCCCTACTACTACATATTTAAGATTTGGTCCTACAATCGGCATATCCCCTACTACTACATATTTAAGATTTGGTCTACAATCGGCATATCCCTACTACTACATATTTAAGATTTGGTCTACAATCGGCATATCCCTACTACTACATATTTAAGATTTGGTCTACAATCGGCATATCCCTACTACTACATATTTAAGATTTGGTCTACAATCGGCATATCCCTACTACTACATATTTAAGATTTGGTCTACAATCGGCATATCCCTACTACTACATATAAGATTTGGTCTACAATCGGCATATCCCTACTACTACATATTTAAGATTTGGTCTACAATCGGCATATCCCTACTACTACATATTTAAGATTTGGTCTACAATCGGCATATCCCTACTACTACATATTTAAGATTTGGTCTACAATCGGCATATCCCTACTACTACATATTTAAGATTTGGTCTACAATCGGCATATCCCTACTACTACATATTTAAGATTTGGTCTACAATCGGCATATCCCTACTACTACATATTTAAGATTTGGTCTACAATCGGCATATCCCTACTACTACATATTTAAGATTTGGTCTACAATCGGCATATCCCTACTACTACATATTTAAGATTTGGTCTACAATCGGCATATCCCTACTACTACATATTTAAGATTTGGTCTACAATCGGCATATCCCTACTACTACATATTTAAGATTTGGTCTACAATCGGCATATCCCTACTACTACATATTTAAGATTTGGTCTACAATCGGCATATCCCTACTACTACATATTAAGATTTGGTCTACAATCGGCATATCCCTACTACTACATATTTAAGATTTGGTCTACAATCGGCATATCCCTACTACTACATATTTAAGATTTGGTCTACAATCGGCATATCCCTACTACTACATATTTAAGATTTGGTCTACAATCGGCATATCCCTACTACTACATATTTAAGATTTGGTCTACAATCGGCATATCCCTACTACTACATATTTAGATTTGGTCTACAATCGGCATATCCCTACTACTACATATTTAAGATTTGGTCTACAATCGGCATATCCCTACTACTACATATTTAAGATTTGGTCTACAATCGGCATATCCCTACTACTACATATTTAAGATTTGGTCTACAATCGGCATATCCCTACTACTACATATTTAAGATTTGGTCTACAATCGGCATATCCCTACTACTACATATTTAAGATTTGGTCTACAATCGGCATATCCCTACTACTAATATTTAAGATTTGGTCTACAATCGGCATATCCCTACTACTACATATTTAAGATTTGGTCTACAATCGGCATATCCCTACTACTACATATTTAAGATTTGGTCTACAATCGGCATATCCCTACTACTACATATTTAAGATTTGGTCTACAATCGGCATATCCCCACTACTACATATTTAAGATTTGGTCTACAATCGGCATATCCCCTACTACTACATATTTAAGATTTGGTCTACAATCGGCATATCCCTACTACTACATATTTAAGATTTGGTCTACAATCGGCATATCCCTACTACTACATATTTAAGATTTGGTCTACAATCGGCATATCCCTACTACTACATATTTAAGATTTGGTCTACAATCGGCATATCCCTACTACTACATATTAAGATTTGGTCTACAATCGGCATATCCCTACTACTACATATTTAAGATTTGGTCTACAATCGGCATATCCCTACTACTACATATTTAAGATTTGGTCTACAATCGGCATATCCCTACTACTACATATTTAAGATTTGGTCTACAATCGGCATATCCCTACTACTACATATTTAAGATTTGGTCTACAATCGGCATATCCCTACTACTACATATTTAAGATTTGGTCTACAATCGGCATATCCCTACTACTACATATTTAAGATTTGGTCTACAATCGGCATATCCCTACTACTACATATTTAAGATTTGGTCTACAATCGGCATATCCCTACTACTACATATTTAAGATTTGGTCTACAATCGGCATATCCCTACTACTACATATTA